>CM068954.1:77188846-77204253 GCA_035128595.1 Eptatretus atami | reverse complement strand
AATCCATCCACAGCTGTTTGGATATCCTGCTCACAGACAAACAGACACGGGGGAAAACATTATCTTCATCCACCTTCGGTGGCGGAGGTAGCAATTGTTGTCAGCATTTTGATATTGTCAATCATTGTAATGGCACCCGATGCCCATAAGCAAAAGTCCGACCTGACTTCTTCATAAATTGAACTGAGACTAGACAACTCGTCATCCAGCACTAATGTTCTTACCAGGGAAGCGGCTGTTCTCAAGGGAAAGGCAATTCCTTAATGGATATTTAGCCGCCTCGATTGGAGATTGGCATTGGCCAGCAAATAATAAATATGTTGTCATGACAGATTAATGACATTTAAAGATTTCAAGCAAAAGTGACTTAAATGCTGACATAAATATCAAGACAATAGGAGCTATTACTAGCCTGGAGGTAGTTACTTTGATGAATGGTATGTTGATGGATGTCAGGAGCATGATATGAAGAATGACGACTGTTTCTGCCAAGTTTCTTCGAACATGTTTCCTTGACTAAGCAGTTAGACAGCATCCATAGAATGTTGTATTACATTGCATGGATATGATTCACTTAAAGCTGTGATGAGCAAGTGCAATCATTTGAATCTCAGAGTTGAAGCTGTGATTTAGACGAAAACCTGGCACAGCAATTGATAACATGAAAGCAATAAGCTGTTCATATCCTAAAGCTATTTCCCATCGGAGAGAACTTCCTGGAAATAGAAGAATGATTAAGTGCTTTATATAATTGATGCCTTGTTGTTTATGGCTCGTAATGCCTGGTGGAGAATGCCCAAAGCTTGTGGCATTGTTGTTTGTTTCAAGTCACGTGATAAAAGAACACAAATTCTCCCATGTTTTAAAAATCAGTTTTGTTCTCAAACTTCTACAACAATGCAGGTCCTTTGGTCAACCAGTGTGTCAAAAAGAAACATGCAACTTGACCATCATTGTTACAATTACAGAAGTTCTTATCATCTTTAAATCAAACTACTGTAATGTAATTTTTTCTCAGCAAATGTTATATTATGGAGTTTATTGCGATATGTTTAATGTTTAATTGACGGCTGTAAGCTTCTTTTTTCCAATTTTCAAAAACTCCAACATTCCAGACTGCTGCCCATCTCCAATCTATTTTCACCCTTTTGTTTAACTGTCTTCCTAGGCTTTTCAATCCCATATTTTTCCCAGGACTTCAGCAGGGGGCGTGCACAACCATCTCATGTCCGACCCCATCCTTACCCATGATGGTTCCGTCCCCATTAACCTGACCTAACTAACCCTCTTATTTGCAGGTTGTTGTATTTCCTTCCTTTCTTTCTCTTTCGATGTAACTGTTCATTCTTCCCGAAAATAGTAATTTAATCAACTGTTTTCCCGTGACCCCACTGTCATTTTGGCGTCTTTTTTAACCCTCTGTAATCACCTCGGTATTCCATGAGTGAGACTCAGTCCTGTGTAGAAAGAAAAGATTATGTCACTTTTCTTTAAATCGTGCAAGGTTCATGGAGGAGCTTGTGCAAACAGTACAATCAGAAATGGACGTTGCCAGACATTAGTCCACTTCGACAATAATTACTGGGCTTTTAAGAGACTATGGACAAATTAGCTGAGTAAATGGGATTTCACAGTAAGATCACAGGAGGATGAGGCAAATGGGAAGGATGGGAAGAAGAGACAAGACAATGCATTCATGAAAATTTTTCTTAAAATGTGGGTGATATGCCTTGTCAACCTTTAAAAGTTGCATTGAATAATCAAAGAACTGCAGAAATAATTTCTGATACCGGTAAAACGCATTCAACCGATCCTAATGACAATATATATTTACGTATATTATATATATATATATATATGCATATATGTATATATGGACATATGTATATATGTACATGTGTATATGTGTATATGCATAATGTGTATATGTATATATGTTTATGTATATGTGTATGTGTATGTGAGGCCCCGTGAGGAGGAGTGATGTAAGCGACATTTTTTAATGATATATGATGATAGGCCCGGATGATAGGGTAAGGGTTAAAATAGTGCTATATATGGCATTAACTCCAAAATGGCCGATGTGTCCCTTACATCACTCCTCCTCGCGGCGCCTCATATGTATATATGTAGATGTATCTATGTATATGTATATATGTATATATGTAGATGTATATATGTATATATGTATATGTATATATGTATATGTATATGTTGTATGTAACATATATATACTGTATATATATATATATTATATATATATATATAATTGTCCTTGAGTTCGAATCCTGGGTTGAGTCAGAATTTTTTCACACTAGCACCACGCAGGAATTTATTCCTGTTTATTAAATTTCTTATGAGGTTTATCTCTAATGTATGCGCACGCAAGCACGCACGCACACACGTGTGCATGCACACGTTACATACACAAACATGGGGTCTGCCGAGCAGGCACGTAAGACAGCCATTAAAAAGCCTGCAGTGTGAGTGTGAGAAAGTTCTGAAGATATCTGAAGACTTAATATCTCAATGGGCTGTCACCGCGTAAGTGATAATGTCCTTGGGCTTGAGTCCTGGTTTGAGTCAGAATCTTTTTCACACAAGCCCCACGCAGGAATTTATTCCTGTTTATTAAAATATACATGATGTCAGCATCGTGTCATAAGGTCAGTGTGCTTCTTTGGTTAGATTTAATAATCCTGACTGCAACCTCCTAACTGGTGATCAGCAGGGCAGAGACAATATGCTTGTGTGGCAGGCGACACTTGTTGCTGGCAGGTCGTACAGCAATCGCTGTAATGGGACTCGATTTTTGCTCTGCTGTCTCGCCAAGTTAGAGGATTCGATCTGCGTTTATTAACAAGCTTATTATGGTCATGAATAAAACAATCAGCAGTATGTTGACCTGGTGAGTCCATAGCAAGGGGAAAATCTAGATCAACGTCTCTGCTTTTGTCTGTTCATGACCACAGACTTTACATCTCAGTCTGCAAATGTTTGAGGTCCATACGGAAGCCTCCCAGTTTGGAGGTGATGGGTTGGTGTAATTTATGATGTTATAAAATAAATAAATGAAAAATCAAATGCAGGTTAGTGACCCAAGCCAATGGGGAAGCACGTTCATGTGCTTACACAATGTGTAAGCACTCCACGCCAGTTAATCCACACTAATAAATGTCAACATGTGAGTGCGTGTGTGTCAGTGTGTCTCCTCCATAACTCCAAAACTGTAAAAGCTAACAACCTGAAACTTTGCGTGCATACTATGAAAACTCCAAGGAAGTGCAGAGTGAAAATAGGATGTTTGCGTTAATTAAACACCCCCTTTTGAAGATAATTAACGACCTTATTTAATTATATCCTTCATCAGGCGATCCTCGGCCACCTCGCTGTCTCGGGTCTTGAGGCGTTTCCTGGGTAACCTCGCTAGGGTCTGAAGCCGTCATGTTTTTTGGCCTGCTCAACCATGCCTTGACTTAGAACAGGCTGCAACGATTTCTTTATGATAAAGTTTTTTCACTTTCCTCACTCATATTACCGAATGCATGTTCATCATCGCTCAAATTGCTGTATATATCGCTTTATAAATGCTATAGTTTTCAAATTAGGAGCTTGGAGTGATGTTATGCATTATATGATACAATTTTCCACGATCGACTCTCACAGACTAATTAAAGGATATCATTGAAATATAATTTCAGTTTTGAGGATCGGATATTGTCGGGACCAAATGAGTGTCGAAATCTGTCGTGAAATCTGATAATTTATAACGAAGCCAATATACCTATTTACTTTTATTTACCAAATATCAAGCAAGCTCGGCTATGTTCCTCCTTCTCCATAGATACACAAGAAAATGGAAATTTCAAAAGAATTAACCTTATCTTTTTATCCTATTTGGAGAATTATATTGAGTGAAAAAATAATTTTGGAACGTTCCAAAATTAACAAGCTTCATTGAGCCTGTCCCTCAGAGGGTCTGCCTATCCATAGCATCTGCCAGATCTGTGTCTATATTTTTGGAGGTTTCACGAGGTTCCCAACAGGGAATTAAAGTAAATCTGGTTTAAAAAAACCCAACATTTTTGAAAAAAAAGTTACAACGTTTGCGCGGACCCCGAACCAATGTACCACATGACGTGTGTGCAAGTGAGCAGGAAAGATGGCAGATTATCTGCAATGTTTATTTCACGTGCAATTGAATATATATATATATATATAAATATATATATATAATATATATATATATATATTATATACATACAGGGTGTCCCAAAAAATATACTTTTCATCTGCAGAGGATGGTCATAACATATATTTTTAAAAAGATATATGGCTGGATAGAAAGCTGAAAGGTTGAAGTTTATTGTACCAATGTCAAAATTGCCACCAAAATTTAAATTTTGGTATAGAATCGTCGTTTTCTTTTTGACCACATGTTCAACGTAGGCTCCACGTTGTCCGATCACTGCCTGCAAACGCGTTGCCATGTTCTCCATCACTTTGGGAAACGTTTCCTGAGGAATGTTCTGGATTTCTCGGTGGATGTTTTCCTTCAGCTGATCAAGAGTCTGAGGCCTAGGCTTTCCATAGATCCTGTCCTTGAGATACCCCCACAAGAAGAAGTCTGGAGGAGTAAGTCAGGGAATACGGTGGCCACTCAACGTCTTCGTAGAGGAGAGTAAAGCGGCCCTCAAAATGTTGGTTGAGAAAATGCCTTGTTTCCCTGGCTGTATGGGGCGGTGCCCCATCCTGCTGGAACCACTGGGTTCTCATCTGGATCAGGTTGTTTCTCCTACGGGCCTGAGTACGTAGCTCAGGCAGGTAGAATTCCTGAATCATTTCACGATAGTTCCTCTGGTTTACCGTGCAAGTGCGTCCCTGGTCATCTTCAAAGAAGTATGGACCAATTATCCATACCAACCAACCGCCACCCACATGGTGATTTTGAGAACAGATCGAGGCACCAGTTCAGTTGATGCATTACCAGGATTTTCAGTTCCCAGTACCGAGAGTTTTGCTTGTTTACCTCCCCGGACAAGTGAGCATGGCATTCGTCCGTCATGTGAAGTTTTTGGAGGAAGTCTGCATCTTCCTCCAACTTTCCTGAGAACCAATTTGCAAAGTCTAGTCGTTTGCGTTTCTGTTGATCAGTAAGGCCTAAGTCACATTTGGCACGGCAGCCGTAGGGTCTACAAAATCTACGGCCACTAGCAATTATAGGGCGGCCGCAGTATTTCCACGGTCACACAATGTAGCAGTCACATATGTTTTTTTTCTTTTTCGGGGAGCCGCAAATTTGTGGAGACCGACCGTATTTATAAATTGTGGAGACCGAAAACGTGGGGTGCCGTACGATCTTTGATTTGATGTCGCACGGTCACCTTAGGGCATCCCTGCGGCGGCCATAGAATTTTCAAGGCAGACGCAAGGTGCCCGCAATGCGACCGCAGGGGGCCCTAAGGCGAACGTGTGGCCAGACGGACGGTAACGAGTGGGTATATATACCAGTTCTTTTTTTACTGAAATAAAAATATAACAGTTCAGAATATACCAGTATATATAACTGAATATACTATAACTATATATATAATATAACTGAATATACCAGTTCGGAGTATCGGCAAACACCTATACTCCGATCTCTAGCGGTAGCGCACGGTGGACGCACGGTCGACGCAGACTGCCACGGAGGCCGTATGTAGGATGCACGGCGGGCGTAGGGGAACCGTGCGTCGACCCTGCGTTGCCCGCAGGTAGTCACATAGACCGCAAGGCCAACGTACGTTGAACACAGGGACGCCTTAGGACTACCCTACGGCGACCGTGAAATAGTGCGGCCGCTGTAATTTTTGGCGGGTTGGCAAAATTCATTTTTCATTGATAAGAGCCTACGGCAGCCGCACGAATAACGCAAGCCCACCGTACGCCCTACGTACGGTCGACGTGGAACACATCTACGTCACAGCTTGGTTTGTCGAATTGCTACGGCCAACGTAGAAATGAAAAAGTTATAACTCCGCCTATAATTCCACGGAGACCCCTACGGCCTGTAAAAGATAGCCATACGGCGTAGGGCCACCCTGAGGCCACCTCAGAAACTCTGCGGCTGCCGCACGTTTCTGTCAATTCAGGGGGGTACGGCCGCCGTATCCTAGCCGTAGAGCAAATGTGACTTAGGCTTTAGCACTGTTTCCGTTTGAATTTTGTATGGAAAGGCATGAATGTCTTGGCGAAGGATCCTCTGAACGGTGCTCTTATGAATGTTTGTCTCGGCAGAAAGTCGTCGAATCGATTTTTTGGACTCTGAACGACCGCCTGTCTCACCATTTCCACATTTTCTTCACTACGACCTGTCCTCTTCTGACCACTGTTACCCTTGTGAAGGTCACAGATGGTCCCACATTGGTAAACTTTGCGATGGTGCACTTTATTGTCCGAAAGTTTGGTGCATGGCGCAAGTGGATACGAAATGTCTCGAGTAAAGACGTTGCACCTGTATGACACTTTTCGTCTCGTGCCAAAGTTCAACAATTTGCGTCCGTTGTTGTCGGTCAGTCTTGGCATTTTTCTGGTGCTTGCTTGGTGTCAAAATAAACTTCAGGGTCTCTGCAACAAGAAATGAAGCATTAGTGACAAAATTACTGCTTTTTTAGGATTAAACGAAGCATTTTAAAAGTTGTATATTTTTTTGGGACACCCTATATATGTGTGTGTGAACACGTGCAATTCAACTTTGCGATGTCCCGATGTGTGTGTGTGTTGTGTTGTGTGGTGTGTGTGTGTGTGTGTGTGTGTGTGTGGTGCGTGCGTTGCGTTGTGTGTGTGTGTGTGTGTGTGTGTGCGTGCGTGCGTGCGTACGTACGTGCGTGTGCTGCGCATATATATTCTTTTCCCCATTGCTGTATTTATAATTCTCATTTTTATCATTTAAATAGGTTTTTTTTGCTGGAGCCTCTGGCTGCATAAATTAGAACGGCACTCTGTAGAGCGTATACCACCACCAGGCTTATCAGTTCACAACAAAATCTAATCAGATTGTTGTTGTCATCTTCCTAGTCAGTCCACCCAGTTTAGTCTGCATCTGTCTGTGACATTTTGAAATATTGTGCTTTTTATCGTTTTTAGCCCATCTCTCAATGGTGATGAATCACTTTAAAATTTCTAAAAGCCGGATCCAGTTTCGGATCTTCACCAAAATCAATTCAGTTTGTCCTTGTCACACACCCAACCTGTCCAACAAGTTTCATCCGAATCCGTCCACAACTTTTTGCGATATCCTGCACACATACAAACAAACAAACAGACAAACAAACAAACAAACAGATAGGGGTGGAAACATAACCGCCTTCCACCTTTGGTGGCGGAGGTAAAAAAAAACAAATAATGACTCAATCCATATGCTAAAATTATGATGACCGATTAAGTTGTTGACTCATGTCTGTGTCCCCTTTTCATCTGCTATGCTATTACATACAAGGGCAAATGTATTCTTATGTATTGTGAAAGACCATGCAATGAGTTAAAAACAATAGGGCTTTGATTAAAATGTTGAATAATTTCTCAACACTGCTGAAGTTATTTCGGCCAATGTGAAGTCAAAAGTTTACAGAATAACAATATATGAATCATAACTGTTTTGGCATTCAAAAGTGTGGTGGTATTTAATTACCTTAAGTGAAAAAAGCAATTGCTTAATTACATTTTGTTTCCCCTTTTGTTGTTCTCTGAGTGCCGTTTTTAATCCTAATCCACTTGAACATTTCCCCCTTTAGCACCGCACCACCATACGTGCCATTTGGCGTTCACCTATCAAAATTATTCCATTGCTTGAGGCCAGCCGGTTCATGAGAGACTCGAGTCAAAAACTTTCCCCGGTCGACCCCATGAGGAGATTGGACAAATTAGGGCTGTTAAAGTGCAATACCCTACACTGAACAACACAATTCTTCACCGGAATCCACTGCACCATTATTTGTCACCAATAATCTCGGTTCAGGTCCAATATCCTTGTTTAAACCGTAGCTGTTGTAGTCCCCATCAGATTAAAAACTGGGATCTAACATAGCTCTGATGTCACCTCACCATTGGATCAAAAATGCCACTTGACTCTCTCAATAGTCCTGCACCCCAATTTGACTTTGACTTCCAGAGAGAGTGTGTAGCCGCTACGGGATAGTCTAAACAGTCCAGACGGTGTTTGTGCATTGGCTCCTCACATTTATTATTTAAACATTTAGTATACAGTACTGTAGTTTCTTTTAAATAAATAATGTAATTTTGATTTTTTTTTTCCTACATTTGGGTCTGTTAGAAAGGGATGTTATGGCTATGCTGTACAGTTGCTGTGTGGAGGGTATCCATCCATCCGTCCATTGGGACCATACTCTGTGCAGAGCGTTGGTGCTGCCTAAGCAGTCTCCTTGGCCATTGGGCACAATCCTGAACAGGTCGCCACTAGGTCACAGTATACCAGCAAGCTGGTACTCATTTTGCCGACCTCAGACGGATGACAGGCAGAGTAAACCCTACCTGGTATGAATTAAACAGCGAGTGGGATTTGAACTCAGGATCCTAGGATCCCAAGCCCACCACCCTAACCATGAAGCCAACACCAGGCATGTGGAGGGTATGAGCTCGAAATATATTGCTAAACAATTAATAAAATTTATCTTTTTAATCTGTTTTGTAATGAGCTGAACTTTGGTCACCAGGTATTAAAAATTATAGTTTTGAGATTCTTCCAAAGTCCTTGATTACGATTTTCACTCGATCTGACTATATTTTCCGGTGGAATGCATGCCCCACTCCAGTTTCACAAAATATTGGCAACATTTTTAGGGCTATTTTCAAAAATATCAGCATTCAACCAGAGTCTGCCAAGTTTACTTCGTTTATCACGACGTGGACAGCTCGCTCACCTCTGGAATTTGATGCTTGCTTCATCCTGGGTGACTTCTACTGAACCATAAAGTTGAAGTAAATGCAGTGTCAATCAATCTACGTAATATTTTACATGGACCTTCCTGGGAGCCCTCATATTGTGACACACAATTACACTATGCAACCATCCTGGGAAAAAAAAATATTTATTTTGCTGTGATATCTATCAGGAATTTGATCACAATTGGTAGTTGACATGGCGTTTAATGAGAAATGTACCCGTTTGGTCATAATTTTACAATTCGCTTGCCTTCGGGCTTTCTCGATAGGGCAAGGTGCTTTGCAATATGGAACTGCATCCTGCACATAAATCAGGGTTATTCTTTGCAGTCGGATCCTGTTCGACTATTTTTATATCGAAACAATGATCTCATACTTGCTTGCAATGGAGCTTGCACATATAATCACAGGCAGGACATGTATTTTGGGAGACGATGTACTTTGATGTGAATTCAGTCAAAGACATTAATTAGTCGGCTGGACAAATCAAGAAGGTAAATGGGATTTGAACCTGGCATCCTGGCAATCATGAGCTCCTTGCCCGAAACAGATCAATCCTTCAATTAATTATTCCAGGAAGTTGAAAATTCAGTTCTTGTATGACCCACTTTATCACCCTCGCCCAAGGAGAAAGTATTGCATTTTGGTCTGTCTGTCTGTTTGCTTGTTGTTTGTTTGTCTGTCTGTCTGTCAGTCTGTCTTTGTTTGTATGTCTGTTTGTTTGTCCGCGCAGAACTTTCAAGTTTTTCTCCACAACCACTTCTTGGATTTGAGACAAAATTTTCACCATAGGTGCGACTACTCATGTAGAATGTTTAAATCATAATTATGATGTCATAGGTCATGTGCTGTGGCAGCCATGTTGGAAAAACAGAAAAACATTGGGTCTCTGAAACCGCACGAAGGAAGAAATTGAAACTTGGCACACGACAAGTACTCCTCATGGGGAATAAGTGTGATTTTTTTATGACGTCATAGGTGCCTTCATGATGATATAATTCCTTATGTAGAAGGCTACATCTGATCAGTATGAAAAATTTTGAGGCTCATCTGGGGATAAAATGGTCCACAGAAAAAAAAATTGATGACGTCATCGGCCACAGGATTTGGCAGCCATATTGGTGTTTTTTTTTTAAACCTTCAAAAATCTTCTTCTCTGAAGTGGATGAACTGATTGAGGCGAAACTTTCCACATATGACTGACTATCCATGAGGAACAAATGGTTCACACATTATGACATCATTGATCACATGGTTTGGCAGCCATATTGGATTTACCATAAAACTAAGAAAAATCTTCTTCTCCAGAACTGCTGGACAGATCGAGGGGATCCAGAACTTCACACAAATTTTCAACAAGGCATGGGCGGACAAGTTTGTTTTCAGGAATAATTGATGTCACATGGTTTGGCAGCCATATTGGATTGAAGACAAATATTAAATAATGTTTTCTCAGGAACAGCTTAATCAATCTGGTAGTGATGGGGCATACATGTATTAAACTTCAACTTGATCGGACACATGGTCTGGCACCCATAATTTTTTTTTTTTTGATCTGGGTTCTTTTTTATTTATTTTTTTTTTGAATAAGGCTCACTTGGCTGTGCCTGGATGGGTTTGAGGGTAGAGGAGTAGCAGCTGAAATGTGAATCCTACCCAGGTTCCTCCTGATGACTTAATCTTTGCTTTTCACTTGTTCGGGTTCCTTCTGATTCCTCCAATGCAGGACTGTACCTATTTGGTCTTCCATTTAATTTGAAATGAATTCATTTTAATCCCATTATAAATTCAATTGAATAAAAGTTTTTAAAAAACGTCACGTGTCAGGGTCAGGTGTCCGATCAAAGCGGGGTTGCGTCAAAGCAGGACGTCTTGGTACCCGGTTATCACTGCCAGCAGTTACAAAGTGGCAGTTCTAATTATGTCTCTTATTAATTATGTAACACACGAGTACACAAACGCCACACAAAATACACCACTCAAAAGAAGGCCTGGTGAGGGTCTGCAATCTCTGATTGCTCTTTTTCTTGTTTATTTTTTTAGTTTTGGTTTGTGTATGTGGTTTTTTTTTGGGGGGGGGGGTTAATGTTTCTCTTTTGGTCTCTGATGCTCTAATGAGGGTAAGTTCATTTTGGTTCTGATTTTGTTCACATTACCAATTGTTGCTTTGTTTTGCTTTCCTGTTCTTTCTCGTGCATTCATGTGGTGGTTTTCTGAGAACCATTTAACTCAACACATCACTCTCACACAATATCCAGATCATGTTACTTGGTGGGGGAAAAAAACTTTTTTTCCCATATAATGCACCCAGTTCGAGTTGAGAAATGACATCACTTAGTTTGAGAAGGGATAACAACTGGTTAGTTCCCAAGTATTCATTTGCAGCAATGCCCTTCCCTTGTGGATCAACAGAAGAAAAAAAAACTTTGAAAATATTCTTGGAAAAGTGCTTCCATCGAGCTTTGATCGTAAGCACCAAAATGACTTGTTTTGAATTGCCAGTGATTTTCACTTTTCTTCTTTTGGCTCTGACTTTTGGAAGATGCACTTGGATATGCAGCTTGTTAAGAACTTTGGCATTGAGTGTTGCAGCATAGTTTGTCCTTGATGAAAATAAACAAACTAAATCCTGACTCTCAAACATGAACTGCAATTTGTTGTGCCCTTAATGTATATCAGCCTCCATTTGCAGATAATGTTATGTATGTATTTAACACCACGCTAGGAGGAAAAATAGTGCATGCCATTTATATTTTTTTAGTTTGCCCACAAAATGAGAAAGGGAGGTGTGTTTATGTGCAGGAAGAATAAATATGAGAAAAGGGAGTAAAATGAGGAGGGGTGTACCAAGACATAGAAAATGAAAACTTGAGTAAGGGAAGTAGAGAGGGAAAAGGAAAGTGAGATGTGTTTGGGAGAACATAGGAGGAATCGATTGTAAACTGGAAAGGAAAGATACTCGGTAGAGTACATATCTCTGCCACGCAATTCCCGACCCAGAAGAACATATCAGGCCCGATAAATTTTTGAGATATCATGCTATATATCGTTTTTGGACCCATCTCTCAATGGCGAAGAATCACTGAAAAAAATTGTAGCAGCCTGATCCGGATCTGGATCTTCACCAAAATCGAATCAGTCAGTCCTTGTCACACACTGAATGTGCAAAGCAAATATCATCTGAATCCATCCTAAAAATTTTGAGATATCCTGCATACAAACAAACAAGAAAAAGACGTCATGCAGAGCACGATACTTGCAAAATCCATAAAACAAATTTGACCTCAACAAAAATTGGTGGTTGAATTGAGTGACCAAATATGCAAATCCTCTTCAAATTTCAAGTCAATGGGATGAAAATTGAGGATTTTAGAAATACCACTGGTCTTATTTGTTGACCTTGAGCCTATTTTGACCTTTTGGTCGATGTTGACCTCAAAAATAATTGGCTGGTTGAATTCAGTGTCATGAAATATAAATCCTCTTCAAATTTCAATTCAATCAGATGAAAATTGAGGATTTCAGAAATCTCATCTAAGTTGGTGACCTTTGGCCTATGTTGACCTTTTAGCCAATGTTGACCTTAAAAATAATTGCTGGTTGTATTCAGTAAGCTGAAATGAAAATCTTGTTCAAATGTCTGTTGAATCGATGAAAATTGAGGATTTTAGAAATTTGACAGATTTGTTGACCTTTGGCTTATGTTGACCTTTTGACCTAAAAAACAAATGGCTTCTTGCTTATGTCAAACTCTACGGAGTGGTGAAGTTTCATGAAGATCGGTTTTAAATTGTAACTTGTAGGCGATTGACAGACAGACAGACAAACAGACAGAATAACAAAATCTACTGACCAATATACTTGAAACATCTTCAATTTTGCAAGTAACAAACAGACAAACGAGAAAAAGACGTCGTGCAGAGCACAATACTTGCAAAATCTACCCCCCCCCTCTCTCCAAAGGTTTCCATGGATACATCACATTGTCCATTTCATTAAGATTAAAATTCACAATCTTAATCAAAGCTCCGGTCAATCGGATGAAAATGTATTATTTTTTTCAGATTGAAATTGATGATTTTGCAAGTTTGACCTTGAGTTGACCTTTGACCTTTTGATCTCAAAAATAGTTGATTTTGCAATTCAGTGACGCAATATGCAAATCTGTTCAACTTTCAAGTCAATCACATGAAAAAAGACGATTTTAGAAATTTGGCCTCAAAATCAATCGGCTTCTCAGTTGAGACTACCTCTACATCTGGTAAAGTTTCATGACGATCCATTTAGAATTGTGACCTGTAGGCGACAGACAGACAGACAGACAGACAGACAGAACAGACAGAATAACAGAATCGACTGACCGATATACTTGAAAAATCTTTGATTTTGCAAGTAACAAACAGACAGAAAGGGGTGAAAATATAACCTCCTTCACCTTCGGTGGGATGTAATAAATAAAAGTATGAGGCATGAGCGAGAAAAGGGTAAAGGGTTCAAAAGTTCAGCTGCATTTCCATACGAACTCTGCAAGATGAATAACCTCAGACATGAACAATGATGCAAGAGTATTCAGATGTATTAAAGAGGAATTTACAACATCAACTGTTGTTGCATACGTGATAGCAGAATGGCCTGGCACTTTCGATGATAAGTTTTACCATCCAGTTACGTGCAGTTTGTCTTTCCTGCTGCATTTCATCTTTAATTGCAACGAACGCCATTTTTTCGTTTTCCATTGTGAATTAGTCTTTTTGTAATTACATGCTCAGGCTTAATGCTTGGAGGTATGCCCAATAATTAACCAATCACACGAGTTTAGGTAATTGTGTTTCATTGTCTGCAGTTTGGATGAATAAGTACAATTCGCACAGAATTGTGTATGAAACAAAACGAGCTCAAACTTAGGATTATTATTATGCTTATTATCTATCAAGAGTGTATTTATTAATGCAATTTAGAGAAATCGTATTCGGGCTCCTTTTTTTTATCCTCTATGCTTAAAACATAAACAATTGTGATGTGATATGTGCTTCATCAATATTTACATTTAAGTGTTGTAATTTTGCACTCGCTGAAAGGTAATCGCTGGCCTGCTGTTGGAATGTAAATTCACAGAGAGGCCAGACCATATGTTTAATTAAGGTTTTCGTGAAAACTACTCTTCCACTGTGACTGGGTGCTACTATCGAGAGAGAGAGAGAGAGAGAGAGAGAGAGAGAGAGAGAGAGAGAGAGAGATAGATGCATTGGCACACAGACACTGACAGACACACATACACAGAGATATTCAGCTGGTTTGTGCTTCATGTTAATTACTTTGCCTTTGATACTTGATGTCTATTCATCGTCTGAAAACAATGCCAGCAAGTTGCGACTTATATTGGTGATGGGTGAAATTTTGGCCTGTACGTTCAGAGCTGTGTCTTTGTATGCAGAGTTGAGGCTCGTGGAAGAGGTACATACATGGAATGAACCAGGACATAACAGAATGAAATGAGAAGGGCACTCGGTAGAGCGCAAACCTCCGCCATGTAATGCCTAATCCACGAGAACATATCTGGCCCAATACATTTTTGTGATATCGTGCCATGTATCATTTTTGGCTCTATCTTTCAATGGTGAAGAATCACTTAAAAATTCTAGTAGCCAGATCCGGATCCAGATCTTCATCAAAATCTAATCATTTCGTCCTTGTCACACACCCAACCTGACCACCAAATATCATCTGGATCCGTCCACAACTTTATGATATATCCTGCACACAGACAGACAGACAATCGGACAAGCTTGTAGGCGGCGATGGGTCGCCGAGCATGGAAACTATAAGATATAGAGCAAAATGGATGTCATAGAGCGGATAGGGAATCACCTTAAGATTATTCATATCAAATCTCATCCAGTTCCATCTACTGATAACTACTCGGTATCCATTTTAATGAAAAGTACCGAAAATGCGGTTTGAAAACAAATCATTTTCAAAGCGTCACTAGCAACCATCACAATTTCCAAAGCACTAGGTCATAAGATGTACCTACCACCCGAGTTTAGTCAAAATCCGCCCACGTTTACTACCAATTATGCTGATGACAAACGAACAAACATCCAAATAAACAGACAGAATTACTGACAATAAGGGTCACCTATTTCGGCGACCCAACAGACAGACATGGGTGAAAACCTACGTGTCGAACGAAGGGCGATGCAAGTCGCTTGTTTCCACATGCCGCATCAATTTTTAATTCTTTGCCGGTCACATGCTTTGCTTCCCCACATCTTGTGATCCATTTTCTTTCAATAACAATGTAAATTTCTACTTCCTTTATCTTTGATCATTCTTCTTTTCTTCTTTTTTTCTTTTCTTTTGTAGCCCGACACATTTAGTGGCCCTTAGCCTTGTTTAGGACGAATGCCAATTTAAAAAATAAAAATAAAAAAACATTCTGTGAGTTTCAGATTGAAAAACCA
>CM068954.1:77174214-77188836 GCA_035128595.1 Eptatretus atami | reverse complement strand
TTCTTGAACGTGGTAATAATGATCTGTGAATGATTCCTAAGAAAGGTATTGGTTAATTATTGGTGGTGAGAAATAATTCTTGATGTGAGAATAACAAGTTGGGGATAATGCAAACATAAAATCTACTTGGGACGATGAGGCTCGATGGGCCTTGCGTGGAATTGGCTTGGCTTGTCCATCACTGCTGTTGCCAGAGTGCATCCCCACTCCCATGGTGCCGTCTTAATCAAGTTAGTACTTTGCCAGTCAGTGTTGTCTTCCAGGATTTTGTTGTGGAGCATCGCTCCCCTGACCTGGAAAAAACCGAGCAGGTCGAATATTGGTCAAAATTGAGTTGGACCTATTTTTGGACTTAAAATAATCCATTGTCCCACATCTTCAGCTTAGATGCCGAAGCTAATTGTCTCTTGTTCCCAGCTCCCTAATCCCAAAAGTCCATTGTTTTTTTCTGAATATCTCAGTTTTTTCAGATCTGGGGAGATTTGTGTTTATGTATTATTTTTTTACTGTCTTTATGATATTCATGTTTTAGTATGCAGTGCAGTACATCCTTAAGATTCCTTGTAAGGTTTTGTTTTCAGATCTCAGTCATTACTTTGCATGCTTCACTGATTTTTATGCCGGGTGTAAAAAAATTCTTCTTGAAATAATTCATTACCAGGCAACCAGAAATAATCGCATGGCATTGTTGCTTCTGGAGATTGTATGGTGTGCAAATAATATTTGATGATCTCACCAGTCTTGCAACACAGGCCATTATTTTGAGGTCAAATCACACAACTGAAAGATCTTCCCCACTTCTTCTCTGGCTCTGACTAAGGATGTTTCTGGGGATTTGATTGACATCCTGTTCTGATCAGCACCCCAGAGGGAAGCTATTGGCCTTGTGCTGGTTTTGTTGACGTCAGCTGGATCTATAGCCTGTGCTGTTCTGCCTCTGGAGTTCTTCAGCGAAGCAGCATGGCATGGCAGGATGAATTGAGCCAATATGAGCTGCCATCAAAAGATGTTTATTTTGTCTTTTCATTTTCTGGAAACATCACTCACAGCACTTTTGTTATGTGAAGTTATAAATGGGAACTTCTGTTGATATGCATATCCGCATTGTGAAGGCAACCGCATTAACCACCGAAGAATTCTGGAAAATCAAACGTGCAGTTCTCACCTTTTGTAGAATGAATAACTCGTCTTGATGTTGACACCAAGTGACGATCTGTTTTAGCGGACATTTAAAACAATGGATGAAATCAACGTTGATCGAACGCTCAAAGCTCATGTGAAGGCAGCGGTCTAGCTCCACAGTATGTTGCCATTGTCATCATCATTGCTGCAGTTGCTGTCATTGGCATTATTGTTGTTATTCCTCAACATCTTGTGATGACTAAGATAATGCCATCTCACCGCAACATGACATTTCACGTGCAAAGGTGATTGTGATCATCGGAATAATTGGTGCACTTGGGACAGAAACTGCAGTTATTGTAGTAGTAAAATGAAGGTGATTTATAAACTGATAGAATTAATTACCTCCTCCACCGAAGGTGAAGAAGGTTGTTTTCACCCCTCTCTGTTTGTCTGTCTGTCTATTTGTGTACAGGATATCTCAAAATGTTTTGGATGGATCCGGATGAAATTTTGTGGGCAGGTTCAGTGTCTGACAAGGCCGAACTGATTAGGTTTTGGTGAAGATCCAGATCCAGATCCGGATATAACTACGAGAATTTTTAAAGTGATTGTTCACAATTGAGAGATGGGGCTAAAAACGATATATGGCACGATGTCTCAAAAAGTTACGGACGGATTCGGACGAAACTTGGTGGACTTGTTGGGTGTGCGACCACGACAAATTGTTTTGATTTTGGTGAAGATCCGAATACAGACCTGCATACGAGAATTATTTAATTTTTAAAGTGATTCTTCACCATTGAGAGATATGGCCAAAAACAATATAGTACTGTGTTTCACATGATATTTCAAAAATGTATTGAGCCCGATATGTTCTTCTGGATCAGGCATTGCGTGGCGAAGGTATGTGATCTACCGAGTGCCCTTCTCGTTATTTTGTGTTGCTAGAGCACAGACATGGTGAGCCAAATGGCCTTCTCTGGTGTTCAAGTTCCTTATACAGTATCTCCTTGTATATATCCTGGAAGCCAGACACGTGAGCTGCTTCACCGGTTTATTTTGGTGATGGATGCTTTGGCTTTGCTCGCATGTTTACACCAAATCTCACGTTGGGCTTGTTAGATTCTGGCAGTTCACACATGGTGATATTCAGAAAAATACACACATTGCACGTATCCTCATAAAAAAAAATCCTCAGAAAAACACACATTGACGATTTTATTGCTTGCAAAATCGAAGATTTTTCAAGTACATTGGTCAGTCGATTTTGTTATTGGGTAGTCGATCCAGTCGAAAAAAAAAAAGTTTTTAAATTTTTGAAATTTGTTCTACCCTTATTATCACTTTTTCCGTTGATATGTTTGTCTGTCCCACTGTTCGATCCAGTGCTCCGTTAATACAATGGCGATTTCGATGAAACTTGTTTGGTGGTTCATACATGACCTAGTTGTGTGCAAATGAGAACCGTTGCTATGGACACCACCGTTGCCTAGCAACGGGACTTTAACATTTTTGGAAAAATCATAAAAAATTTGTTTTTTTCCAAAATCAAAAATCGGGCCACGAGCGACTGTGGGCAGTACATTCAGCCATATTGTCAAAAATTTCCAGCCGGATCCTATGAAAACTGTCGGAGAAGATAGACTTTGAATGGTCGAAAACAATAAAAAAACGTAGTTCGTTATATCTCAGAGACTATGAGTCAGATATACATGAAACTGGTATGGTAGGTTCATGGTATGTCCTAGTTATGTGTGAGAAAGAACCGTTGCTATGGACCCTCCGTTGCCTAGCAACGGCCGAAAAACCTCGAAATGTGGGGGTATTTTAACGAAAAAACAATCTGCAGCATTAACCCTTGAAGCTAGAATCATGAATTTTCTGTGCTTAATCCTCAGGTCATTCCCATCGAACGGGCCCATCGCGTCAGGTTCTATTGGTTAGTCGACTACCCATGTCCGCCTACCGGCTTGTTCTGTCTGTTTATCTGTTTGTTTATTAATCGCATACAGGTCACAATTTTAAACCGATCTTCAAGAAACTTCACCAAGTTATAGAGGTACTCTCAACTGAGAAGCCGATTTATTTTGAGGTCAAAGGTCATCTTGAGGTCAAATTTCTGAAATCATTTTTCTTCCGATTGACTTGAAAGTTGAACAGGATTTGCATTGTCCATCACTGAATTGGGAAACCAACTATTTTTGAGGTCGAAAGGTCAAGGGTCAACTCAAGGTCAATCTTCTAAACTCAACAATTTCAATCTGAAAAATAATCAATTTTCGTCAAATTCATTTGATTAACATTGTCCATTTTAATCTTAACTAGTGTGTGCCCATACGTGCGTGGCCGTACGTGCGTGGCCGTACGTGCGTGCCCGTATGTGGGAAAAAAATCATTGTGACATCAATAGTGATGTCATAGCACCGTGTCCTGTCATTGGTTGATAAATAAATGGCCGTAACTTGGGAACCGCTTGTCCGATTAATATCAAACCTTGAAAAGGCACATCCTCAGGTCGTGCCCGTACGTGCGGGCCCGTAGGTGCATGCCTGTACGTGCGTGCCCATACGTGCCCGTACGTGCGGGCCCATAGGTGCGTGCCCATACGTGCGTGTCCGTAGGTGTGGGCCCGTACGTGCGGGCCCGTATTGTGACGTCAATAGTGATGTCATAGCACCGTGTCCTGTCATTGATTGATAAATAAATGGCCGTAACTTGGGAAACGCTTGTCCAATTAATATCAAACCTTGAAAAGGCACATCCTCAGGTCCCCAGCAATATTCCTGGCAAGTTTGTCCTTTTCAAGGTTTGATATTATCGGACAAGCGGTTCCCAAGTTACGGCCATGTATTATCAACCAATGACAGGAACATGGTGCTATGACATCACGATTGACGTCACAAATCTTCTTCTTTTATTTATTTTATTTTGACGATTGACGTCACAATTCTTCTTCTTCGTTTGATATGACGTCACAATTGACGCTGGGACCTGAGTATGTGCCTTTTCAAGGTTTGATATCGTTCTTCTCTCATCTGTTCAGCTGTTTCGCAAGTGTTCTCTCAAGGTTTGAAAGCTGTTTTTCCCAAGGTTTGAATTAATTGTTCAAATTATATTAATCCCAAGTTTGAATTTCCCAAGGGAAACAGCTGATTCCAAGGTTTTGAAAGTTTTTTCTTGTTTTTTTTTTTGCACGTACAGCCACACACGTACGGCACGCACGTACGGGCACGCGAGAGCGAAGGAACGCCTGTGTGGTTGCTGTTTCTGGCACGTGGTTTGAATTTTTTTTTCTTTACGGGCTCACGAAGCGAATGAACAGCCTGTGTGGTTGTTGTTTCTGGCACACGGTTTGAAAGTTATTTTTGTATTTTTTTTTGCACGTACAGCCACGCACGTACGGCCATGCACATACGGGCACGCACGTACGGAGCAGACTAGTCTATCTATAATTCCAGCAATCTCTGTGTCTGTCTGTCTTCTGTATGTGTGTCTGTCTGCGACCGCCGTTTCTCGACAACCCCTGGTCCGATCTAATTGAAACTTGCCAGGAATATTGCTGGGACCTGAGGATGTGCCTTTTCAAGGTTTGATATTAATTGGACAAGGTTTCCCAAGTTACGGCCATTTATTTATCAATCAATGACAGGACACGGTGCTATGACATCACTATTGACGTCACAATACGGGCCCGCACGTACGGGCCACACCTACGGACACGCACGTAGGGCACGCACCTATGGGCCCGCACGTACGGGCACGTATGGCACGCACGTACAGGCATGCACCTACGGGCCCGCACGTACGGGCACGACCTGAGGATGTGCCTTTTCGGTTTGTATTAATCGGACAGCGGTTCCCAAGTTACGGCCATTTATTTATCAACCAATGACAGGACACGTGCTAATGACTCACTATTGATTCACAATATGATTTTTTCCCACATACGGGCACGCACGTACGGCCACGCACGTACGGCACGCACGTATGGGCACACACTAGTTAAGATTAAAATGGAACATGTTAATCAAATGAATTTGACGAAAATTGATTATTTTTTCAATTGTTGAGTTTAGAAGTTTGACCTTGAGTTGACCCTTGACCTTTCGACCTCAAAAATAGTTGTTTCCCAATTCAGTGATGGACAATGCAAATCCTGTTCAACTTTCAAGTCAATCGGAAAAAAAAATGATTTCAGAAATTTGACCTCAAGATGACCTTTGACCTCAAAATAAATCGGCTTCTCAGTTGAGAGTACTCTATAACTGGTGAAGTTCTTGAAGATCGGTTTAAAATTGTGACCTGTATGCGATTAATAAACAAACAGATAAACAGACAGAACAAGCCGGTAGGCGGACATGGTAGTCGACTAACCAATAGACCTGACGCGATGGGCCCGTTCGATGGGAATGACCTGAGGATTAAGCACAAGAAAATTCATGATTCTAGCTTCAAGGGTTAATGCTGCAGATTGTTTTTTCGTTAAAATACCCCACATTCCGAGGTTTTTCGGCCGTTGCTAGGCAACGGAGGGTCCATAGCAACGGTTCTTTCTCACACATAACTAGGACATACCATGAACCTACCATACATTTCATGTATATCTGACTCATAGTCTCTGAGATATAACGAACTACGTTTTTTTTTGTTTCCGACCATTCAAAGTCTATCTCTCCGACAGTTTTCATAGGATCCGGCTGGAAATTTTTGACAATATGGCTGAATGTACTGCCCACAGTCGCTCGTGGCCCGTTTTTGATTTTGGAAAAAACAAATTTTTATGATTTTTCAAAAATGTTAAAGTCCCGTTGCTAGCGCAACGGTGGTGTCCATAGCAACGGTTCTCATTTGCACACAACTAGGTCATGGTATGAACCTACCAACCAAGTTTCATCGAAATCGCCATTGTATTAACGGAGCACTGGATCGAACAGTGGGACAGACAAACATATCAACGGAAAAAGTGATAATAAGGGTAGAACAAATTTCAAAAATTTAAAAACTTTTTTTTTTCGACTGGATCGACTACCCAATAACAAAATCGACTGACCAATGTACTTGAAAAATCTTCGATTTTGCAAGCAATAAAATCGTCAATGTGTGTTTTCTGAGGATTTTTTTTTGAGGATACGTGCAATGTGTGTATTTTCTGAAATATCACCATGTGTGAACTGCCAGAATCTAACAAGCCCAACGTGAGATTTGGTGTAAACATGCGAGCAAAGCCAAAGCATCCATCACCAAAATAAACCGTGAAGCAGCTCACGTGTCTGGCTTCCAGGATATATACAAGGAGATACTGATAAGAACTTGAACACAAGAGAAGGCCATTTGGCTCACCATGTCTGTGCTCTAGCAACACAAAATTAACGAGAAGGGCACTCGGTAGATCACATACCTTCGCCACGCAATGCCTGATCCAGAAGAACATATCGGCTCAATACATTTTTGAAATATCATGTGAAACACAGTACTATATTGTTTTTGGCCATATCTCTCAATGGTGAAAAATCACTTTAAAAATTAAATAATTCTCGTAGCAGGTCTGTATTCGGATCTTCACCAAAATCAAAACAATTTGTCGTGGTCACACACCCAACAGTCCACCAAGTTTCGTCCGAATCCGTCGTAACTTTTTGAGACATCGTGCCATATATCGTTTTTAGCCCCATCTCTCAATTGTGAACAATCACTTTAAAAATTCTCCTAGTTATATCCGGATCTGGATCTGGATCTTCACCAAAACCTAATCAGTTCGGCCTTGTCAGACACTGAACCTGCCACAAAATTTCATCCAGATCCATCCACAACATTTTGAGATATCCTGTACATCACAGACAAACAGAGAGGGGTGAAAACAACCTTCACCTTCGGTGGAGGTAATTACTATCAGTTATAAATCACTTCTTTACTACTACAATAACTGCAGTTTCTGTCCCATGTCACCAATTATTCCGATGATCACAATCACCTTTGCACGTGAAATGTCATGTTGCGGTGAGATGGCAATTATCATCACAGATGTTTGAGGAATAACACAAATAATGCCAATGACAGCAACGCAGCAATGATGATGACAATGGCAACATACTGTGGAGCTAGACCGCTGCCTTCACATGAGCTTTGAACGTTCGATCAACGTTGATTTCATCCATTGTTTTAAATGTATCGTCACTTGGTGTCAACATCAAGACGAGTTATTCATTCTACAAAAAGGTGAGAACTGCACGTTTGATTTTCCAGAATTCTTCGGTGGTTAATTGCTCACAATGCGGATATGCATATCAACAGAAGTTCCCATTTATAACTTCACATAACAAAAGTGCTGTGAGTGATGTTTCCAGAAAATGAAAAGACAAAAATAAACATCTTTTGATGGCAGCTCATATTGGCTCAATTCATCCTGCCATGCCATGCTGCTTCGCTGAAGAACTCCAGAGGCAGAACAGAACAGGCTATAGATCCAGCTGACGTCAACAAAACCAGCACAAGGCCAATAGCTTCCCTCTGGGTGCTGACAGAACAGGATGTCAATCAAATCCCCAGAAACATCCTTAGTCAGAACCAGAGAAGAGTGGGGAAGATCTTTCAGTTGTGTGATTTGACCTCAAAATAATGGCCTGTGTTGCAAGACTGGTGAGATCATCAAATATTATTGCACACCATACAATCTCCAGAAGCAACAATGCCATGCGATTATTTCGTGTTGTAATGAATTATTTCAAGAAGAATTTTTTTACACCCGGCATAAAAATCAGTGAAGCATGCAAAGTAAGACTGAGATCTGAAAACAAAACCTTACAAGGAATCTTAAGGATGTACTGCACTGCATACTAAACATGAATATCATAAAGACAGTAAAAAATAATACATAAACACAAATCTCCCAGATCGAGAAAATCTGAGATATTCAGAAAAAAACAATGGACTTTGGGATTAGGGAGCTGGGAACAAGAGACAATTAGCTTCGGCATCTAAGCTGAAGATGTGGGACAATGGATTATTTTAAGTCCAAAAATAGGTCCAACTCAATTTTGACCAAAATTCCGACCTGCTCGGTTTTTTCCAGGTCAGGGGAGCGATGTTCCACAACAAAATCCTGGAAGCAACACTGACTGGAAAAAGTACTAACTTGATAAGACGGCACCATGGAGTGGATGCACTCTGGCAACAGCAGTGATGGACAAGCCAAGCCAATTCCACGCAAGGCCCATCGAGCCTCATCGTCCCAAGTAGATTTTACGTTTGCATTATCCCCAACTTGATTCTCACATCAAGAATTTCTCACCAACAATAATAACCAATACCTTTCTTAGGAATCATTCACAGATCATTATTACACGTTCAAGAATTTTCCAAAATGGTTTTTCAATCTGAACTCACAGAATGTTTTTTTATTTTATTTTTAAATTGCATTCGTCCTAAACAAGGCTAAGCCCACTAAATGTGTCGGGCTACAAAAGAAAAGAAAAAAAAGAAAAAAGAAGAATGATCAAAGATAAAGGAAGTAGAAATTTACATTGTTCTTGAAAGAAAATGGATCACAAGATGTGGGGAAGCAAAGCATGTGACCGCAAAGAATTAAAAATTGATGCGCCATGTGGAAACAAGCGACTTGCATCGCCCTTCGTTCGACACGTAGGTTTCACCCATGTCTGTCTGTTGGGTCGCCGAAATAGGTGACCCTTATTGTCAGTAATTCTGTCTGTTTATTTGGATGTTTGTTGGATGTTTGTTCGTTGTCTCAGCATAATTGGTAGTAAACGTGGGCGGATTTGACTAAACTCGGGTGGTAGGTACATCTTATGACCTAGTGCTTTGGAAATTGTGATGGTTGCTAGTGACGCTTTGAAAATGATGTTTTCAAACCGCATTTTCGGTACTTTTCATTAAAATGGATACCGAGTAGTTATCATAGATGGAACTGGATGAGATTTGATATGAATAATCTTAAGGTGATTCCCTATCCCCTCTATGACATCCATTTTGCTCTATATCTTATAGTTTCCATGCTCGGCGACCCATCGCCGCCTACAAGCTTGTCCGATGTCTGTCTGTCTGTGTGCAGGATATATCATAAGTTGTGGACGGATCAGATGATATTTTGTGGTCAGGTTGGGTGTGTGACAAGGACGAAATGATTAGATGAATATCTGGACCGGTACTGGCTACTAGAATTTTTAAGTGATCTTCACCATTGAAAGATAGAGCCAAAAATGATACATGGCACGAATACACAAAAATGATTGGGCCAGAATATTCTCGTGGATTAGGCATTACATGGCGGAGGTTTGCGCTCTACCGAGTGCCCTCTCATTTCATTCTGTTATGTCCTGGTTCATTCCATGTACTCTCACGAGCCTCAACTCTGCATACAAAGACACAGCTCGAACGTACAGGCCAAAATTTCACATCACCATCACCAATATAAGTCGCAACTTGCTGGCATTGTTTTCAGACGATGAATAGACATCAAGTATCAAAGGCAAAGTAATTAACATGAACACAAACCAGCTGAATATCTCTGTGTATGTGTGTCTGTCAGTGTCTGTGTGCCAATGCCTCTCTCTCTCCTCTCTCTCTCTCTCTCCTTCTCTCTCTCTCTCTCTTCTCTCCTCTCTCGATAGTCAGCCCCAGTCCAGTGGAAGAGTAGTTTTCACGAAAACCTTAATTAAACATATGGTCTGGCCTCTCTGTGAATTAACATTCCAACAGCAGGCCAGCGATTACCTTTCAGCGAGTGCAAAATTACAACACCTTAAATGTAAATATTGATGAAGCCATATCACATCACAATTGTTTATGTTTTAAGCATAGAGGATAAAAAAAGGAGCCCGAATACGATTTCTCTAAATTGCATTAATAAATACACTCTTGATAGATAATAAGCATAATAATAATCCTAAGTTGAGCTCGTTTTGTTTCATACACAATTCTGTGCGAATTGTACTTATTCATCCAAACTGCAGACAATGAAACACAATTACCTAAACTCGTGTGATTGGTTAATTATTGGGCATACCTCCAAGCATTAAGCCTGAGCATGTAATTACAAAAGACTAATTCACAATGGAAAACGAAAAAATGGCGTTCGTTGCAATTAAAGATGAAATGCAGCAGGAAAGACAAACTGCACGTAACTGGATGGTAAAACTTATCATCGAAAGTGCCAGGCATTCTGCTATCACGTATGCAACAACAGTTGATGTTGTAAATTCCTCTTTAATACATCTGAATAGTCTTGCATCATTGTTCATGTCTGAGGTTATTCATCTTGCAGAGTTCGTATGGAAATGCAGCTGAACTTTTGACCTTTACCCTTTTCCGCTCATGCCTCATACTTTAATATTTATTACATCCACCACGAAGGTGAGGAGGTTATATTCACCCCTTTCTGTCTGTTTTACTTGCAAAATCAAGATTTTTCAAGTATATCGGTCAGTCGATTCTGTTATTCTGTCTGTCTGTTCCTGTCTGTCTGTCGCCTACAGTCACAATTCTAAATGGATCGTCATGAAACTTTACCACGATGTAGAGGTAGTCTCAACTGAGAAGCCGATTGATTTTGAGGCCAAAGTCATCTTGATAAATTTCTAAAATCGTCTTTTTCATGTGATTGACTTGAAAGTTGAACAAGATTTGCATATTGCGTCACTGAATTGGCGAAAAAAACTAATTTTGAGATCAAAAGTCAAAGGTCAACTCAAGGTCAAACTTGCAAAAATCAATTTCAATCTGAAAAAAATAATACATTTTCATCCGATTGACCGGAGCTGTATAAGATTGTGAATTTTAATCTTAATGAAAATGGACAATGTGATGTATCCATGGAAACCTTTGGAGAGAGGGGGGGGGTAGATTTTGCAAGTATTGTGCTCTGCACGACGTCTTTTCTCGTTGTTCTTTTTGTTACTTGCAAAATTGAAGATGTTCAAGTATATTGGTCAGTAGATTTTGTTATCTGTCTGTTTGTCTGTCTGTCTGTCAATCGCCTACAAGTTACAATTTAAAACCGATCTTCATGAAACTCACCACTCCGTAGAGTTGACATAAGCAAGAAGCCATTTGTTTTTTAGGTCAAAAGGTCAACATAAGCAAAGGTCAACAAATCTGTCAAATTTCTAAAATCCTCAATTTTCAGATTCAACAGACATTTGAACAAGATTTTTCATTTCAGCTTACTGAATACAACCACCAATTATTTTTAAGGTCAACATTGGCTAAAAGTCAACATAGGCCAAAGGTCAACAACTTAGATGAGATTTCTGAAATCCTCAATTTTCATCTGATTGAATTGAAATTGAAGAGGATTTATATTCATGACACTGAATTCAACCAGCCAATTATTTTTGAGGTCACAATCGACCAAAAGGTCAAAATAGGCTCAAGGTCAACAAATAAGACCAGTGGTATTTCTAAAATCCTCAATTTTCATCCCATTGACTTGAAATTTCTAGAGGATTTGCAATATTTGGTCACTCGAATTCAACCACCAATTTTGTTGAGGTCAAATTTGTTTTATGGATTTGCAAGTATCGTGCTCTGCATGACGTCTTTTCTTGTTGTTTGTATGCAGGATATTTCAAAATTTTTAGGATGGATTCAGATGATATTTGCTTTGCACATTCAGTGTGTGACAAGGACTGACTGATTCGATTTGGTGAAGATCCAGATCCGGATCAGGCTGCTACAATTTTTTCAGTGATTCTTCGCCATTGAGAGATGGTCCAAAAACGATATATAGCATGAATCTCAAAATTTATCGGGCCTGATATGTTCTTCTGGGTCGGGATTGCGTGGGAGATATGTACTCTACCAAGTATCTTTCCTTTCCAATTACAATCGATTCCTCCTATGTTCTCCCAAACACATCTCACTTTCCTTTTCCCTCTCTACTTCCCTTACTCAAGTTTTCATTTTCTATGTCTTGGTACACCCCTCCTCATTTTACTCCCTTTTCTCATATTTTTTCCCTGCACATAAACAACCTCCCTTTCTCATTTTGTGGGCAAACTAAAAAAATCTAAATGGCATGCACTATTTTTCCTCCTACGGTGGTGTTAAATACATACATAACATTATCTGCAAATAGAGGCTGAAATCATTAAGGACACAACAAATTGCAGTTCATGTTTGAGAGTCAGGATTTAGTTTGTTTATTTTCATCAAGGACAAACTATGCTGCAACACTCAATGCCAAAGTTCTTAACAAGCTGCATATTCCAAGTGCATCTTCCAAAAGTCAGAGCCAAAAGAAGAAAAGTGAAAATCACTGGCAATTCAAAACAAGTATTTTGGTGCTTACGATCAAAGCTCGATGGAAGCACTTTTCCAAGAATATTTTCAAATTTTTTTTTCTTCTGTTGATCCACAAGGGAAGGGCATTGCTGCAAATGAAACTTGGGAACTAACCAGTTGTTATCCCTTCTCAAACTAAGTGATGTCATTTCTCAACTCGAACTGGTGTGCATATATGGGAAAAAAGTTTTTTTCCCCCACCAAGTAACATGATCTGGATATTGTGAGAGAGTGATGTGTGAGTTAAATGGTTCTCTCAAGAAACACCACATGAATGCACGAGAAAGAACAGGAAAGCAAAAACAAAGCAACAATTGGTAATGTGAACAAAATCAGAACCAAAATGACTTACCCTCTAGAGCATCAGAGACCAAAAGAGAAACATTACACCCCCCCCAAAAAAAAAACCACATACACAAACAAAACTAAAAAAATAAACAAAAAAAGAGCAATCAGAGATTGCAGACCCTCACCAGCCTTCTTTGAGTGGTGTATTTGTGTGGCGTTTGTGTACTCGTGGTTTACATAATTAATAAAGAGACATAATTAGAACTGCCACTTTGTAACTGCTGCAGTGATAACCGGGTACCAAGACGTCCTGCTTTGACGCAACCCGCTTTGATCAGCACCTGACCCTGACACGTGACGTTTTTTAAAAACTTTTATTCAATTGAATTTAATGGATTAAAATGATTCATTTCAAATCAAATGGAAGACCAAAAGGTACAGTCCGCATTGGAGGAATCAGAAGGAACCCGAACAAGTGAAAAGCAAAGATTAAGTCATCAGGAGGACCTGGGTAGGATTCACATTTCAGCTGTACTCCTCTACCCTCAAACCCATCCAGGCACAGCCAAGTGGGCCTTATTCAAAAAAAAAAAAAAAAAATAAAGAACCCAGATCAAAAAAAAAAATAATTATGGGTGCCAGACCATGTGTCCGATCAAGTTGAATTTAATACATGATATCCCATCACTACCAGATTGATTAAGCTGTTCCTGAGAAACATTATTTAATATTTGTCTTCAATCCAATATGGCTGCCAAACCATGTGACATCAATTATTCCTGAACAAAACTTGTCCCCATGCCTTGGTGAAAATTTGTGTGAAGTTCTGGATCCCCTCGATCTGTCAGCAGTTCTGGAGAAGAAGATTTTTCTTAGTTTTATGGTAAATCCAATATGGCTGCCAAACCAGTGATCAATGAGTGTTCCTCATGGATAGTCAGTCATTCTTCGCCTCAATCTGTTCATCCACTTCAGAGAAGAAGATTTTTGAAGGTTAAAAAAAAAAACACCAATATGGCTGCAAATCCGTGCCGATGACGTCATCAATTTTTTTCTGTGGACCATTTTATCCCCAGATGAGCCTCAAAATTTTCATACTGATCAGATGTAGCCTTCTACATAAGGAATTATATCATCATGAAGGCACCTATGACGTCATAAAAAAATCACACTATTCCCCATGAGGAATACTTGTCAGTGCCAAGTTCAATTTCTTCCTCGTGCGGTTCGGGAACCCAATGCTTTCTGTTTTTACCAACATGGCTGCCACAGCACATGACCTATGACATCATAATTATGATTTAAAACATTCTACATGAGTAGTCGCACATATGGTGAAAATTTTGTCTCAAATCCAACAAAGTGGTTGTGGAGAAAAACTTGAAAGTCCTGCCACGGAAAACAAACAGACATACAAACAAGACAGACTGACAGACAGACAGACAAACAAACAACAAGCAAACAGACAAACAGACCAAAATGCAATACTTCTCCTTGGGCGAGGGTGATAAAGTGGGTCAACAAGAACTGAATTTTCAACTTCCTGGAATAATTAATTGAAGGATTGATCTGTTTCGGGCAAGGAGCTCATGATTGCCAGGATGCCAGGTCAAATCCCATTTAACCTTCTTGATTTGTCCAGCCGACTAATTAATGTCTTTGACTGAATTCACATCAAAGTACATCGTCTCCCAAAATACATGTCCTGCCTGTGATTATATGTGCAAGCTCCATTGCAAGCAAGTATGAGATCATTGTTTCGATATAAAAATAGTCGAACAGGACCGACTGCAAAGAATAACCCTGATTTATGTGCAGGATGCAGTTCCTATTGCAAAGCACCTTGCCCTATCGAGAAAGCCCGAAGGCAGCGAATTGTAAAATTATGACCAAACGTACATTTCTCATTAA
>CM068954.1:77151476-77174189 GCA_035128595.1 Eptatretus atami | reverse complement strand
CCAAACGTGGCATTACGCCCCTCTTTTGAATTCATACCTAAAGCACCGTAGGAAAAGCTTACGCGAGATCACAATGAAAGGTTTGTATCTCCCACCCATTTTAAATTTAGCGCACTGCGATTGGTCTGGTGACAACATACAATGCTTTTAAATGTCTGCCCCCCCCCCCCCCCATAGATGTACTAAAAGACAGAGGACAGTTATTGATTTTATTTCTGCAGAAGAGGTTTCTCTCGTGGATTTAAACAAGAAAAGACGTCGTGCAGAGCACGATACTTGCAAAATCCACTCCCCTCTCACAGGTTGCCATGGATACATCAAATTGTCCATTCATCTATCATAATTCCAGCAATCTCTGTGTGTCTGTCTGTCTGCGACCGCTGTTTCTGCACAACCACTGGTCCGATCTAATTGAAACTTGCCAGGAATATTGCTGGGGCCCTGTGGATGTGCCTTTTCGAGGTTTGATATTAATCGGACAGCGTTCCCAAGTTACGGCCATTTATTTGCAACCAATGACAGGACGGTGCTATGACATCACGATTGACATCACCCTTTTTTTTAAACACGATTAACGTCACAATTCTTCTTCTTCTTCATTTGAATGACGTCACAATTGACGCTGGGACCTGAGTATGTGCCTTTTCAAGGTTTGTATTATCGGACAAGCGGTTCCAAGTTACGGCCATGTATTTACCACCATGACAGGACATGGTGCTATGACATCACGATTGACGTCCAAATCTTCTTCTTTTATTTATTATTTTTTACGATTGACGTCACCTTCTTCTTCTTCGTTTGATATGACGTCACAATTGACGCTGGGGACCTGAGTATGTGCCTTTTCAAGGTTTGATATCGTTCTTCTTCATCTGTTCAGCTGTTCGCAAGTGTTTCTCAAGTTTGAAAGCTGTTTTTCCCAAGGTTTGAATTAATTGTTCAAATTATTAATTATCAAGTTTGAATTTCCCAAGGGAAACAGCTGATTCCAAGGTTTGAAGTTTTTTCTTTGTTTTTTTTTTGCCGTACAGCCACACACGTACGGGCAGCACGTACGGGCACGCGAGAGCGAAGGAACGGCCTGTGTGGTTGCTGTTTCTGGCACGTGGTTTGAATTTTTTTTCTTTACGGGCTCACGAGAGCGAATGGAACAGCCTGCTGTTGGTTGTTGTTTCTGGCACACGGTTGAAAGTTTTTTATTTTTTTTTTTGCACGTACAGCACGCACGTACGGCCATGCACATCGGGCACGCACGTACGGCACTGCACTAGTCTATCTATAATTCCAGCAATCTCTGTCTGTCTGTCTGTCTGTATGTGTGTCTGTCTGCGACGCCGTTTCTCGACCCCTGGTCCGATCTAATTGTACTCAGGTCCCCAGCGTCAATTGTGACGTCATATCAAATGAAGAAGAAGAAGAATTGTGACGTTAATCGTGTTTAAAAAAAAAGGGGTGTGATGTCAATCGTGATGTCATAGCACCGTGTCCTGTCATTGGTTGGCAAATAAATGGCCGTAACTTGGGAACCGCTTGTCCGATTAATATCAAACCTCGAAAAGGCACATCCACAGGGCCCCAGCAATATTCCTGGCAAGTTTCAATTAGATCGGACCAGTGGTTGTCGAGAAACAGCGGTCGCAGACAGACAGACACACAGAGATTGCTGGAATTATAGATAGATGAAATGGACAATTTGATGTATCCATGGCAACCTTTGGAGAGGGGAGTGGATTTTGCAAGTATCGTGCTCTGCACGACGTCTTTTTCTTGTTTAATATCCACGAGAGGAACCTCTTCTGCAGAAATAAAATCAATAACTGTTCTCTGCTTTGTATGTACATCTATGGGGGGGGGGGGGGCAGACATTTTAAAAGCATGGTGTGATGTTGTCACCAGACCCAATCGCAGTGCTGCTAAATTTAAAATGGGTGGGAGATACAAACCTTTCATTGTGATCTCGCGTAGCTTTCCTACGGTGCTTTAGGTATGAATTCAAAAGTAGGGGGTATTGCCTTTGGACCAACCTTCACATACAGCTGTCAAGGTGTATAGGGTGTTCCAAAAAGTCCCGGACAACTTTGGTTGTTAATATATTTGGAAACACAAATGATACAATGATACCCTTTGTTTTATATGATACAGAAACTCGTTAGCTTTTGTGCACACGATCAATACACTTCAATGTGAGCTCCATTTTTCACAGGCAGGACATCAAGGCGGAACACGAGTTCTTGCCATATTCGGCTCAGCGTGTTTGCGTCCACCAGTGTGCGTGCAACTGTGATCCGATAACGACGATCCTGCAGGTTTGCCACCTTGGTGTTGTAGACAACATCTTTGACAAACCCTCACAGAAAAAAAAATATCAAGGGGGTTATGTCTGGTGATCGTGGAGGCCAGGCAGTTGGTCCGTCTCGGCCAATCCAGCGACCTGGAAATTTTTCATTCATGATGGCTCGAACGAATAAGGCCCAATGAGGGGAAGCACCGTCTTGTTGAAAAATGATATTGATATATAAAATCCTGTGTACAGTGGTGGTTGGTAGTCCCAGTTCTCTGGATGCTCGTCAAATTTATTTTCTGGGACTTTGTTCAAATGATTCACACACTTGTTCAACATCTGCTGCACTTGTGCTTGGTCGACCATTGCTTTTCTGTTTCTGACAACTTCCAATCTCATTAAACCTCTTGTACCACTCTGTGATACGAGTCCACGATGGTGGATTCCTTCCATACCGTGTACGGAAAGTATGCTGAACTTGTGTGTCAGATCTCTGAACGAACCATTTGACACACTGAGCTTTCTCCTGTGGAGTCGCCATTTTATTTTTCATTGAACCACCAGACCTGAAAACAAAGAAAACTTTAGGAGTTTCTGTATCATATAAAACAAAGGGTATCAATGTGTCATTTGTGGAACTAAATGTATTAACAACCAAAGTTGTCTGGCAGGTCTTTTTAGAAAAACCCTGTATATATGGCATCTCAAAAAGATGTTTACACATTTCAAGAAAGAAAAACCGCCCAAACACACCTCAAGAAAAGGTTGATGTTGGTGTGTGCAGAAGCAATAGTTTGTGGCACATGTTGAACTATCGTAGATGTTCCAATTGACCACCGTCAACTTATATGGACTGGTGACAGCGGCAAACAACTGAATTTTCAACACACCTTGATGAGCAGAACCTCCCAGATCATTGCTTGCACACATCTTGCACAGTACCATCCGTCTCAAATTCTTGTAATTGTTATTCGTGATGGGGTTTCCACTGCACATTCACGTCTCCACTGTCTTTACACTTCACATGCATTTTCGAATTTCCCACACCACTTCGAATTTACTTTGCGTTGTTCAAACGTCAAGCGACCCTCTGTCATGTTGTTTACACTTTGCAATATGGGTATCGTTTCACTTTTGTTTTTGCAACTAACACCATCTGTTAGGTGTATGCCACACTAATTGGAGGCACGTTAATATTCGCTTCCACCTTGACTACATGAATAGATATTCATTACATATAAATGTGTATACATCTTTTTGAGACACCCTTTAAAATGTGTAAACATCTTTTTGAGATACCCTGTCATCATACCAAAGACTTAAAAAATGATGGTACAAACTGCTTCCTTGCTTGACAGCATTTAAAAGGACAGAGCACTGGACAAGTAACGCTGGGAAGGCAGTGGAAAAACACCCAGTATAACCCTTGCCAAGAAACTGCTTCGGCAGCACCGACGCTCTTTATCAGAGTATGGCATATCAGAAATATACACACATATATATATATATATATTTTACCTGTCAAAAGTTTTAGAACACTCCCATTTTTCCAGTTTTTACTGAAATTTAAGCAGTTTAATGTTTCCATGTACTCTGAAATTAAAGCAGGAACAAATAAACAATTGCAGATAAAAAAGAAATCATGGAATTGTTTTGTTGAACAAAATTTTATCTAAATGTTTTGACTCATCAAAGTACCACCTTTTGCAGATATAACAGCCGAACATACTCGTGGTATTCTTTGAACAATGGAAATCAAATATTGTTCAGAAAGTTCTTCCCAACACTGTTGCAGAAGTTCCCACAAATGTGTTGCACTTGTAGGTTGCTTTGCTTTCACCTTCTGTCAGTTCATCCCAAACCAGCTCGATGGGGTTTAAGTCTGGAGATTGTGCTGGCCATTCCATGATTTGAAGCCTACCGTCTTGTTTCTTTCTTTTAGGTAGTTCTGACATAGCCTGAAGGTATGTTTGGGTATTATCATGCTGTAGGATGACGGCTGACAACTAGGCGGAGACCAGGGGTATTGTATGGCACTGCAAAATGCTGTGGTAGCCCTTTTGTTTCAGGGTGCCAGTCACTCTGTGCAAGTCGCAGACTCTGGATCCAGCAAAAGAGCCCAGATCATCACGCTTCCTCCTCCATGTTTGACAGTTGGTGTCACACACTGAGGAACCATCCTTTCGCCTACTCGACGGCGTACAAAAACCCTGCGTGATGAACCGAAGATTTCAAATTTTGATTCATTCCGTCCATAAGACCTTCTTCCAGTTTTCAGTAGTCCACTGGCGGTGCTTCATGGCCAGGAAGCCTCTTTTTCTTACTTTGCCATCTTAGCAATGGCTTTCTTCCTGCCACTCGACCTGTCAAACCTGCAGCTCGAAGTCTTCTCTTCACAGTTGAAACTGAGACTTCCTTAATTCGACCAGTGTTAACTGTGCTTGAAGCTGCTGTCCTGTGAGCGCCAATCACGCAAGCTGTTGACTCTCAGAAACTTGTCGTCTGATTGTTGTTGTGGCTTTGGTCTGCCAGACCTCTTCCTGTCAGAGTTTCCTCCAGTTTCCAAGTGCCTTTTGATGGTGTAGGAAACTGCACTCACTGACAACTGGGCTTCTTTGCAATTTCTCAAAGGAAAGACCAACACTTTTAAGGTTATAATCGTCTGTCTGTCTTCCTTTGTTAATTGTCCTTTTCTCGCTGTTATGATAGCAATATACTACTTCCTGCAGCGCAATATTGTCCAAATAATGCTTCAGAGGGTGCACAACACAGTCTGTTCCAGCACTGCTTTTATACAGACCAGGGTTTGTAACTAATCAACAAAAGTTGGGACACCTGTAGGAATTGTTTGCATCAACTTTCAAGGCTTAATTTACTTCCATTGCTGCAGAAAGCTGCAGTTGCTAACCCATTACTTGTTCCCTAAAAAGGACTTTTTTAACAACTCTGAAATTTACATATTTTTCAGTTTTGGGGAATCTTAATGTTTTTTTTGTTTTTTTTTACCTCTGGCAGTTTACCGCTTAGCCTTGTACCATTCAGGTTGTTCACTGGCCTTGAACTGCTTAAATTTCAGTCAAAACTGAAAAATGGGGGTGTTCTAAAACTTTTGACCGGGTGAGTATATATATATATATTATATTATATTATATATTATATTATATATATATATATATATATATATACACATACACATGTCTGTATATATATGAGCCTGGCGAGGAGGAGTGATGTAAGCGACATTTTTTAATGATATGATGATGATAGGCTCGGATGATAGGGGGGTAAAAATAGTGCTATATGGCATTAACTCCAAAATGGCCGATGTGGCCCTTACATCACTCCTCCTCGCGGCGCCTCATATATATATACATATACGTTATGTATCATATATATATTTATATACATATATTATATATATATATATATATATATATATATATATATGATGAGGTTAATAAAAGGAAACAAACATGGCAAACCTTATCTGTGCTTCTCATTAGGTCATATTATATGTTCGCTGAATGTAATTGAATCTATCCAATGACTTGATGTGGTACACGTCACCATGGTGATCATATTCTCTCACAGGACTTACTCTTTAAGCTTATACCATGGAATTTTATTTTTATTTTAACCAGCACAGGTAGCTTAATCCCCCTTCAAAAGGAAAGCATGCTTTATCATAAGACATGTCGTACCTCCACAATTAAGTTGAGGATTTCGTTTATTGTGCTTCAAAGGTTGTGGTCATTTCAATTCATATTGTATTTGAACTTTACTTTTCGTCCATCCAATGATGCAATGGCAATGTCATGCCAATCCTGTAATAACCTCAGTTGTTGATGGGTGGTTACAAAAGGATGATGAATTTTAAATTTTTTTAAACTCCTTTTTATAATTTGTTCATGTTAAAAATGAAAATTTCCCCTCCTTTTATATTTCTTTCAAATCCCAGTGGCATTCCAATTAAATGCAGCACCTTCTCCATCCTAAAACTGCATTCCCTTCCTTACTTATTGATAACACACAAGATTGAATCCAAGGGCCAGAGCTTAAATGAGAGCACGAGGCCAAGTGAACTCTTCTTATCTGTTTGATGGTTGCCAGCCTACCCTATACCACGCTTCATCACATCCGTTGCTCTATTTTTGTCTGCTCTGGTCTCCTCTTAGCTTGATGCATTTGATGTAATAAATTCATAACCTCATACGTGCAAATCCATCGCACAGGGGATGCAAGGTTTTCAATTTGAGATTTCAGCCAATTATTCCACCTGTTTCTCCAGCCTTTGAACTGTGACTCTAAAATCCAAGCTTTTTGCCACAAGGTATCTCTTGTTATTGTCGTGCACAAACATTTGCATAAAAAGTAAACAAAAGAAGATGCCCAAATGTGCACTTTGGAAGGTTTTTACGTGAGGCCTCAACGTGTGTCTGTGTTTGTTCGCGCGTTGCTTTCCTCTTGTCTTTTGTATTTCTCAATTCAACTTGACTCGTGCTGTGCAAGAGTGCTGAGATGGAAATTCAGTGCAGTTGTGATGGTACAATTTTTTTTCTCATTATATGTCTGATTTTTATGAACTACATCTTGTTTTCTTCTTTTTCTTTCAGTTCCGGTGTTTCTCACAACAATCACGACCACATTCAAACTTTCTGCTCATTGCTCTCGTGCTTGTTTTCCATTTTTGAGAAAATGTCAAACATCATGTCAATCATCCTGATTAATCAATATTATCAACTCTGGAGCTGTTATTGTCACATTATGAGTAAGTTTACTGTATTTAATTGTTAACCAAACAAACTACTTCAGCTCAGGTGTTCCTCAAAATAGTTTCCTTGTCCCAAAAATCTTTCATGTGCTTCGTTCATGGTGTTCCTCTATTATACGATCAAGTGTGCGGCTGCTTGCTGATCATCTCACAATGTTCTAACCACTCGTAACACCCATGACTTTTCAATGCTCCCACCATATCCAGAGTTATCTACTGTCAACATCCTGGGGGGTCAATATTGACCACAACCTCCACTGGGTCACACCATGGTGTCACATTAACACCGTGGCTGCAACAACAATGGCAGAAACTTGGGCATTTTGTGATGAGTGGCTCACCTCCTCGCCCTTGTAAAACCTTTCCACCCTCTACAATTCTCAAATCAGAAGTGTGATGGAATACTCAACACACACCTGGATGAGAGTTTCCAACACAACGCTCATGAAGCTTGACTCTATCCTTGACGGAGTTGCTCAATGAAACGTCTCACCACTGTCTGCAATCAGCATTCACGATCTGTTTCACTTGTGTTCTGTGACTGCAGTGTACACCACCTACAAAATGCACTGCAGCAACTCACCCTCCCTGTTTGAACAAATGCTCCCATCCTCACGACCTGTACCATCACAGACCACAATATCTGATTGACTGCAGTAGGAATCACACCACCTTCAAGTTCCACTTCTAGGCAGACAACATTCTGCTTTCAACTTGTGTTTCTACTCCTTCAACATAGCTGAAATACAATCTTCGAACGCCCCACCAACTATAACTTACAAGCGAACCACCCCCACAAGGACTGCAGTAGTTTAAAAAGAAGACCGGGACACCACCATCTTCTCAGTGCAGCTTTTGATGGACACTAATTACTGCCTATAAGCATTTCCATCCTCATCCCACAAGTTAATGAAGAAAAACATCAACAATTGATATTGATTTGAGAAAAATGCATTGTCCGCACCATTTTAGAAACTCAAGCAATCAGGAATTGATTAATCTCAAGTTATGGGAACAGTTTGTACTGCTGCGTAGACAATGTTATGAGTCTTGCAATATGTTGTGCTGAGTAAAAAGGAAAGCACTTGCAGATCATATGTTCACCAATTTCCTTTTTTTAATAACATTAAAATACATTTGATGCGAAAGAGCTGGGTCATGTTGAGCTGCTATAAAACGAATGGCAAATTGTTCAGAACCAACTTACATTGGAACAACATTTATGTCCAAGGACTAATGAGCACCACCATGCAGTTGAATATGTGAAAAATGCTGACGTAGGTACATGCCTACCTTCATTGATATTTTGTAACATTAAGGAAGGGATGCAGCTGGTTCCTGTAAGAAGACACTCAATATCGCAATACAATTGATATTCCCACAATGCTCTATTTCAGCATTACATCAACCCAGGGTGGGTTCAAAGTATCCACCTTTATTTCGGTAAGGGGTCACGATTCATGGACCAAGCTGTGAAGTTTTCTTTTCTCCATGTTTTGTGCCGAGGGCTCTCTTCCTGACCGTCAATGAACCCTGGCCAGCTTTGAAATGAAGTTTGTTTGTTGTAATATTCCCAGAGGTGGTTTGTAATATCTCTGTGAGGTTCTTTGGCATCATTCCCGAAGCTCCAACTATCAATTGTACAACTTTGGCATTCTTCAATTTCCAGAATATTTTCACTTCATTCTTGTGGTCTTGGTATTTGGTCATTTTCTTTATTTCTTCATTGTTTAGTCCAAAATCGCTGGTATTAGCAGCTCGCGTAGCAAGGCCTTCTTCTCTCTTTTTTTTGTACCGAAGTATGATGTCTGGTCGCGATGCTTTGTTTTCGATGTTCATGCTCAATGGAATCATGAGGTCGTATGTGAGCAGCACTTCCATGTTTTCAGTGATTGCATTTGGTTCATGTTCCCATGAAGTCTCTGGAACTGGGATATCAAAGTTTTTGCAGATGTGCCAGTGGTTAACATTATGAACTCTGTTGTGTCATTGTGTGTGCAGCTGTTCTGACATGAGATTAATTTTTTTATTTGTGTTCGGTCATTAAGCATAACATACCAAGGCCTTTGCCAATGTCCTTTTGCTAAACCAACGACCCATGACATGCCTTTGCTAATGCCACCTCCACACCTCACCTCTCTCTTCTTTTTTTTTCCTCCCCCCCCCCCCCCCCCCCCCACTCACTCTCTGTTCCCTCTTCACTCCCCGTCCGAATAAAATGCAGCACTCACTGTCTGTCTCTGTCTCTGTTCTGTCTTCGTCTGTCTCTCTCTCTCTCTCTCTCTCTCTCTCTCTCTCTCTCTCTCTCTCTCTCTCTCTCTCTCTCTCTCTCTCTCTCTCTCTCTCTCTCTCTCTCTCTCTCACACAACACACACACCCCTCCCTCCCCAGTGTATGGCAATGTTTCATGTGTGAGGTGTCACTCTCCCCACCTCCACCCCCTTCCTCGTCTCCCCGACTCCACCCCACCTCCTCGCTCTCCCACCTCCCACCCCCTTCCTCGCTCTTCTCCCCTTCCTAGCTTCCCTGCTTTACCCACTCCTTGCTTTTCCCTTCCTCCTCTCCCCTCCCTCCCTTCCCCCTTCCCTCTGTCCTCTCTGCCTCCCCTCGGTCCCTCTCTCCCTCTCTCTTTTTCCACCCCCTCCCCTTCACACCCTCATCAGCGAAGCGATGGTTGTATTTGCGAGTCAGTATAATTTATACATATTGCTTCTGAATAATCATTGATTACGTGAGAAAAAAAACGAGAAAACCAGTCGGCCATACATATTTATTTAAATATTCACAACTGTCAGGAACTGCGTAAACCTGCGTAAAGATGTCTATCCATCCGTTGGGACCATACTCTGTACAGAGCATCAGTGCTGCTTAATTTAAGCAGTCTCCTTGGCTATTGGGCACAATCCTGGATGGATCGCCACTCCGACACAGGATACTTGAATGGCTCAATCATCCCAGCAAGCTGGTATTCACTTTGCCAACTTCAGAAGGATGACAGGCTGAGTCAACCCAACCTGGTGTTCATTCAACGGCTTTCTTCAACTTCCAACTAGCACCTCACGTAGCAATGCCTTCTTCTCTCTTTTTGTGTACCGGAGTAGTATAATGCCTCCTTGAATACCACCTGGTATTCATTCAATGGGAAAGCAGGATTTTAATCAGGACCATAGGATCCCAAGCAGGACTAGAGGATCCTACTCAAGACTATAGAATCCTACTCAGGCCTATAGGATCCCAACCCTAACCATTAAGCCAACACCAGGCATAACCATGTGTGCTCAGATCTTTAACACCCTTCCAGAGATGTGGAAGTGACACAGCCCTTGTGGCCTATTGCAGACCACTGTCACCTCCCCCCTTGGAAGGATTTTTAGGATCCAAGTACATGTGGCCTTTGTAATCCACAATTATAGGCATTGTGCTTGAAATATTTGATTATTGAGTCTTTGTATATTTTTATTTTATAATAATTTATTTTAAAATAATAATATAATAATTACATGAGTTCCCTTGTAAGAAACTTCAACTCAAGAAGAGGCCACTATGCCCATCAAGCCTGTGGAATGGTTGCCAACCTATGATTTGTTGTCTGTGTTTTGTCCTTTTTAAGTGCTGAACATAAAGCAAGGAAGCAGCATGTATCTTTTTCACTCCTTGGCATATCATGGCCGGGTTAGAACCACCGACCATCCACACTCAGAGCAGGCACTCTCACCATTACATCACCGACTAATATATGTTTACATTTTGTGTTCTGTGACATCTTTTAAAATTACTCATGTGATGTTCTCTTATGATATTTATGTGCAACTTGTTCCATGAACTACATTAGAATAATGTTAAAAAAAAATTTTTAATACAGACATTTATGTCAACACCATATCCTGATGCTGTGTGAACTGTGCTTCCCCGCTCACGGACCTCTGGTAGCTTGTACCAGTTGCTGCCTTTGATCCTGGGGCGTAACTGCAGAAATCTATCTATCCGGGTTTTTCCCGACATCTCTGTTCTTTGTTCCTTTCACATTTCTTTGACTTTCACATCTCTCGTTATTCATTCCAATTCTTCCTTTTTCTTTTATCTCATCTCTTTTACTCTATTTCTCTCATTCGTTATCTGCTCCCGAAGGAGAAGTGAATTCTTGCAGAGATTTTTCTGTAAGGCTCACTTGGCTGCACCTGGATGGGTTTGAGGGTTGTGGAGTTGCAGCTGAAACCCGAATCCTATCCCGCCCAGTTCCTCCTGATGACTCCATCTTTGCTCTGTGCAAAACATTACACAAACCGCTGCGTTTAGAAATAACTGAAGGTGAAAGAACACTCACTCAAAGGCCAAGTAGTATTTTTTTCAGTTTGTATGACAAAGGTATAATTTAATTATCATTGTCAAACCCGAGTGGTGGTGGTGTGTGGATGTGGGTGTGCGTGTGCTTTAACCACGCATACGTAGCGCACAACGGGGTTAAGCAATTGATTCACTGTCTGTCTGACAGATATCAGTCGGTGATTGAGGAACTACTTAATTACCTGCGCCACCGAAAGTGATGGGAGGTTATGTTTTCACCACTGTCTGTCCGTGAACAGGATATCTCAAAAAGTTGTGGACTGATTCAGACAAAATTTGGTGGAGAGGTTAGGTGTGTTATCAGGACAAAATGATTACATTTTTGTGAAGATCCGGATCGGGATACTGCAATTTTTAAGTTATTCTTCACCATTGAGAGATCGGGTCAAAAATGATGTATGGCACGATATCTCAAAAGTTATGGATGGATGCTGACAAACTTGGTGGACCGTTTGGGTGTGTGAGAAGGACGAATCAATTTGATTTGGGTTCAGGTCTCGATCCAGATCCGGCCTATCAGTGAGATGCAAAGTGTAAACTGTTCAGCCTGGTGGAGGTATGCGCTCTTATGAGTGCCATTCCAGTTTCAATTGAATTTTATATTTTGAACACTAGAAGGGCTGGCAGGATGGATTAGTGGTACGCACACTTGCCTCTAAGCTGTCTATCCTGGGTTTCAATCCTGACCCGATATAAACTGTCAGCCCCGTGTTTCACAGGCAGGGTGATTCATCACTGTGTGTGCCGTTCCTCAGATAGACGATAAACATGCATCCCATCTGCCAGCATTCGTTGGTGAGATCCCATGGTGTTCTTCGCAAAGAGTAGGTGAGCTATTGCCGGCACCATGGCCAAATTCCAAATTCCTGCCCTAACTCGTTGAAAGTCAAGCCTGGCTAACTGTTTCGTAAAGACCTGGGCCAATCTTCCCCCAGCTGACCCCACAGGAAAATGTGGGTTAATAATGGCCGTTAGAAGAAGAAGAAGGAGAAGAAGAAGAACAACAACAATATGAGTACAAATCAGAATATGAATTGGAACATGAACCTGCTGTTTCATCGCATTTTGACTCTAAATTTGGAAGATCTAGTCTTGTCCCAAGTGCACATGTACACAGTGCGGTAAAGCAAGGTCTTCAGTCTGTCTGTTCGTCTGAGAGTGAAACAAAATTAAAAATCATTCCAAACAGAAAATTTACTGTTTTTAGGGATGTTAAAAAGGACACCGACAACAGGCAAGAATAACTAATTTAACATGATAAATTAAGGTGGTGTGTCTTTCCATCCATTGGGACCATACTCTGTGCAGAGCGTTGGTGCTGCTTAAGCAGTCTCCTTGGCTATTGGTCACAATCCTGGGCAGGTCACCACTCCAACACAGGATACCAGCATGCTGGCACTCATTTTGCTGACCTCAGAAAGATGACAGGCAGAGTCAAGCCCACCTGGTATTAATTCACCAGCAGAGTGGGATTTGAACTCAGGATTCTGGGATCCCAAGCCCACCACCCTAACCATTAAGCCAACACCAGGCATAAGGTGGTGTATAAGGGCAGTAAACTTCCGAATAAATGGTTTGGTTTGGGTTATTTTCTACAGCCTTTAAAACTTTGTTTTATTTTAATTGAATTAAATATTTGAACACTATAGAATACACCGGGCGTAGTGGCGTGCGCCTGTAATCTGGCTACTCGGAGGCTTGGGTTGGAGGATCGCTTGAGGACGGGAGCTCTGCGCTGGGCCGCGCTATGAGAGGGTGTAGGGCAGCCCGGAATCATGGCGAAACCCAATCCTTATCCCTGTGTCGTAAGAGGCGACCAGGGTTGCGTCAGGAAGGGCATCCGGCGTAAAACCTATGCCAAATCAGTATGCGGATCATAACGGATGATCCGCTGTGGCGACCCCTAACGGGAGCAGCCGAAAGACGAACAACAACAACACTATAGAATACAAATCACCTTGTTTGCACTTTCAATAACCTCCAGTTGGCATTACTTGGGCAAAAGTTGACACCATCTCAACCAATCAAATTTGCTTACTCTCTCTGAGGGCGGAGTAACAGCAAGATTCAGACGAAAATGGTGGCGCCTAGCGATGCAACCACAGAGCTAACTTCGTCTTAATGATTTGTTTATTTTAGTGCATATTTTTCTCAAAGATTCTGCCAAAGTCATCAATTTCTCCAAGAAGAGTTGGCAAAAGGTTCAGCTCTGGACTGCACATCTCTGACCAATCGGCTTCATATAGGTGCCATCACTGCTGTTATTCAAAGTTCACGAACAAAGCTAATGTAGATCGTGCTCGGAAACTCGGTGCATTCGTTGAAAAGACCCTCCCCATGTCCTTTTTCTCAAGACTGTGCAGGGTTAGTTGTTCTATGAACTCTCCAGTTCATGCAATGTTAAATGAAGGTTGATGCACAACTGCAATGCTCATTTCCTCAAGAGTTCCCTGAGATCATTGTAATTTTTTAGCACTACATGTGATTTTTTTTGTTTGTTTCCAACAGGAAATGATGCAATTTTTTAATGTTGCTGTTGCACTCATTAACTCATGCTTTCATGATGGATGCTGCATGCAACCCAACTCATGCAACCCACTTGCAATATTTCCTCACCAGTTGTTTTTCTTTTTTCTCACAGTTTGCAGCAGAGATGGAGAGGGTCCGTTGGAGAGAAGGACTCACATCTCGACAAGATAAATGTACACAGACAGATGGACACACACAATCCCGGGTAAGAGTCATGTGATGGATTCTTGATGAGGTTCAATCTATCATCAACCACTGTGAGCACATTGAGTTTATCTTCCTTTTTATTTTCATCATTGTCACCTTTTACTTTACAGGTTTTAATCCAATAATTTATCAGTGACCAATATTTACTTAAATTAAGAACTAATCTTGCTCATGAAGTTTGGTGGTGATCTCCATTGGGGGACAGGTAGAACAATCTGTGAAATCAACAGGATGTTCATTGAGGTGGGAAGAAAGGCGAAGGTGATGTTTTGGGCTTTAACCCTTCATCGGAAAAGAGAGAGTTAGGATAGGGGAGAGGGTTGATATAGGGCGAGAGTGAATCAGAGCGGAGTCATAAGTCATGAAGCACGTGAGGTGATTATGACTGATTTTGACAGAGAGGGTCGGGGTTCAGGGGTTAAAAGTCGAGGAGAATTGTTCTTTAAGAAAAGTGAAAGTAAAAGGGAAAAATCTTACTTTCTTCCCTTTTACGCTCTTCTCTCCTCTTCCAATTTTCTACTTCTTTTCATCATTTTTTAAAATTATTATTATTGTTAAAAAAAAATTCCCCATTTTATTTACTCCCAGCTGTTTTCCCACCCCACCGGTGAGTCGAGAAAGTTCACCTTATAATTAAATGAAAAATTATTATTATTTAATTGAAACAATTATGCAATAAGCACAACCATGACGGGCAATAACCACGACCTTGAAAGACACAAATACACTCGTTATGCTTATTACTGTCCTGTATATGCACGATCGGCACACCCAGGAATTGTAGCCCTATGTGGTGATAGCGGGATGGAGTGGACATTACCATGTAGATTGTACATGTAGCCAAAAAATGTCAAAAAATGTCAGGGTATGTTACCCTTGCTCAGTAAAGTTGAATATCTATATTGAACTTTCATACTTGTCTCCCTCCATTAAAACTTGATGGTGCCTTGTTAAGTCTATCTCTGGTGTATGTTACCCCTTCATCCCCCTCCCTCTCTTCAAATGGCACCACAGCCAACTCTACTCGTGAGAAGGCCGAATGCCTCAATGTATATACAACCAAAATCTTGCTCGATCGATGTACACTTGTCAAGTTCACAACTTCACACCTTTTTACTTTTACCTTATATTTTCACCTTGAAAGTGCTTGTTGGCCATTCTGGTAAAAGCTATGTTTATCCTACCATGCAACATCGTGTGTGCATCACCATGGTCGAGTCTCTTCTTGCTTCTGCGACTGACGACAGGCGCCAAAATGGTCTGCTCATATGCCCTTTTTTCTATCCCAAAATTGTCATTCGCAACATCGTTGGTTGTATTTACCGGGATATTGTTTCTCGTCGAGGTCATGATGGGGTATTTCTGAGAGTTTGGAAGAATCTCTCTTCACGTAAGACTATCCAGATTAACTATTATTATATTTTTAGAATACTTTTATTTTTATTTATTTATTTTTAATCTTTATTTTTTTTTAATAATTAATTATTTGAACCGGAAGTGTGTCATTAGTGTTTACCGGAAATGGATCTTTATTATAAATAGAGGGCCTGTGCGTCGATGTGTTTGCTGGTGGATTCCTGTGTACATGTTGTGGAGTTAAGGTAAGAAGTGTTCAGGTATTTTTGGTGTGAATGTTTGTGTGAGTGGGTGTGTATATTTTTTCTGTCCTCCAGCTCTCTTTCTTTCTGTTCTCCATATCTCTTTCTTTCTTTTTCTATGTCTACAGAGGGGTGAATCTTGCAGATAGTTTTTGTAGGGTTCACTTGGCTGCGCCTGGATGGGTTTGAGGCCAAAACCCGAATCCTATCCAGGTTCCACCTGATGACTCCATCTCTGTCTGTTTGTTCCTCCTGATACTCCAATGCTGTATTTAGTCAGTTATTTGATTTCATAGCATCCATGATATCTTTAATGTAATTAATTCTTGAATTGTCACAGGCTTTTATTTGTCTTGTCGTCTGCGTGTGACATTTTGATGTCCCGATAGATGTGTTCTCGACAGTCAATGAGAAGAATGTTACTTCGGTACCCCAAAAATATGATATGACACTGAAAATGAACATATTCACAAGGAAAATCTTTGTTGCCATGCAAACAAAATGAGGCAGTGTGAATAGCTGTAGCATGTTGGTGACTTGCTTTGTTAACAAACGTGCTCCAAGAAGATTACTTGGATATATTGCCGAATCACTCACTCATTTAATTGTCCATGCTTTTAGTGAATCCATAATGTCACTGATCTTGTTTAGTTAGTGTTGGTAAACATTTTTTTATCTGCCCATCGCACACTTTTTGCTGCGGGTAAAAATGATGTCCAGCTTCAACCTCTGCTTGTCAACTCGCTTTTGAGAGCTGTCTCTGATCGGTATTTACCGCTTGACCGAGACAATGCATAATAATGCAGCCCCATAGCCTTAGACATCTCTGCAATGTCCCATCCTCATGGCTCTTCATTTTATGAGCTGTCTGATTGGACAGCCTTTCAGAATGACCATCGGATTGCTCTTTACCGTGTGACAAAGCTCGAGATCGATAGCTAATCTTGTGCCGATTTATTTTTTTTTTTTTGAAATTATGTTGTCTTTTGTGGAATGTGTCCAACATCTTCTCTGAATCTCAGTCAGAGAAAATGAGGTTGGTGACATGATGTACAGCTCATCATTTTCATTTAGTTTCATCAGGCCCCTCTTCGCTTGTGATACAATAATGTGTCATCATCAAGTTCCTTTTTTCTTAACACAACACAAAATAACACGTAAAGGTACTTTCTCATTGTCACCTACAAAATGTGTAAAATCAGAAACCTCCGTTTATTCATTGTGTCACAACATTTTTCAGGGGTTGCCAAAATCGAAATGAAGAAAATTGTTCTTAATTTTATCCAAGTTTAATTTTCCAAAAGAAAATAATTTATATTTGCAATTTGTTATTCATTCACCTCCTCATTCGAATTTTCATCCAAACTTTTTGCCCTGCCAAAGTGGTACTGTCTTTCAAATTGTTTTGTTTTTTTTATCAGCATATTGTGATGGCATAATTCCATGCTTTCACTGGCTATTACCAATGGTGCATCGCCACTGCTACCGGGTAGAGGGACACCACTGATGCAATGCCCCTATTACCAGTACACTGGTACTCATTTTACTGACCTCAGAAGGATGACAGGCTGAGTCAACCCCACCTGGTGTTAATTCAGCAGCCGACAGGATTTGAACTCAGCACCCTAAGATCACTCAGCACCCAAAAAAAGTCCCTTGAATGCTCACTCAGCTTATATTCCCCGCACCTTCACCAATTTACCTTCCACTACTAGTATTACTATTACTACCTCTCATACTTAAATAATAACCTCAATTATTCTCATTTTATACAGGGCCAGTAAAGCCTTTTGGCCCAAGTCTATCGCTTTTGGCCCAAGTCTATGATAGCCTGATGCTTGACTGAAGGCTGGAGGAATTTGTAAGGAATCTGAGAACACTTGAGTGTCATCAAGTAGTTTTCCTAAAATCTTAAATTTATTTTTTGTTCAAGATTCGTTTTAATGACAGTCTCTAGAATGACGATTATTATCAGGGTTGAAGTGGTGAGATGTGTTTTCGTCACTTGTGAATTTACAATACGAGAAAGAAACTCCTTGTTTTCAACCTTGTAACTGAAGGAGTTTAGTTCCATTTTGAATCGTTGTGCCTCACCAGTGCAAGCTGTTGGAAGAGGATAAAATTTTGGAGAATAAGCTGGCTCCATCAACATTTGCGAGGATCATTTTGTGGATGCATCACAGCATTTATTGTATAAATTATGACCTTTCTCTTTGGGTGAACCTCATGCAAAGCTATTTTACATATCCTTGGTTGGTGAGTCAGTTACTTTCTTTTATTTAAGGCTTATGAAAGGACAGTTGTGGTTTTTAACCCAGACAAAAAATGAAGTCTGGTGAGATCATCAATATATTATCGGATGATCATTTAAATATGTGCAAGGTGGGCATACACTTGCTAATTATTAATATTGTATAGTCAGCATCTCTCTTGAGGTTGTACAGAACTCTTTTTCTGTACAACGCATTCTTTATTAATTGGACGATTTTACAAAAACTTCTCCATTTGAATCTCTCGCAATGAAGCTAGTGAGTCAATCGGCCTATCACTTCGCCATCACCGACAGGTCAGTGGTCTCTCTGTCTTCTTCAGCCTCCTTTCTAGCCTTGCACCCTCTGCCCTCTCCGTGCTTTGCCCCCGACCCCCAGGTATCTGCAGGAAGCACGTGAACCACCAGCAACCCCCTTGTGTTATTTCTAATGTTTTTTCCCAAAATCCAGGATCATCCTCGCTTCCACTCATTTATTCCTCTTTTTTCCTTCCTGTGGAACCACCTTCCACACTCTCTTAAATTTCATTATTTCCTCCAGGTCTTCAAGACAGTTGTTCACCACCATCTCAGATCATCCCCCAACCAAAACCATGATATTTTCCACCCCTTAATCCCCCCCCCCCCCACCCTGGCTCAGCCTCACAAATTTCCAGTTTTTCCTTCCAGAGAGTTTGCTCTTGTATCCATTTTGTCCACCCCTTGCATTCTCCCCCTTCTCCTATTGGTGTTCCTTTTGTTATGTTGCGTCCTGATTCATTCTGTGTTCTCGCTTTTTCATGAGCCTTGACTATGTAAACAAAAACTAAAAAAGTCCCTTGAACGCTCACTCAGCTTATATCTCCCGCACCTTCACCAATTTACCTTCCACTACTAATATTACTATTACTACTCCTCATACTTAAATAGTAACCTCAATTATTCTCATTTTATACAGGGGTTGGCCAGGAAAGCCTTTTGGCCCAAGTCTATCGTGAACCAGCTGGACAAGACTGATGCTTGACTGAAGGCTTGAGGAATTTGTAATTTATCACCAGCACCCTGAATCTACCAACTCTTCATAAGGAATGACACCACGGGACCTTTAATATGCACTAACTAATGCTGACAGATGCACCCACCACTGACTGTGCAGTATATTAGGCTCTGAGCCAGTGGGGTGGGTCAGTATCAGTCAGAGGGAGCAGGGCTAATTGTGATCTTTAGCAAGGGCAGTGTCCCTAGAGATGGAAAATATTATTAAACAGAAGACCAAATACTGTGTTGGAGTCATCAGAAGGAACCCAAAGAAATATTGAGCAAAGATGGAGTCATCAGAAGGAACCTGGATAGGATTCGGGTTTCAGCCGCTACTCCACAACCTCAAACCCATCCAGGCACAGCCAAGTGAGCCTTACAGAAAACTTTCTGCAAGAATTCACTTCTCCTAAGACAGATAGATAAAGAAGAGAGAAAAATGAAAAAGTAAAATAGATGAAAGAAAAGAAAAAGCAAGAATTAGAATGAATAAAGAGAATTGTGAAAAAATGAGAATTGTGACAGGAACAAAGATATCGGGAAGAACCTGAATTGATAGATTTCAGCAGTTACTCCCCAGGTTCAAACACAGCAACATGTACCAGCTACCAGAGGTCCGTCAGCAGGAAAACACAGTCCACGTAGCATTATGACATGGTACAAGTGTATTCAAATGGAAAAGAAATGGCATGCTTATGTAAGCCATCATTCCTTAACTGTGTTCCAAGTTTGAACAAGGTCGGTAAATGTATGTCCGGGAAATGGTTGAGGACGTGTTCAACATCGGGTTTTTTTTACAACTAAAATGGACATCAGTCGGCCATCTTGGATTGGATCTCGAAAAGAAACGGCATGCTTATGTAAGCCATCATTCCTTAACTGCGTGCCAAGTTTGAACAAGGTCGGTAAATGTATGTCCAATAAATGGTTGATGATGTGTTCAACATAGGGGGTTTTTTTACAACTAAAATAGCCGCCATTCGGCCACCTTGGATATGATGTCGAAAAAAAATGGCGTGCATACGTATACCATCATGTGTTGTCTTTTTGCCAAGTATGGATAAAATCAGTCCATACATATCCGAGATATGGTTGCAGATCCATGCACGCACAAACACGAAAATCGACACCAAATCCCTCAGCCCTCATTTCGGACTAAATCCAACGGGGGTTAATAAGCACCTGGAGGAGTCTGCAGAAGAACCCAGAGGCACCTAGTCCCATTGGGAGAGACTAGTGCTGGGAAACCCAGGCTGGACATGTACAGCTGGCAGTCGACTGGATGGACAAACAATCTGCACCTCAAGCTGTGCTGGAGCGACTGGCTTGTACTTATCCCAAAATCTGCAAGCCTCCCAAGTGTATATGCATGGCCAATGACCTCAAGTGCATGGATATGTGCAAACTCAGTACCTGTGACAGTCAGTGAACATATTTTGATAGTGATGACAGTTCTTTCGAAGATGAGCCGTGTGACGATGAGGACCATGACTTCTAAGTCCCATTCCTTCAAGTATATCGAGAACAATCTGCATGACTATGTTCCACACCGAATATACGATTTATTGTTTTAGTTCACAAGAACTTATGTGACGTACACACCTTGACTTGTGTCTATTCTTGTGTTGTGTTGAACAGATATATTACTGTAGCAACAGATGTAAGTACTGAAATCAGGATAAACATCACTTTTACATGTACATATATAGCCATACAATCAATGCCTCTGCAAGAAATCGTGCAAATGGAGTATGTATCTACTGCATGTCTTGAAATATACATTTCATCCAAAAGGAGCTTGTGTATTATCTACCGATTCCAATATGATTCCCTGGTATGAATTGGTAATATAATAGGCATGATACGTGTGAATTATTTACATACTAGCAAATACCACCCATTGCTTCGCTCACGGGAAGATGGAGAAAGGGGAAAAAGAGGGAGGAGAGGGAGAGGGGTGGGGGAGAGAGGGAAAGAGGGAGAAGCGAGGGGGGAGAGGAGGGAGGGAGAGTGAGGGGGTGGATGAAGGGAAGGCAGCGAGATGTGAGAGGAAGGGAAGGAAGACGTGTGGTGGAGCATTAATTACGATTCATACCGTCTCATCAAAGTGTTTCTGCATAGAATAACAGAGAAGGTTGAAACAAAATAATGTCTGAAATCTATTTTCTATCAGTCACACTATAAATACAACCCAGAGACAAACACCGCCCGGACGCATTCAAGGGCCAGGCTATCCAGAGACATACACGGCTCGGACATGTCTCGAGCCAAACACTGCCCAGATATGTTCAGAGAGAGGCTATCCAGAGGCATACACCGCCCAGACGCGTCCGGAGAAAAAACACCGCCCTGACGCGTCCAGAGACAAACACCGCCCCGACGCGTCCGGAGACAAACACCGCCCAGACACGTCCAGAGACAAACACCGCCCCGACACATCCGGAGACAAACACCGCCCCGACACGTCCGGAGACAAACACCGCCCTGACACGTCCGGAGACAAACACCACCCCAACACGTCTGGAGACAAACACCACCTCGATGCTTCCGGAGCCAAACACCACTCGGACATAAATACCACCCAGACATGTCTGGAGACAAACACCGTCCAGACATATACACCCAGACACGTCCGGAGACAAACACCGTCCAGACGTAACCACTGCCCAGATATGTCCAGAGATAGAGAAAGAGAGAGAGGAGGGGAGGGGAGAGTGAGAGAGGTAGGTGTGGGAGGAGGGTGCTGCACTGTATTGGGAGGGGGTAGAGCAAGGATGACACAAAGACAGAGAGGGATGGGGGAAGGGGAGTAAGTAGAGAGAATATGTTATGCTTTGTGAACAAAACACACACACACACACACACACTAGTTTGGCAATTTTGGGGGAATCGGCAGGGTGGAGTCAGTGTGATTACCGACTACAGTATGTACTGTATACAACCGAAAAACCATGAGTAGCTTTCACCAAAAAAACAACGTTGCATTCATGTCGATGTTTCAGGGATATGTTCACAAACATTGATCTTTATAAACATCTGCGTGTGACAGGTGGAAAAAATAATTTGGCTCAGTAATTTAGAAAACACGATATGAAAACACGTTGATACGAACCACTCCCTCAGGATGACGGAGCACGAACCACTCGCTCAGGATGACGGAGCACGGCACTAACCACTCTCTCAGGATGACGGAGCACGGCACGAATCACTCACTCAGGATGATGGATCACAAACCACTTGCATGAACCACTCACACTGAATGAAGTGACGTGGAAAAAGCGTCCACAGTGAGTGAACAATTCGCTCCGAATGATGTAGTGCGGTGTCGCAATCAACTGTAGGGCACTTGGCAACTGGCCTAAGCATTCATGCAAGCACTCCAATTAAATGGTTGATAAGAAACGTCTAGTGAAGCTGTAGCTGCGTACCATATAAGATCCCTTTAAGTTCAATAGCGGGTTTTCACCGTGCCTGCAGCAGTTAAAGAAATAAAATGAATTTGTTCACATAATGACTTTTTCCACAAAAAGTTCCTGTTTAATGTAGAACAACCCTGGAGATATCGCAAAGTTTAATCGCCTGTGAAATAAACATTGCAATTAATCCGCCATGTTGCTTGCTCATCTGTGCACGTGTCGCATGGTATATCCATTCGCGGTCCATGAAAACATTATAACTTTATTTTAAAATGCCCGTT
>CM068954.1:77139380-77150804 GCA_035128595.1 Eptatretus atami | reverse complement strand
GATTTGTTGTGCCTGGCACCACTTGTTTGATTTGTTGTCATTACGTCAAGATAAGCGCACGTATAACGTATTGTTAGCATTAGCAAGTCAGTCGGCGCTTGGCGCCAATATGTTTCAGTGAGAGCAAGCAACTATCAGACTGCACTTCAAACAGAAATAGATATAAGAAAATGGCTACACGGTACTGCTTCTTCAAGGCCTCCTCCAGCTCCTCCAACGGAAGAGGGAGCAAATGCGCCCAGCACGGCCACCTCTGAAGAGCAAGAGGCCACCTCTGCTTTCAAACATGCCTTAACATTTGGCACCACCACAGCAATGTGTGAGAATTCATTCTCCACTCTGAGAAACGTATTTTCGGACCACAGACGCGCAATGCTCCACAAAAGAAAGCCCCAGTTGGTTCAGCTAGTTTGAGAGGCCTTAACCAAAAAATACACAACTGAGTGGAAGGACACCATTCTTAGGAGGTTCAGCACCAACACTCGCCGCCTGCAACTCTTCTAACGGTAAGCCATGCATTTATTCACTTTATGATGCCAGCCTTGAGTTCATGATTATTACGCAAAATGTTGAATGATTTTTGGGTCTGTTTGCATTTATTCGGTATGATGAGTAGTATTTTGTTTATTTCAAATGATGTTTCTCATGACGCGCACAGTGCAGTGTGTGTGTGTGTGTGTGTGTGTGTGTGTGTGTGTGTGTGTGTGTGTGTGTGTGTGTGTGTGTGTGTGTGTGTGTGTGTGTGTGTGTGTGTGAAAGAGAGAGAATTTGCAGCATGTTTTTAAATTGGAACTAGGTTTGTGTGTTGGTTGTTGACGGCAAACTCTTATCAAGTATTTACATCATAGATTGAGTTCTCGAACGGCAGTTTGTGCCCCCCCCCCTCCCGCGGTTACCCTACTGCCCCCCCCCCCCCCCCCCCCCCGATTAGATTTGTTCTGACGCCGACTCTGCATTATGGAGAAGCAGTCCCTCTGGCAGACAGGCCGCAAGGTCAAGCAGTGAATGCATTAAATTATGTAGCTCAATGAAGCTGGTTAATTTTGGCACAATCCAAAATCTTTTGTTCACTCGATATAAATCTCTCAACAGGAGAAAAAGATATGTTTAATGCTTTGGAAATTTTACATTTTCTTGTGTATACTGTACGAGGTGTGTTCAAAAAGTATCCAACCTTAATTTTTCGTGCGTAAACAAATGAAGCTAGGGAGGCGTGGTTTGGTCACGTATGTAGGCGATCCTAATCCGTATGCGTGAATATTTTCCCGCCTGCAGAAGCTGTCAGTCGCCGACAGACCGCCGATGAGTGAGGAAGTGTAAGTGAGCACCGTCGGATTTTCGTTTTTGACAAAATGACAGAAAAACTTGAACAACGCTACTGCATCAAATTTTGTGTAAAGCTTGGCGATTCCCAAGTGGAAACGATCCGCAAGATTCAACAGGCCTTCGGAACGAAGCAATGGGCACCACACAGATAAAGAGTGGTACAACCGCTTCAAAGATGGTCGCACATCAGTGGAAAGTGAAGCACGTTCTGGTAGGCCCTCAACCTCCCGAAATTAGATCATCATTGACCAAGTGAGGACCCTGCTGATGCAGGATCGTCGAATCACGATCAGAGAACTTGCAGACGAGGCGGGCGTCAGCATTGGATCCGTTCATTCCATTGTGACTGAGGATTTGGGCTTAAGGAGAATCTCAGCGAAGTTCGTGCCAAAGCTGCTAACGATCGAGCAGAAGCAAGTCTGTTTGGAGATCGCACAGGACATGCTGGAGACTGTGAACAGCGATCCCATCTTCTTCAACACAGTGATCACTGGCGATGAGACCACAGTGATCCGTCATTTTGTCAAAAACGAAAATCCGACGGTGCTCACTTACACTTCCTCACTCATCGGCGGTCTGTCGGCGACTGACAGCTTCTGCAGGCGGGAAAATATTCACGCATGCGGATTAGGATTGCTTACATACGTGCACCAAACCACGCCTCCCTAGCTTCATTTGTTTACACACGAAAAATTAAGGTTGGATACTTTTTGAACACACCTCGTATATGGAGAAGGAGGGAACAAAGCCTTGCTTGCTTCAAGTAAATAGGTGTATTGGCTTAGTTATAAGACTCGTTATTTCTATAAATTATCAGACTTCACTGCAGATTTCAACACTTATTTAGTCTGGATGATATCCGATCGTTAAAACCGAAATAATATTTCGATGATACGCTTTAATTAGTCCGTCATAGTCGATCGTGGAAAATCACATAATATAATGGATGAAATCACTCCAAGCTCCTAAGTTGAAAACTATAGCATTTATAAAAGCGATGTATACAGTGATTTGTTGCTATGATGAACAGGCATTCAATAATATGAGTGATGAAAGTGAAAAAAATTAACTTTTATCGTTAAGAAATCATTGCGGCCTGTTCCAAGTCGAGGCATGGTTGAGCAGGCCAAAAAACATTGCGGCTTCAGACCCCAGCGAGGTTACCCAGGAGACGCCTGAAGACCCCAAAGAGCGAGGTGGCTGAGGATGCGCCTGATAAAGGATATAATTAAATATGGCCATTAATTATCTTCAAAAGAGGTGTTTTAATTAACCCAAAACACCTAATTTTCACTCATGCACTTCCTTAGAGTTCCCTTAGTATGCATGCAAAGTTTCAGACAGCTAGATTTTATGGTTTTGGAGTTATGGAGGATGCACACACACACTGACTGACACACACACCGACACACGCTGACACACACACACACACACACACACACACACTGACACACACACACACTCACACTGACACACACACACACACTGACACACACACACACACACTGCCATTTATTAGTATAGATAGTGTGGATATACACAAACTGATTAAGTCATTCCCTGGAAATATCCTGGTCACAGCACCAATGTTATTATGGTTGGATTTACCACCTTTGTGTACCATATGGTAAATAACTTGTCCAGCGAGTCATTGGGTCACTAAACTTTTAATAATTATTTGAATCAATATTGCCAAGAGCTTTGCATTCCAATTGCAGTGGCAAAATTGGTGAGAATCGTAATTTGAGGTTCAGTGTATAAAATGGAGCACAAACTTGCCAGCATCCATCAGATAAGATTCCAAATGGTTTCAAAATGTTGGGAAAGGGCTCCTGGGACAAATTATTAATGAATGGTTCGATTTGGGTGCATGATGACTGAATAATTCAATGTAAAACTACATCATGATTGAAAAAACTTCATTTTGAGCGGCTTTGGGCGCTTATTTCTATCACATTTGAAAGTTTATTGATCACTGGTGCATAATTTGATACCATTATATGTGGAATTTAATATACTTGCCAACAAGATACAAAGATTCAGAGTGAAAATACTTGTATACATTCTTTATACACCATAAACTGGCTATGACCCTCCACAGTTTGGGTGAAAAATCTGGCAACCGGTGACCTTAGGGGTAGGGTTGTATATGGGGCGATATCACAGAGAAGGCAAAGAGCTACTACACACTGCTATCACACATTTTCCATCTCTAGGGACCCAGCCTTGTGAAAAATCACAATTAGCCTTGCTCCCTCTGGCTGATACTGATGACGAAAATTTGGGGGTCTGGCTCAATGGCTAATCTGAGGGATGGTACACTTATGATGCATGTGAAGCACAAATCTAACAGTTTGTCTTGTCGAGAATCAAACCCAGGCGAGACAGCTCAAAGGTAAGTTTGCCACCTCTGCACCATCCTGTTGGACCATTACCAATTTACCAATGACATTTATTGCACTTACTCACTGTCCAAAGTCACTGACTTATGGTAAAATAGAACAGGGCTAATTTTTCAAGAACACACAAAACGTGGCAAATTACATATGTTGTCATGGCATATGCTGCCTAACTTTCTTCCATATGACAGAAAAACATGTTCCATACAATAAATTCGGTAAAATGTGTTGTATGCCCACCTAAAATCATTAGGGCTCATTATCATCCTTAAGTCGATCATACAGCTGAAATATTGTCCTCCCTGTATTGGGTGATTCACCCTACAATACTGTCCCGATATACTCAACCCCCCAGTACACACAGCATTTTGTTTGGGTCAAAGCCTCATGATGATATGACTGCCTCTAACAGATTGACTATGAGCTTTCGGATTATACCCAAAAGTGGAATAGAAGGGTATATTCACGTTGGGACTTTGCATCAACTATGGTTGAAAATGTTTCATTAACTCCTTTACTATATTTACTCATCATTTTACCAAATGAGTTGTATTGGTGAAATTATATTCTTGCCAGAAGATGAACCCTTATGGAATAAGTCATTTTCCCAAGGAACTTCTAATTTTAAGTAAATTTCCCGTAATGTTGCTTCGATACATTTCCCGTCCCATAATGTTGCGCAGATACATTTCCCATCCCATAATGTTGCGCAGATACATTTGCCGTCTGTTGACGGTGGTCGATAACCACCGTCTATTACAGAAGCTACATGAGCAGGATATTTTGACCTTTTCCTTCTCCCTACCCTCTTTTTCCTGGACACACAGTATTCTGCATCATTATACAACTGCACAAATGAATCCACAAATTGTGATCACATTCCAATTCCCAGATTGGCTTTATGCTCCTTTTTATATTCTGAATGTTTTATATGCCGAAGGATTCCCATATTCATTTTAACATGATTTGATGGTCATTTTTAATCCTCTGCACAGAGGATTAATTAACACAATTAACACAGATTGTAGCATTTGTCTTCGTTGAAATTTCAATTCTTTGAATGATGGACAAATGCCACATATAGAAATATACTGTAATTACTCATAAATGTTTTGAGACACAAAGAAAATACATGAGGTTTGCAATTTACATCTGTTCACATTTACATCTTCTAACACAATTCCTTGCGCTAACACTTTTTTTTCCAAATTTTGTTCGATATCATTGTTTAACTTTATAACCGTGGTGTTGGCTTAACGGTTAAGGTGGCTGGTTTAAGACCACACACAAGGTTTAAGACCACCTTGAGTTTGAGTCACTGTCGTTCCGTGAAATAACACCAGGTGGGTTGACGCAGCCTGTCATACTTCCGAAGTCGGAAAAATGTGTACCACCTTACTGGAAACTGGGAGTACTGCATCACCGGCACAGCCAGACTCCCAGCAATGATGCAACTAGCAGCCACAGGCTGCATACAAAATAATTATTTAACATTATGCCATTTTTCGTCTATACAAGCAAGTGCAATTGTTGAACTTTGTGGATTGCTGTATTTTGACATGCCTTCAAGATAAGTTATAAGATGTCCTGTTGTGGTTCCATTGGATCTACTTCAGGACTCTCAGCTTGGTCTGCAAGTTTGCAATCTCCTTGTTCTCAAACCACTTCTGACCAGACCCATCATTATGGCAAGGTGTGTTCTCATGCTAAGAGTTTTAAGGGTTCTCATCATTGTATGGCACCAAAATGGGTGCCATAACATTGTCCAAAATATCACTATGATATATTTTTAAGCACATGCTGCTGCTTTGCAGGATGGCCGGCGGGTAAGATGTAAGAAGCAACATTTGTCTTATTTACCAAATCACTTTGTGAAGGAATAGTGTATGCAGCAAGCGGAGCGGAGTGAGAAAAGAGCTCTGCAACCCAAGCCCAAATTAAAGAGTTTGTAATCAGGTATCAAAATGACCCTCAAGGGTCCATGGATTCAAGAAAATGCATGATTATCTCTCCAAAGGTGGTGGAGAAGAGCTGAGAAAATTTGCCATTTACATGCCCAATTTTTATATCACTTTAACACAAGAATCATTGAAACTGTTACACATTACAGGGTAAAACAGATTCCCTCATTATTTCTTCAGCTGTGGATGTGTAATGACTCAAAAACCAGGCTAATTAACCATTTTTATTACGTGTTCAGTACTCGCACTTAAAATTACCAGCTAAAAAGTGCAAATCTCCGTACACTGTATCATGATGTAAATAATGTTTTGTTTTTATCCTTCGCTTATAATGAGGTGTTAATTGCTTGAATCTTTTTGCAGAGGATTATCTTGAGATGTATTGAATTTGTGAAGTACGATTTTGACCATTGTTGGATGTTCCGATCCAGTTATGTCAGGACTGTATATTACTATTACGATTGCGTATAATTATCTTACCATTAAAAAAAAATTGGGAATTCAATCGGGATTGAAAAATAAACACTTATTTTCTGCGAATTAATGGCTGTTAGTTCAACATGGCTCCAAAGCCAGTCGCCGACTGGGAATCCTCCGCTGTGCAAAGTCCTTCCTCGGCCCACCTGAGCTCCTGACCACAAGCAAAGCTTTTGTCTGCAGCTTGATGGAGTACTGCTCTCCCCTCTGGGCTGGTGCTCCTGCCTCCCACCTTTCTCGGCTTCACGCTGTGGAAACTAAGGCATTTTGGATCATTAGCATCTCCCGCGATGAGGCTGAGTCTTTGAGCCTCTCACTCTCTCACCGCAGGCAGGTCGGTAGTCTTTCTGTCTTCTACCATCTCCTCTCCAGTCTTGCCCCCCCTGCTCTGTCTGCGATTTGTCCCCACCATATTTCCGCAGGGCGCTCAAGGTCTGCCAACAAACCCCTTCTGGTAAAACTACCAAAATCACGAATCACTGCTCACCTTCACTCTTTCATTCCTCTTTTTCCCCGCCTTTGGAATAAACTCCCTCACTCTATTCAATCCCACTATTCCCTCCAGGCCTTCAAAACAGCTGTTCACCACCACCTCTTATCATCCCCCATCCAAATCCTTGATCTTTTCTACCCCCGTTAATCCACCCCAAGCCCACCTCCTTCAAATTCCCTGCTTTCCTTCCTGAAAGTCCCTGTAATGTCCATCGTGTATTCCCCATGTTCCCTGCCCCATCCCTCTCTCTTCCACAGATCTCCTAATGTCTCTGTTCCCCACTGTTTTGTCCTTCCCACTCCCTCCCCTCTTGTCTCATGTCCCCCTTGATGTGCGCTGTGTGTTAGCTCTCATACGAGCCTCGACAAGGTATACAAAAAAAAAAACATCTTTATTAGAAAAAATCCAGAGGGGTTATGTCCGGCGCATGTGGTGGCCTCAAAATCAGACCGTCACACCAAATCCATCGATCAATGAAGTGTTCATTGACGAAATTGCACACCGTCACACTCCAGTGTGGGAGAACCCCATCCCGTTGTTCAATGACCTTTGGTTGCAGTTCTGCCAATTGCGAGAGTACAAAGTTCACCGACATGTCCGGGTAATTGTCAGACTTGATGGTAGCTTCAGCAAAGACTTGGTCATGCTTAGGCCACCACACATGTGGATATGTTAATCATAGCACAAGTGGATGTTCTGTTTTTGTGGATGTATTGACACTTGCTGTGTCGGAGTGGCGACCCGTCCAGGATTGTATCCATCATCCAACGCTCTGCACAGAGTATGGTTTCAATGGATGGATGGATTAACACTTTTGTACTGTTCTAATGTTAGCAATACACTTCTATCCAATATGCATGTTTTTCCCCCATTGATCTTCAGACAGCTCACAACTCATGGAAGCACATTGTCTGGTTCATTATATTATAGCAGAAGCTTTCGCGCCGAAGAAACGTGGAAACTCACAACCAGTGGCTACTTGCACTTCATCCCCAAAAAGGCGAAGGCAAAAAATACTCCAAAAAGCAATCATCTGTAGTAAATGCATTGACTAACTTGCTTTCCATCTCGAGGAGACTCGTGTTCATGTGCTTTTGGGTTTGTGCAACTTCTTGCATCCCCACACATACTGTCTTATGACGTGCAAACTTTTACAAATGACTCAGTAGCAGACCAAAATCTCAGCGTAAGCTTATTTTCACCGCAGGCAAGTTGATGGCCTTGCAGTATCTACAAAGTTTATGCAGAAATCAAAAATAACAGCGGTGGAGCCTTAGAGATTTCAGACATTTTTAGCTATTGCCTCACGGTTTTGCAGACCAAAAATATGGCTGGGCTGGTTCGATGTGTGTTTTCACAACGAGACAGTAAATAACATCTCACAACTCATATATATATATACATTTTAAAAACAGAACTCTGACCATTAATGTGACATGAAGATGTCATGTGCATAAATTATGCCAACACATCACCTCCAAACTCGGATGGCATCTGTGTGGCACTCAGGTATTTGAAGACCAAGATTTATGGTCACAAATAAATGAAAGCAGAGCCTTCAATCCAGAATTTCACCCTCATTATGAGCTCATCAGGACTACATACTGCCAAATCGGTTATTTATAACCACACTGAGTTGGTTAAATAGAAATTGAACCCCTTAACTTGATGAAGCAGCAAGGCACAGCTCGGGTCCCATAACAGCAAATGCTGCACAACCGATAAGCAACAAACGTCGTCTGCCACATGAATGGTGTGGTGAGGTGAGGTTAAGAGGTGAGGTTGCAGTCAGGAAGGATAAATTAAACAAAAAGAGCAACTCTGACCCTAAATGCGACACGACGATGATGTCATGCACATAAATTATGACCATGACGTGAAATTATTATGATAAATAATACGATGATCTCATGTGCATCCTAATTTGGAGGTGATGTGTCGGCATAATACGTACGTACATACGCACATACACATGTACGGTATTTTAAATCTGTTAATTGCAGCAGTTGCTGTGAATTACACTTGTAATTTGTGATCAAGAGGTTTATCTGAGCCTTATTTTCCTGCAAGCTGACTATTGACTTGTGACCTCGCCATCTGTTTATCAAGTGAATGCCGATTTCACCTGGATCTAATTACCTCCACTACCAAAGGTGGAAGGAGGTTATGTATTCACCCCTGCGTTTGTCTGTGAGCAGAATATCTCAAAAAGGTATGGATGTATTGGGACAAATCTTGTTGGATAGGTTGGACATACGATAAGGATGAATTGATTAGATTTTGTTGAGGATTCAGATCAGAATTCGGATACTAGAATTATTAAAGTGATTCTTCACCATTGAGAGATAGGCCCAAAAACGATATCTCAAAAGGTTTTGGACGGATTCGGACGAAACTTGGTGGACAGGGTGTATGTGACAGCGCCGAACTGATTACATTTTGGTGAATATCTGGATCCGACTACTAGAATTTTTAAAGTGATTCTTCACCATTGAGAGATAGGGCCAAAAATATATATATATATATAGTACGATATCTCAAAATGTTGTGTATGAGTTAAGACAAACTTTGGGGGATGAGTTGGGTAAGTGACAGGAACAAGCTGATTCGATTTTGGTTAAGGTCTGGTGTAGATCTGGCCTATCAGTGAAATACAAAACCTCTACAGTTCAGCGTGGCGGAGGTATACACGCTACCAAGTGTCATTCTAGTTATATATTTGTTCTGATGCATATCGACACTGCTGATTCAGTTAAGCCACAGATTAGGACAGAAATCTGGAATGTGTGGCTTTGGTGATGATACATATTGGCCTCCTATTTCTTCAAAGATATGATGGGATGTTTATCACATCCACAAAGTGAATTATATGGGATGAAACAGTTGGCTGAACATCTCTTCTGAAGATGAGCAAATTCCACAATGCAAAACCCTTTTGATGTGATGATCATCATGCATGCATGCTGTTGTTGCTCCATACCTCTCTGTAGAGCATCAGGGTGATCACAAATACACGTGAATGTCTTCATAGCTGAAAATTTGTCCTGGACGAGTCATTACATCATTGAAATTAGCTGCTGAAGCAACCTTCATCCAAGGACAGATATATATATATATATATATATATATATATATATATATATAATGTGTGTGTGTGTGTGTGTGTGTGTAATTTGAGCAGAATACCAGCACACAATAACTTACTCTTTTCAAAACATACTGTGGGATTTTTGACTGACAAATTGAATAAATGGCTTCACATGTACATAATAATTTTGATGTGCCAGACCTTTCCGACTGCTGAATCAACAGAAGCAATGTGCCCAGTATTGGATTTCTGAGACATATTGAGAAAATGCATCACTTTTGTGCAGTTGACTGAAAGGCAGCTGAGATCAGAATGTCCAATGAAGAAAGTTATTGTCATGATTTACTGCACAAACATAACTTTATCTTTTTTCAGTCTTACTGTTCATAAGTTTATTTATAAATCAGATCTTGACAAGGAGGATGGTAAGAAGGTGAAGGAAAGGGGGACAGGATGGTGTTTGAGGATGGGGACGGTGATTAAGGCGACGGGAAGCTAGTGACAGAAAGGAGGCAGTATTTTTTTTGTTGTTTTGTTTACAATGTTGAGGCTCATATGAGAGCTAACACACAGAACATATAGCAAAAGGAGCAGGAGACAAGAGGGGTGGGAGAGGGAAGGACAAAACATTAGGGAACAGAGACATGAGGAGATCTGTGGAAGGGAGAGGAATTGGGCAGGGAAGATGGGGTAAACAAGATGGACACTGCAGGGACCTCCAAGTCCTTACACGACAGGGACTTTCAGGAAGGAAAGTAGGGAATTTGAAGGAGGTGGGTTTGGGGTGGATTAACAAGGGTAGAAAAGATCGTGGTTTTTGATGGGGGAAGATAAGAGATGTTGGTGAACAGCTGTTTTGAAAACCTGGAGGGAGAGTGGGATTGAAGAGAGTGTGGGGTTTGTTCCAAAGGTGGGGAAAAAGGGGAATAAAAGAGTGAAGGTGAGCAATGATTCTTGATTTTGGTAGTTTTACCAGAAGGGGACTGCTGATGGACCTTGAGTGCCCTGTGGAAATATGGGGAGGGGGACATATCACAGAAAGAGCAGGGGGGGGGGAGGTGGGTCAAGACCAGACACGAGACGGCTGACGACAGAAAGACCACTGATCTGCCTGCGGTGAGAGAGTGAGAGACCCAAAGACTCAGCCTCTCGCGGGAGATACAAATGATCCGAAATGCCTTGGTTTCCACAGCGTGAAGCTGAGAAAGGTGAGAGGCATGAGCACCAGCTCAGAGGGGAGAGCAGTACTCTATCAGTCTGTGGACAAAAGCTTTGTGTGTGGTCAGGAGCTCAAGTATGCCAAGGAAGGACTTTGCACGACGGAGGATTCCCAGTCGGCGAATGGCTTTGGAGGCCAGCTTGGAAATGTGGCTTTCCCAGGAAAGATCTTGGCAGATAGTGAGACCCAGAAGCTTGAATGAAAGGAATTATTCAAGAGGATTGCTGAGAAAGTAGCTGGGGGGTAGGGGGAGTTCCAGAAGATCCTTTCAAAGAGACCCAGTGAGAGTGTGAGATTTGTCATGATTGAAAGACATGTTCCACGTGTTGGACCAGCCTTTGATTTTTATCCAGATCTGTAGCGCGTGAAGAAGCTGCTGCTTGCGGGTCTGAGGGATGGCTTATGGTACAGCAGAGGGTGGAGTCATCAGCAAAGAAATAAAGAGGATTTTCCAGAGAGTC
>CM068954.1:77122299-77134573 GCA_035128595.1 Eptatretus atami | reverse complement strand
CACATGTCCATACAGCCACAGCTGATGCTCACAGAAAATGCAGGTAACAAATCTCATTTGAGTCTCACTCAGCAACCCCTTGTTGGAACCGCTGAAACTCTTGGGTCTCACTGCCATGATCGTTTTTGGGCTAACCACATTTCAAAACTGGCCTCCAAAGACAGCCATGACTGTGAATCCTGCATCATACAAAGTCCTTCCTCGGCACACCTGAATTCCTATCCACATACAAGGCCTTCATCCGCAGCTTGATGGAGTATACCTCTGCCAAGCTAAACAGTTTATGTTTTGTATCCCACTGATAAGCTGAATCTGCATCCAGATCATAACAAAAATCTAATTGACTTGTTCTTATTACACACCCAACCCGTCCACCAAGTATCATCTGAATCCTTTTTGAGATATCGTCCTATATATCGTTTTTGGCCCCAAAATGGTGAAGTGAAGAATCAATGGTGAAGAATCACTTTAAAAATTATCTGACCCGGATCTGGATCTTCACCAAAATCTACTCATTTCACCCTTGTCACATAGCCAACCTGTTCACCAAATTTCGGCCGAATCTGCCCAGATCTTTTTCAGATATCCTGTTCACAGATGGACAGACAAAGGGTGAAAACATAACCCCTTTCCACCTTCGGTGGTGGAGGTAATAAAACCAATGCTCACAGCATCATGAAGCAAGTGCCTTGATGGGTACACCATGCAGGCTCACCCACCATTGGCAGAGGATATTGTATTTTCCTTTCTTCCCATGTACCATAGGCGTTACCCACTGCATCCTGTTTGCCGGTAAGGATTGAGGAATATAGTACTTTTGACACATCATTCGCTGTGGGAGGTGGCAAAGCATACTTTTACTGAAGACATGGCGTGTTATTAAAATTGGTCAAATGGAGATTTGCCAAATTATTCCGTGCCATGGACCATGAGCAGCTGATCAGAGATTTCCAAGAGTTATACGTCAGAGACTGCACCTCACAGCCCTCGTCCAATTTATCTCTCAAATTCATCGCCTTGGCAATGGAACTCAAAAGCACACACAAATAACCTCAGGCAGCAGGCTTTAGCAAATGGCAATCGAATTATTTCCTGCCTTGACAACCTGAAGATGTTTTCTTGAAAGTGGGCCTCTTGAGGCTTTTTTCCCCTACATATTTGAAGTAGAGGGTGCCCAGCTTGTATTCCTATCTGACGTAAAATACTCTTGGTGTAAAATACTCATGTACTCCAGGGATGTGTGATTTGTGCTGTTATCTTTTCTTGTCACCTTGCTCACACACTCACACCCATATGCATGCACACACCATCCCCATTGTTACTCATTCAATTCCTCACTTCCTCTTCTTCCTAACTTTTGATTTCCCACACAAAAACTTCAGCACAGGATGCCATTAGGCCCATCAACTTTGCACATTGGTTGCCAAGTTGTGGTTGTTTGTCCATGCTCTATCTTTTTTAAATGCTGAGTGCAAGCAAGGAAGCAGCATGTACCATTTTTAGCTCGCCTGTTCGAAGAACAGAGAGCTATAGCGGATACACCCCGCGTGTGAGCGTCAGCGTGAGCGTGAGCGTGAAAATGTTAAATTTTTGATGCACGGAAAAACTCCTCAACGGATTTCGACGAAACTTGGTGGGGGGGTTAGGTATGGTCCAAGGATCATGCCATTCGATTTTGGACTTGGTCTCCCCCCCCCCCCCCCAAAAAAAAAATTAAGAGAATTTTTTTTTTTTTTTGCATTTCTACATGTTTTAAGTGATTTCCAACCCCCCCCCCCCCCCCCAAAAAAAAAATTGTTTAGAGAAAAAAAAATTTTTGCAACTTTTTTTTCAACAAAATTTCGATTTCTTTTTTTGCATTTCTACATGTTTTTAGTGATTTCCAACCCCCCCCCCCCCCCCAAAAAAAAATGCTGGAGAAAAGAACTATAACTGTCAGCACTGTTGACATCATATTTAATGAATAAGATATAAGGTTCACTTGAGTGACCCAGCAGTATTGGCGCGGAGGTTTTGCACTCTCCCGAGTGCTCCCCTCTAGTTTCCTTTCTAATGTTTTTATCTACCACACTATTTTTTATACGCCCGATATATATATATATATATATATATATATATATATCGGGGCGTATTATGTGATACCGGTCGTCCGTCCGTCTGTCTGTCTGTCTGTCCGTCCGTTCCTGTCCGCACTCTAACTCCCAAAGTTTTCAACTTTCACTTTCATATTTGGTACATAGGTACAGACTGTGGAGCTGTTGTGTCACGACATACCTTCGTCATCTAAAGTGGTTGCCATGGCAACCGGGATCCTGTTTTCCATCCGTTCCTGTCCGCACTCTAACCCCAGTTTTCAACTTTCACGTTTCATATTTGGTACATAGGTACAGACTGTGAGACGGTGTGTCGCAACATACGTTCGTCATCTAAAGTGGTTGCCATGGCAACCAGGATGCTGTTTTCCATCCGTTCCTGTCCCACTCTAACTCCCAAAGTTTTCAACTTTCACGTTCATATTTGGTACATAGGTACAGACTGTGGAGACGGTGTGTCGCGACATACGTTCGTCATCTAAAGTAGTTGTCATAGCAACCAGGATGCTGTTTTCCATCCGTTCCTGTCCGCACTCTAACTCCCAAAGTTTTCAACTTTCACGTTTCATATTTGGTACATAGGTACAGATTGTGGAGACGGTGTGTCGCGACATACGTTCGTCATCTAAAGTGGTTGTCATGGCAACCGGGATGCTGTTTTCCATCCGTTCCTGTCCGCACTCTAACTCCCAAAGTTTTCAACTTTCCCGTTTCATATTTGGTACATAGGTACAGACTGTGGAGACGGTGTGTCGCGACATACGTTCGTCATCTAAAGTGGTTGCCATGGCAACCGGGATGCTGTTTTCCATCCGTTCCTGTCCGCACTCTAACTCCCAAAGTTTTCAACTTTCATTTGGTCATAGGTACAGACTGTGGAGGCGGTGTGTCGTGACATCGTTCGTCATCTAAAATGGTAGCCATGGCAACCAGGATGCTGTTTTCCATCCGTTCCTGTCCGCACTCTAAAGGCCCAGTCACACCTTGACGTTTTAGCCAGCAATGGCAACGTATCAAAATGTATGTAAAACGCTGGCTTACGTTGAACTTTTGATGTTTTTTTTTAAAGATTCGGACGTATTCATAACGACTTGGTCTTATGCATAACGTATTAGTAACGTACACAGAACGTTTCGTTGTGTTATAGATAACTTATACCAACGAATGCTGAACCTGTTGTCGCTCACAACCTATGCCCAACGATAGTCTAACTTATGCATAGCGCGCTGCACGCATCGCCGACGATGACGTGGCGTAGGTTATGAAAAGGCTGCCGCACAACGATTCAAATCATAACCGCCGCAGAAATGGAAGTGTCAACATCGCAGTCACACCTTGGCGATCTTGCCAGCGTATGCCGACCTCTGAAAAATGCGTCTAAAACGCTGGCGCACGTCGAATACGGTATGGGTAAGTTTGGTATACGTGAATAGAACGCTAAAGTACGCTATCATACGTCGTAGTAAGTGGAGTACGTCTTGTAATTTTAAACAGTTGAAAATTTTACGACGTACTTGCCGTATGACACACGCTCCGCATGCGATGGGAATAAGTTGTACGCACGATATGCGATCGTTGACACACATCGACACACGTTACTTGAAAGGTACTCATAAGTCGAAACACGTCAAGGTAATGGTTCGCGTCAGTGTTCCAGACTCCCGGTTTTTTTTTTCTTCGGTGTGACGGGTTTCAGTGTACAGTGCGGTTATGATTTAAATCGTTGAGCGGCAGTCTATTAATTATATTATATTATAACCGCACTAGAAATCGAAGTGTCAAAATCACCATCATACCGAAGAAGGAAGAAAGAAAGAAAAAAAAAAAAAAAAAACAGGGAGTCTGGAACACTGACGCTAACCATTACCTCGATGTGTTTCGACTTATGAGTACCTTACAAGTAACGTGTGTCGATGTGTGTCACCGATCGCGTAACGTGAGTACAACACGTTACTCATAGGTTAGAAATAAGTTTCGGGTACGCTAACCATTACCTCGACGTGTTTCGACTTATGAGTAACTCACAAGTAACGTGTGTCGACGTGTGTCAACGATCGCGTGACGTGCCGACAACTTATGGCCAGCGTTATGCGGAACGTGTGAGGCATACGCTGGCATAAGTCTTAAAATTTCAAGCATGGAAAATTTGAGAACAACCGAAAAGTACAACGTTTAAAGACAGCGTACAACGACGTATGGCAGTGTTTTTCAGCGTGCTCTCAATGCTATCAAAACTTACCCATAACGTATTCGACGTGTACCAGCGTTTTAGACAAATTTTCCAAAAATCGGCATAAGCTGGCTAAAACGTCAAGGTGTGACTGGGCCTTTACTCCCAAAGTTTTCAACTTTCACGTTTCATATTTGGTACATAGGTACAGACTGTGGAGACGGTGTGTAGCGACATACGTTCGTCATCTAAAGTGGTTGCCATGGCAACCAGGATGCTGTTTTCCATGTAGTAGCACAATTCTGTATATACCTTCTTGTTAGGGCGTATATTGTGCTCACTTGCGCTCTTGTTACTGATTACAATATACAAATACATATATTGTTTTATAATTATACTTCACTGCAATGCTTTATAAAAAATATTAATTATTAGACTCGTCTTTTAAAAACGATAAATGTATAAACAGGCGAGCATTGGGTGGCTTTGACACCAACTCTGGTTAGTGTTTGGTATAACTCAGCCAGGGTTAGAAAATGCCGACCTCCAAGAGTCAGAGTGGAAGCTCTTACGATGACACCACTATTATGCGAATTACTTACTTACTTCACTCCGCTTTTCCATAAAATAATAATTTATTTCCATTGATTCTGCTTTTATTTTAGCAGACATCACAAGTTTAAGAGGCACCTTTTGGATTTTGCCACAGTTGCTAGTGGTAAAGATAAACGATAACCCAGGAAGATTAATGGTTTCCACATTTTAACAAGGGAATTAATGATTTCCAAACACGTGTTTTCTGGTAAAGGAAAAAAAACACACATACGATCTGTGTGAAATAATGAAAAATATTTTATTTTATCTGTGTTGTTCGTCTTTCGGCTGCTCCCGTTAGGGGTCGCCACAGCGGATCATCCGTTATGATCCGCATACTGATTTGGCATAGGTTTTACGCCGGATGCCCTTCCTGACACAACCCTGGTCGCTTCTTACAACACAGGGATAAGGATTGGGTTTCGCCATGATTCCGGGCTGCTCTACACCCTCTCATAGCACAGCCCAGAGCTCCCATCCTCATGCGATCCTCCAACCCAAGCCTCTTGAGTAGCCGGATTACAGGCGGCACGCACTACGCCCGTCTTTTATTTTATCTGTTATATACATATATATATATTGTATATATATATATATATATATATATATATATATATATATATATATTATATTATATATATACATATACGTGTGTTGTGTGTGTGTGTGTGTGTGTGGTGTGGTGTGTAAGTAAATGGTGGGAGCATTATGTTATGGGACTGCTATTAATCAGCAAGGACTGGCAAGCTTATCAGGATATAATGGACGGTACAAAGTAAGGAGAGTCCTAAATGAAAACGCTGTCTTGAGTCAGCCATGAATCTGAAACTGGGTAGGAGATTCACATTTCAGCAGGACAATGGTCTGAAGCACAAAGCTAAAGCCCCACTGGAGTTCTTGAATAAGAAGAAAATAAATGTTCTTGAGTGGCCCAGTCAAAGTCCTGACTTGAACCCAATTGAACATTTATGGCGAGACTTGAAGATTGTCATCTATCAACGATCCCCATCAAACTTGGCAGAAATAGAAGAATTTTCACATTAAGAATGAACAAATATTTCACCGTCTCACTGTGCAAAGCTGGTAGAGACGGACCCAAAAAGACTCAGAGCAGTCATTGCTGCAAAAAGTACTTCCACCAAGTACTGACCTAAGGAGCTGAATACTTTTGAAACCAGTGAATTTTGATTTGTACATGTTTTTTGCAGGTATTCCTGGCATGTAACCTCCTTCAGCGATAACAGTGTTTAGTTTGATCTCTTCAGTTCGGAATTATAAAGTTCATTTGGAAAAATTGTTTCTACATAATTCGTAATTCATCTAAATGTGGCATTATTGGTAAAGGGTGAATACTTTTGCAAGCCACTGTTGAAACCAAAAACAGTCCCACACATTATTGTCAGCAATCTCCATTTTTTGGCTTATTGAATGACCCCAGTTAGATTTGAATGTGTTGGAATAGGTTTACAAATAAATGTGCAAGGTCAGAGTTAATTACGAAAGCTATTGCCATTCAAGACTGTTGCTGAGTTTGTTTGTTTTTCTTTTGGAACAAATTAACTACTTCTGAGTAATTAGTGTTTTAATGCTCGGTGTTCTCCAGTCTGAGAAATGTCAATATCTGTTCCAGCTCTATTCCACAGTTATATGCCTTATCGACCACTTGAACCACATAAGCATTCAATTACCCAGAAATGTGTTCTGCAGGATTGTTGTTCAACAGCTTTAATAATCCGATGCTGCTGCATAATTTAGATTTATCTTATTTATCTGTATCGTATTTATGAATAACTGGTCGTGATTCGGCAGGAGAAAAGATGGAGTTGAAATAGTGCCATGTTAATCTAAAATAAGAAACATGGTTTACATGCTAATTAAGTGCTCATAATATGCATACAGTTTCCTTCATGGATTTTCATTGAAGCGTGATATCGTCGACTCGATTATTTGAAAAGATATGTTCTCGAGACCATTCAAATTGGCGAAATCTAAAATAGATGGAATAATGTATTTATTTATGTCAGTGGTATACGCACCTTGGGGTTTCCTTCCATTTGGTGTATGTATGTTATTTGTGATGCCGAACGCAGCATGCTCTCGAACGACTGCAATCCAAGGTTATGAACGAATGTACAGGTCAGCTACCAATCAAATGGATCTTTGTCAAGTGGGGTCGGTGACTGCTAAGTGACGTTACAGTGACCACATCAACAGCATAACGTTTTTGAAATGTATATCAAATATACAGAAACAAAGACAAATGAGGAAATTCACCATTACATACAATGTCCAACTCTGATTTCCGCGTTGGGTTCTTTCCGCCCAGTGTCCCATCCTGCCGGCTCAAATCACGCGTGTTCACCTCATCCACCAGGGTTGTTGAACGATTGAGTCTTGCCGTGGTGTTCTCTCTCATACGCTGGCCCGTCCACGATGATTCAAGAGCTCAAAGGAATTCTTTCCCGATACACAATCTTTATGAGTTTTATTCAACCTGATTATAATCGGCTCCACCCGTTAACAACCACTCTGGACATTAACACCTCGTTCACTCATCGGATCACTCACTCATTGAATTGAGCACAGGGACGATCGAACAAACAGCTCGTCACATGTCACCCCTCTCTCTACATCTCCCTCTCGTGGGTTTATATAGTAATACAGAACAATCCCATACCTTCCAGCAAATGCGATTCGAGTCTACACTGGAAGTTTTGTGTGAGAACGTTCCAGCACCTTCATGAATCTCAACAGGCAGTTTACAGTACAATACCACCATCCACAGTCAAAATTAGCTCATTACATCAAGCTGTTTATTTTACAATTTACTGATCAGTGCTAAACAAAACTTATAACACATAACTGTCAATTTTACTCATTAATTCATTGGCATTTGCTAATGCTTACTCACAAATACCACAAAATCTAGCTTTTAACTGACAATTTGTTTACTCCTTAAGTTGAAGAACACTCTTCTACTGTGTAGAATATTTCAATTAAAACCCATATCTATTCACTTATGCTACTTGACTGCCTTGGGCGCTTTATTCGGAACTTCCAATAACCCATGACAATGGAAACATGAACACCAAATGTGACAAAATGGAGTGAAAAAGATTTCTTTAACACCAAAAAGGATCCCATTGGAACTGATGCAGATGGATATAAAGCTGTTATGGAGGATGGAAATAGGTCGACATCTCCATGGATGAGAGCCTGCAATATGGAGCCATGAACAACACTGACTTTCTGTCAATTGATCAAGATTCAAGAAAGTCTTTTGCAGTTTCAGTGCAGAGTACAGTGGAATGGGATATGCTCAAATATAACGGGATGCTTTGTCTGTCAACAGGAATTTATTTGTAAGCGGTTTCACCCTGCAGAAACCTGGAAGAGGAGGGTGGAACAGAGCATGGAAAGGGCAGAGAGTGCAAGACCAGAAAGGAGGCAATAGAAGACAAAGAGATGGTTGACCTGCTGTGATGTGAAAGTAATTGGTCCAGAGACTCGGCTTCATCACTGGAGATTCCAAACCATTTGAAGGCTATGGTCCCAAATGCTCAGCATCAAGCTCTTGTAGGTAGATAAATGTTCAGGTGTGCCGAGTAAAGACTTTGCCCAACAAAGGATGCCGAGTCGGAAACTGGCTTTGGATGAAAAATTAGGTATTTGCTTTGCCCAAGAAGGATCATGATTGAAAGTGAGGCCCAAAGGATTAAATGACTGAACTTCTTCAAGAGGATTGTCAAGGAGTGAGATGAGAGGGTTTGCCAGATGGTCTTTTCAGAGAGACACAGATTGAGAGTGTGAGATTTGTCAGACTTGAAATAAATATTGAAGTGTTTGACCAGCTTCTGATTATACTGATTTATGCAGAGAAGGAAGAGGCTGCTGACTGCCTATTTGAAGAATAACGGATGTTCTGATAGAGGGTAGAGTCATCAGCAAAGATAAAAATAGGATTTTCCAGAGAATCTGATAGATTGTTGATGAACATTAGGAATACGTGTTTTGTCTCTGGGAACAGAGTGTTTGGAAAGCAAGGTGGGTACCAGACTGCATTGAATGCTTGAGAGATGATCCTGATCTCATGTCTGACATTGAGGACACCCATCAGTTGTGAGAGCAGAAGCAACATGTCCAGGATAGAGTGACCACATCTGAATCTGGTGTTTTTAATGGACTTATTACCCATGCCAAAGTCGAGGGTATTGCATTTGGGTCTGTTTCCTTTTTTTGTCTGTTTGACTGCTTGTTTGTCTGTTTGACCTTTTATGTTTTTATAAGAACTTTTATGTTTTTCTCTGCAACCACTTGTTGGATTGAGACAAAATTTTCACCATTGGTGCGACTACTCATGTAGAATATTTTAATGATAATTATCATGTCAGAGGTCACGTGATGTGACAGCCATAATTGGAAAAACGGAAAAACTTTGGACCTCTGTATCTCTGAAACCGCACCAAGGAAAAAATGAAACTTGGCACACCGCAAGTACTCATGGGGAATGTGTGATTTTTTTATGATGTCAAAGGGGCCCTTGTTATGACGTCATAATTGCATATGTAGAACGCCACATCCAACCAGTATGAAAATTTTTGAGGGTCATCTTGGGATAAAATGGTCCACAGAAAAAAAATTAATGATGTAGAAATCGCTGTCACGTGATTCAGCCGCATATTGTTTTTTTTTAACCTTCAAAAATCTTCTCTGAAGTGGTTGGACAAAATCGAGGCAAAACTTTACATGTATGACCGCCTGTCCATGAGGAACAAAAGGTTCACACATATGATATCATAGGTCACATGGTTGGTAGCCATATTGGATTTACCCTCAAACAACAAAAAAAAATACACTGAAAAGAAGTCCCGGTGAGGGTCTGCAATGTCGATTGTCTCTTTTCTTCTTTTTCTCGTTTTTGTAATGTGGTTATTTGTGACACCTTGTAAGTGGTCACATTACACTGGTCTGCGTCATTTCAGACGTCTAGGTTTTCTCAACGTTCCTATATGTTTTTTGCATGCTGAATTCAGAAATGTATCTAATTTCGCTCAATCAGGGTCAAGTTTTATTGCTATCTCAATTTTAAGGAAAAAATAATCCAATTTTTTGTTTTTTTAATTAGCATTTTTTTTATTCAAATCAGACTTACATTGACAGAAAATGTACAAACTATATATAAAATGACGCACAAGTACCGTTAATGTGAAATTCAACATTAAAAAGACGAAGGAAAACAGCGACTGCTGGAGCGACTGAAGTTGGTGTTGCCAGAAACAACGATTTATTATCTTGCCAAAACGAAGTTGTTGCAAGATATGTTAGTGAGCTTGTATGTTTTTTTTTGTTTTTTTTTTTGTCTGTAATCACGTATAAATAATTCTGCTGAGCCAGTTATCATTGGAAATTTTTGTAACTTCGCATATCAGAGGCCTATAGAGGTCCCTTTCAGCGCATAAAAAATTTGAAGGTCAAGGTCAAAGGTCAAGGTCACTTTGTCGCAAATCAGGGAGTCGACGAAACCCTTATTTTTTGAGTAATTTTGATCGGATCGTCTTCAAACTTCATGGGAATATAGTTCATGGTCTGGCGCTCAGCTGATTAATTTTTGGTGGCGATTGGCCTTGACCTTCATATGTTTTTTTTTGTTTGTTTGTTTTGTTTTTTGTCTGTAATCACGTATAAATCACTCTGCAGAGCACAGTTATCATTGGAAATTTTTGTAACTTCGCATATCAGAGGCCTATAGAGGTCCCTTTCAGCGCATAAAATTTTGAAGGTCAAGGTCAAAGGTCAAGGTCACTTTGTCGCAATCAGGGAGTCGACGAAACCCTTATTTTTTGAGTAATTTTAATCGAATCGTCTCCAAACTTTATGGGAATGTAGTATATGGTCTGCGCCTCAGCTGATTAGTTTTTGGTGGCGATTGCCTTGACCTTCATGGTTAGCGCCTGAGGTCAAACATATTTGACCCCAAGGTCAAATTTTCAAGTTTTAGGAACCATATCGTGTAGTACCTCAAATTGAACACCTCGATGAGTGCTTTCTAGATATGTCAAGCTTGAGACATTATGACGTCATTTTGGTGACGTTATGAGGCAAACGCATATTTTTCATGGTTACTCTGTAGAACGATTTCTCATCGGAATCTCTCGTAGGCAGATATTCCTCAAGGAGTCGCTCCTGGTGGATTAGCAGCTCTGTTCACCTCAATGTGACCTTAAAGAAGTCACACCGTGGTCACCTTTTGGCAAGATACGGGTCACCCTGCGGGTGACATTGGTTTATCTATATTTTTCTGAAATGAAATGAAAGTAATTGAGAAGGCACTTTCTTCCACATTAAGTGTACTTGTGTGTCATTATATGTATAGTTTGTACATTTTCTGTCAATGTAAATTCTGATTTTGAATTAAAAAATGCTAATTTAAAAAACAAAAATTTTGTTTTTTTTTTCCTTATATTTAGATAGCATAAAAACTTGACCTGATTGAGCGAAATTAGATACATTTCTGAATTCAGCATGCAAAAAACATATAAGAACCGTTGAGAAAACATAGACCCCTCTGAAAAAAAATATTTCAAATGCAGCCCAGTGTTATCGATGGTGATTAAATAATTTAATTGTGCCACACTTGAAGCAGTGAAGTTCAGTGGGGAAAGATGGTGAAAGTATCTTCAATGTATCCATACTATTGAACTCATCAGAAATGAATTGCAATCAGGGACCTTCTGATATCTCCATAATATGCCATCAGACTCATTCTCATTTCCACATGACCAGAATTTAGGACTGACTTTAACAATGCATCATGTTCTTGCTTGCAAAGATGCAGCATATGTGGCCATTTGCATGGAATGGGAATATTGTAGGCCCGGAATTGTAGGCCGCCGCACACGGATAATTCCGTGACGCGGCAGGTCTCTTAACCGACCGTGGACGCCAATAACTCAACCACGTCACTTAGGGTCCTCCGTCTAGTTAATCCGGTTACCTTAAAATAACCACGTGATTTAATTACCGGGGAACACACCCTCGGTAAGCCTTATCCGAACCAGATCACTCTAACAGACCGGATCACTTTACCGGATCGGATGCAGCCGAGCGACACTGCCAAGGAAGTATCGGCTAAAAGGAACGGATTGTTGGGAATAAAGTCCCAGCTAAGCTAGGATTCGGACCATGCTGGACCAATGAAGGAAAAGACAAAAACGAGCTGGGAACATTCCTAAGAGCAATTTATTAGCAATGGGGCAAGGAAAGGTATGTGGTACGATCAATAGATTTGTTGAGGTGTGTTGTGCAGAGATAGGGAAGAGAGGTGTGGTGCAGCAATAAACAAGTAACTTATAAAAGCGGACGCAGAGCAGACCTAACCTGAAAAAAATAATAACAATCTTCTGCAGGCTTACTTATA
>CM068954.1:77086769-77107883 GCA_035128595.1 Eptatretus atami | reverse complement strand
TGAAACTTTTCAACATGTGAAGTACTGCTCATGGGAACCAGTGATTTTGTTGATGATGTCATAAAATTGCATACGTCGGAACCGCTTATCCGATGAAGGGTATGGAATATTTTTGTATATAGCAGGTGGTCAATATACTAATGACCGGACAACTGAAAATGTTGTGTACTTTTGGGTGAGGGGGGTGCTGAGTCTCTGGGGGCCGATTAACGGGTTTCAGACTAGTTGTGCTGATCAGGCTACGGGGGTTGCTCGAGTCGTCTCTCCGGTGTCTTCTACCACCTAATTTTCTCGCTATCTTGATTCTCTATTCTGAAGAAATCACTGCATTTTGAAGTAATCTTAATACTCTTCGCTATGCGCTTATTGGCAGAAGATAATGGAAGAAAAGGCTCTTCACTTATCACTCACAAAGAGATTACGTCTGGCACTGCCTTGTGGATACCAGTTGTTTCACGCAAGAGATAGGCAATTTATTAAATAAGGGTTTCACTCATGGTCTGGCAGCCATATTGGTTTTAGACCAATGGAAAGATAGCTCTCTCTACTAGTTAACAATTATTGTGAACTCTCATCGACTAGACGCTTGCTCTGCGTCTCATTCAACTTGTTTTTATTGACTATACACTAAGTTCGAGTGGTGACATTTCATAGATAGAGAAACAAGAAATATAATATTTCTTTATGAGTAGTTTAATATGTACTAGTATATCATATATATGATTATAATTTGTTAATTAGGTTTGAAATAAATAAATAAAAATTGGATTTACTATTTAGGACTATATTGCCGTTATCTGATACTTTTTGTTAACAATTAATTAACTATTTATTTATATTATTCGACCACTTTGAATCGCATACTATTACCAGTTGCTCGGTTCCATAGGCACTTAGATTCCAGATGTTATAATTTAATATAAAACGTGTGGGTTCAGTGATCATATACAATGTGTTAGAGTACTATTGAGGATACAACCAATACGATAATGCTTATTATAAAAGGGGTAAATGAATGCAAGGTACGAATAAATGAATAGTTGGGGTGGACCGAGCATGACTCTAGCGTAGATCTCGTTCCTACGCGATGTGGGGTTGATCTCCGAATCATGGTTATCATAGTATCTACGTTCAATTATTTGATTTATAAGTTAGTGAATCTTGAATTTGAGCGCTCTGTTATGTGCTAATTTCTGGTGCGCATTCGCTATAGTAGACTTCTCTCATATTCCCTGATATCACAAAGTGTAGGGCAATTTTGGCAGATGAAAGACGTTTTCACAATTAACACTATGTCTTACGAGAAGTGATGATAACATTAGATACATTGAAGTATGTTAGCCTTGAGTTCAACATAGACCCCTACCTATTTGCTATGTTAGTTGATCAACACTTTAGAGCATTTCACTGAAAAGCTTTCAATGTAATTTTCCTTAGATGCCACTCCGCAGGAATTCTCTAATTCTTTTTAGCATTTCTTTAAGAATTAATGCAATTTGTTTTGTGAATAGATCCTCGTGCGAGGATTCTTCAGAAAAGTCTTTTTAATGGTCTTGACAGTTTGTTTTTGGTTCTTTGGTGCTGGGATGCTAGCTTCTGTTCGTTCGAGGAGAAACTCAAGTATTTAGTGTTTATCATGACAGACTCTCTAGATAAGTTTTCTAATCAGTAGGACAACTACTAACTGAAATCTCACGTTGTGTCGTGACCCTGTCACGTGTGTTATTATATCATTCAGCACTCCACAATCCTCCCATCACCACGAGAGCTGATCATTGTCTCATGGTATCTGTGTTTTCCGAGGCATGGTAGAAACTCGCAGTCAAAGTACTTTGGAATATGCCGTTATCGGTACTCAGAATTCCCTGTGCGGCATGAAGACTGAAGTTTCATGCGTATGCTGTTCAGAATACTCGACTGTTAAACTCTTAGGACATACAGGATCTTCCGGGAACAATAATCGTCATTCGAAATAATAACCTTAAGATATCTTCGAGGCGTTACGGAAAACACTTGTGTTGAAGATGTTGAGAGAGTGGTTGCTTGTGGGAGAGTACATAACAGAGACGGTGAAGATTGGCTATGTGAGGGAATTGAAGTGGACAATGAGATGGCAGAGGGCCAACCGATAGTGACATTATTTTTTCATTTGATCATGTCACAATTTACACATAAATTCAGTTCATGGAGTAATTTACCCACATTTTTTCGGATTAAGTACCTTTTTATATTGTTTCCCAAAAACGTCGGAGTGTTATACAATGTGGCATCTTTTGAGGAAAATATGGCCCAAAGTTATAAGGAGTTGGGAGCTAGATATTCGCTGAGAAATACTAGCGCCTCACATATGGTCAGAAGGCTCTTTACGACTATTGAGCGAATGTCTTGGTTGAGGGCCGAGTAATATTCATCGCAACGAGGTATGTTGGGGATAGTGGTTGGCGCTCTAGAATTAGGCAGGGAATTGAACAGCTGGTTTGATATGTTTATGCTGGTATTATTTACTATGCCCTCTATGTGACGATGTGGGAATTGGCAAGAGTCGACAGGATGCTTGTGGAAAGTTAAGCTAGTAAATGTAAACAATCATTTGTAGAGTGTAGTCTTGTAAGAACAACGGATCGTAGACCAAGAATAATTGGGGAACTATGGACAGTCGGAGAAGTCAGTGGCCTTCATTCTTAGAGTGACTGTTAAATCTGTGCTATGGGGAAGATGTTGGAGTCTCAATTTAGGCAATAAGGTGCAAATAGGTAGTGTTAGCCCATTTTTGATTGAAAAGTAACTAAAATATCGGAACAGCTAATATTTTTAAAGGTTAGGCTCTTTGAATAGAATGCAAAGCAGGGATTTGGCATGGGAATAATCTCAAGATATATTCATTGGTGTGTGTACGGACAGAAGTCACGCTTACGTAAGGAATTTTATATGACACGGTTGACTATGAGCAATATCTGAATGACTGTGGACTCTGCATTCACCGGAGGATGTGTCATAGTTGATGTGGAGATTAATTTACTCTACTGAGAACCTGTGATACTAGGCAGGAGCAAGAGTCATTTTTTCTCTCATATAGATCGCCAAGATGGATCAAGGACATTGCTCCGAGTATCAAATTGTAGTAGGGAGAGTGCTGGATGAGAGATAGGCACTTGGAAATGAGTTGAGTGCGGAACTGAATAATGCTAGTGGGGTCACTAGACGCTCGGCTTAGTTGATGGGAAAGGAAGCAGCAAGAAACTAGCCTGTGAAATGGCAGGGGATGTTGTAGAGCTCTAGATAACGGAGAGATGGTTAAGTGACTGTGATTGTGAGTGTACCTAACCACTATGGGAAAGCAAGGAACAGCCGGTGATCCAGTGTTCGTTCTGTCTGGGTGATTTTAAGGCTTTTTATAGAGTAATAGCTCATTTACGATCAAAGGATAGCGAGTTGAAGAGTCACAAATTAGTCCTATATTTAGCCATGATGATTGCTCCATTGCCTTGCTAATAGGGTGATAGGGTTTAGAGCCATAGACACTTTCAAGAGATAGATCAGCATGTTGGCATCATTTTATTTTTTGATTTTTAGGTATCTGGGAAACGCGACTTGCGTTAGGATTAATTGCAGTTTAAGACTATTACAGGGAAATGATGAATGAATGTAGAGAATTAATTAACACAATGCGCATCGCAGTAGGCTAAGATGAGGGAGCCTGCATCATTTTTGCAGTAGAGGGGGTGGGGTGAGACCACTTGAGAGGTTTGTCCGCATGAAAGTAGCTGGTCATTAGCTACTAAATAAGATATTCAGCACTGTTTTGTGTGTACTGTGAGGGGGGAAGCATGTATATAGTCCACGCTACCTACAGGTAGAGGATTGGAGGAGATGACCCAGGCTAGATACTAAATATTGTGATCTCGCATACACGGTTGCGTGTTTTGAATTATGAACATTTGGTTCGTGGAGGCAGGGCTCAATGTACATCAAGGAAACTCGACAATTGATACAGGAAGATATACGGTGTAAGTGAGACACGAAGCGCCTTGGTTTTATACTGGAAATGAGGTGCAAATGGCCTTACGAGGAACTCTGATGTCATCAGGCAAAAACATAGAGATGATTGTCAGGAAGAAGTTGGCGCATATTGCGAATTGGTTGATTAGAAGGATAGTAGGCTCAAGGGTTAGAATTTGTTATTGCGATGCACACAACTGATTAGTGGGCACAATGCATTTCGGAGCATGTGACACTTCAAAATATATATAAAGGAAGAAGGTTGAGGTGTGGTGTGGTCATATATTAATTTTTATTTTAACAGGATTATAATGTCATATTATGATAAGAGCTGAAATGCCTAATCCCGAGAAATGTATATCATTGCAGTAAAATATTGTTATCAACGAGAACACAACAACATATGTGTGTGGTGTTGTGTGTGTGTTGTTGTGGTGTGTGTGTGTGGTGTGTGTGTGTGTGTGTGTGTGTGTGTGCATGGTGCACATGTGTGTTGTGATGTCTGCTTCCTTCTTGGACGACGGTGCAGTAATTGGTCTTCATTTTATTTTTATTTTTTTGTATACAATATTGAGGCTCGAATGAGAGCTTACACAACACTGGTATAATAACACGAGTCGAACAATTGAGGGAGGTAAGAAGCTAAGAACGACGTGCAGGAACACCTGAGGTAGATAACCACGCAGTGGGGTGATGTCCGTAGACAGACAAAGGTAGATTGCGTGTCGGTATCATGTAGCACGAGAGCGATAGGCGTCAGCTTGCAGTACAAATAGCCATCTTGTAAAAGACGCTGATTGTACGAGACGGAAATTACCACAAGAAATGCGCATTCTATCTTAAACGATGGGACTTTTCGCACGAAAGGGATATACGGCTATGAGAAGTGAACAAGAGGGAAGAAGTGTGGGTTTGAAAGGATGGAATTTTAAATAGAAGTGGTGTAGAAAAGGTCGATGTAAGGAGAGGTGTTTTGATTGCGCCGAAACGGAACAAGAATTTATGAATTAACGCCGTGAGCTGATTGTGCAGCAACTGATATTTGATAGACTGGAGGAGACGTAAGTTCGGCGCATCAAGAAGGTGTAGGTGTGATTCATAAGGTTGTTGTCCTCAGAGGGTAGTGAGGCTGGAAAAAGGTAGTGATAATAGAGAAGGAAGATGGAATGGTGAGTGAGCAATTAGAATGGATTAACTGAATTTTCGCAGTAGGTCCATGCCTTCAATTTTACACCATAAACGAGCGCATTTCGCTCGCGCGGAACCCTTTTGAGCATCGCTCTGCGGAAATATGGGGGGGGCGCTGCGTATCACGGCAAGATGAGATTTTGGCAGGGGGGGTGCTGGGGGGGCGAGCAGCCTGGAGAGAGGAGATCAGGGATTACGATACAATAGAAGGGAACTATTGTGTCGACGCACTTGGCGGTCAGCAGGTAGAAGCAAGAAAGTAGAAAAGAGTGAAGATATGTTAAATCTTTATACACTCGCTCATGATATTGCAGCAGGGGCTGTGTCAGAATCTTTGTAATAGCAGGGAGTTAAGTGTTATCACAAATGAGGGTCTTACCAAATTTTGGAAAAGAGATTACCTTTTGGTGTGCGCATCAGCTGGGAAGGAGCATTGAAACGTCAAATAGATATGCAAGGCGCAGTTGTTGTAAGCACAGGGCTGTGAAACCAATACGAGAAAATCTTAGGGTCCAAAAGGGGGGAGAAGACAGGCTACATCTTGAATGCACATCAGATTAGGAGCACTGAGGACAGCACAAACTTTGCGCGTTAGTGGGCCTACATAGGGGTAGCATCATGGATGGTGAATCATGAGATCGAAAGGTATGGGGACGTGATGTGACATAATATACTCAGGAGGGATAACACCGCAACTTATTTAACAAGAAAATTGTGACTGGTTTCTTAGTGAGGTCCGAGTGAACCAGGAGCTTATATGGACAAGTGTTGGTCATCGAATTCGTGGATGGTCAAAAAATGTGTGCTTTTCCTGCCACTCATCAATAATAAGTAGAAATAGAGATCACTGGGTCAGACTAAAAGTAGAAGGACTCAGCTTGGTGTGCCAGACAAACCTAAGCTTGAATACTGATGCTTGCGATTGCACACATAGCCAAATTTTGGTTAGGCCAATATAAGTGATACTAATAATGTTCTGTGGAACGAACTGGAAGAGAAAGAATGTTGCACAACAGATGGAAAGTCATGGTTGAGATACATGTATTTCAGTGATCTCGAGCTTGGAGGGAATTACAAATATCACAGATGAACGGATGTAATTTTGAGAAGGAGAGTGAGTGGATAAATTCCAGAAGTTGGAATATTATTGACTGGTGAGTGATTTGACTGAGATAAGCGTTGCTGGTCAAATATTAGCAAAGTTATTTGACACTTTCTCCAATTAATTGTTTTTTCCTCACATTAGAAAAGTACAATTGAGATTACCTTCCTTTTCTCAACTTCAGACCTCTCCTCTCATTTGAGACTTTTCTCAAGAAAGTCTCATTTTATCGAAGGTATAATTGAGACTTTCCGAGGCTTTTATTACCCCAACGCCAAAGGGACCCAACTTAGATGGTTACTTTGAATGAGAGAACATCAATGTGGGCTCAGTGAAAACACAAAGCAGACTTTCAAGTGGATGTGACTCAATTATAAGTCCCATAGAACTCTGGGATATGAGTCAAAACATGAAAACTCACTTTCTTTTTGGGTTTGGACAAAGTGATGGACAAGAAAATGTATGCGGGCTAAAATGATCAACAATATCAATGTTAAACCAAGTGAATGGTATTTACCCAGGGGGAAACAACAACAAACACACACATACCACACACGACAAGCGCTGCTCATCCTGCTTACACACCACCACACAACACACATCATCCTCACACAGCACACCTATTTACCCACACCTCCTTCTACCCCACTACACACAACATTGATTTTACAGTCCCTACTATTTCTTCTTTTATTTCTACTTCTACTCACTCCATACCTATGCAATATTTATTGCAAATAAACATATATACAACAACATATATACACCACTCAGGGCAGTATTATAATAACACTTGACAGGAATCACACCCACGTCAGAAGCATAGAGGTATAATGGTCCTATATATTTACTGGAGATGTGTAAAGTGATTTTAGAAGAACTATAATTTTGGTACGCTGATTTCAAAAATCATCATAATTGCAACTCATAGTGGTATTTCTGTCCAATATCAACTGTCAGGCAGGATTTACATTTCGTTCAGTAACAGATATTTTTATGAAACAGGTGTATTCGGCCCGTATTGCCGTAAAGTCAGGATTGCTGTCCCAATGAAATATTTAATTCCTCAAAATTATATTTTTTCATTTGTTTCATATAGATCATTTATTTCATTGTGTCGATTTTATGATGCTTTTATTTCAAAATTATATATAGTGAAATTACATTCGAGACAAAACTACCACTAGAAGTAATTAATAAAAAGCTAGGAGCACTGCCCTATAGGTTCATTTGGTTGTGATTTTCCTCTTGCCGCGGATTGTGCTGAGCTAAATTCTGAGATGTCAGTTTATCACGATGCAGGATAACCAGCAGAATTTATAGCCATACTTCATGTTTGTATCTTTCATTTTTTTAGACCTAAAATCGGATTTAATTTTCACAAAAGTCCCGTTTGGTGGCCTGGCCTGGGTTGTGTGCCGCCTTGGTACGAAGCGCGCAATACTCTCCATGAGTGAATGGTGAGCTCTCTTGGTGTGGCATAATCGATGCAACGGGCTTAACGCCTCCTCTTATCGCTACTTATTCGCTCTCCCGTGCTCAAAGGTCATACCCGAACTGAACTTAGACTGATCCCACCAGGGGTTGTCGGGAAGTGTATTTCAGGAACCGTGCTATGCGGTGTCAGGAAATGGATTTTCAGCGTGTCAGGACATTACGTCCGGCTTCAGAGAATAGGGCAGTTCTTAGAGTCATTTTCGCTTGAACATCTGGGCCGCCTTCCGGCAGACACAGGCCCGTCTTGTCTGCTATTCAGCACAAATAAATTACTCTTAAATCTCAACTATTTGTACATAGTAGCGGAATTAAGTCGCCTCCGCTGAGAATAAAGGTAAGTCATCTCTGTGAACCACCGCGTTTGGCTTATCCAACATACAGTTCTGAATCATTTATCCCTTATAAGACAAGAAAGTTTGTTTCACAACTCGTCACACAGCAACGCTTTGGGAAGGCTCCTTTTACTCATCCGTTTAACAGAGTAGATGACAATAAAAAACAATCAAATAATTCCTCTTATGGGCGGGCTGGCGCCTGGAACGCTGACAAAACAACAACAATAATTTAATAAGCAAATAGCCCTCCGCTCTTTTTGGGGTTTTAAATGAGTTTGTTCTCGCCAGGGCCCATTTAAATCAAACTTGGTACAAGTATGTATAATGATGTAATAATGTGGGTGGAGGCATATCTGGTGATGTCGCGATGTCGAAGAGTTAGTTCTCTTATAGTTTCATATGATTTAATTTCGTCTTTTTGGCAATTCTGTGCCGATTCTTAATTTTATATTCTGTTCAAGATACATTGGCAGGGAGTCACAATTCTAGTCAGGAATAACAACAAGAACATGAAGATGATGCCGATAACTTACCCTTGCTATTAGTATCACTTTATCGCCTGAAAAAGCTTTCAATGTAACTTCCTGCACCCAACCGCTTATAAAATAGTTGTTGGACTCCTTAGATTGTATGGCTTTCATTTTTTGCTTTGTGTGGGAGCTTGTTGTCAGAACCAGATAGTTCATGATATCTGGATATTCAATCCGAGGCCACAACTTCACGTTGTCTGCCTAGTCGGGTTTCTTCAAGCAATACAGATCCATCCCATCACAGAGAGCTATTTTCTCATGGTATCTGTGTTTTCCATCTTGGATTGAGTCGTCAAAGTACTTTGAAAATGCCACTGTGTGTCTGCCAGGGTGGCTTAGCTGTCTCGTTTGTTTGTCTCCTGTAACAGCAAACAGGCTTCCCGACATGATGTCATTGCATACTACCTATATAATGGGTAACAAACAGGCTAAGAGAATGGTGTGCCCCTTGAGGAATAACACGTGAAGATTGGTTTGTGATGCAAGTGAGATGGCAGACTTGTGAATTTTTTTTTTTCATTCAACATTTACACAAGAACAGTCATGGGAATTACCAATTTCTGAAAGTACCTATATCAGAAGTGAGTAAGAGCTTTTGGAGGAAATCCAAATAGGAGTGGAGGTTGTGAATAAGCCACTAGGCAAGCTTACACATGGTGAAGCCCTGGGGCCAGTTAATATTCATGCAAGAGTATTGAGGAAGGTGGCAGAGCAGATAAGCGTGATGTTAGCCGGTATCTTTAACAGCTCATTGGAGCTGGGATTGGTCCAAGAGGATTGGAAAGTAGCAAATGTAACACATTTATTTATTTAAGAAAGGATGCAGAGAATAATTGGGGAACTATAGACCTGTTAGTTTGACTTAAATTGAATGGAAGATGTTGGAGTCATCAATTTAGGAATAAATAGTGTACCATTTGAGTAATTTCAAGCTAATTAAAGGTAGTCATGGATTTATGATAATTTATAAATTTGTTCAACAAGTCATGTTGAACAGATTTATTGAAGTTCTATGAAGCAATATCTGACATGGTGGATGATGGAAGTGCAGTTGATGTGGTTTATCTTACTGGACTTTCAAAAGGCTTTTTTATAAGATACCACGTGGAAGACTGCTGGACAATGTGAGGGCTGGTGGAGTGGCTGAAAGAGTAGCGAACTGAATTGGAAACTGGCTTAGTGATGGGAAGCAAAGAATGCCTGTGAATGGCAGGATATTTGGCTGATAGGATGTAAATAGTTGGGTACCCCAGGGATCTGTTCTCTGACCGTTATTATTAATAATTTACATCAATGGAGTTGAAAGTCAGTTTTCCATATTTGCAGATGATGCTAAGCTTGAAGGTAAGGTTGACAGATTCAGGAAAGTCTCAATGCATTTTTTGATTGGACGAACGATGGCAGATGCAGTTTAACATAAGGGAATGTAAGGATTTATTTATTCATATGCAGCCTGTGGCTGCTTGGCTGCATCATTTTCTGGGGGCGTGGCTGTGCCACTGATGCAATGTCCCTACTACTAGCATGTTGGGACTCATTTTGCCAACCTCAGAAGGATGACAGGCTGAGTTAACCCTACCTGGTGTTAATTCAATGGCCTGACAGGGGGCTTGAACTCAAGACCCTAAGATCTTAAGCCAAGCACCTTAACCATTAAGCCCACCAGCAAAATAATAAGATGTTAGAGTTGATGTGAATGATGAAAATAGAGACTATGTATTGCAAGGGGCAGCTTTGGAGCATGTGACACTATATAAGGATCTGGGGTGGTAATATATATATATATATATATATATATATATATATATATATATATTATTTTGTGTGTGTGTGTGTGTGTGTGTGTGTGCATGGGTGCACATGTGTGTTTGTGATGTCTGGCTTCCTTCTTGGACGACGGTGCAGTAATTGGTCTTCATTTTATTTTATTTTTTGTATACAATATTGAGGCTCGAATGAGAGCTTACACACACTGTATAATAAGGGAGCAGGAGACAAGAGGGGTGGGTGAGGGAAGCATAAAACAGTGGGAACAGAGACATAAGGAGATCTGTGGAAGGGAGAGGGATGGGGCGCGTGCACGGGTAAACAGATGGACACTACAGGGACTTTCACGAAGGAAAGCAGAGAATTTGAAGGAGGTGGGTTTGAGTGGATTAATGAAGGAAGAAAGGTCATGTTTTGGATGGGGGAGATATAGCATGGTGATGGACAGCTGTTTTGAAGACCTGGAGGAAGAGTGGGATTGAAGAGTGTGTGTGATTTTGTTGCAGAGGTGGGAAAAAGAGGAATGAAAGAGTGAAGGTGAGCAGTGATTCTTGATTTTGGTAGTTTCACCAAAAGGGGGTTGCTGGCGGACCTTGAGCACCCTGCGAAATATGGGGGGGGGCGATCACAGGCAGAGTTGTGTGGGGGGGCGAGCCGGAGAGGAGATGATAGAAACAGAAAGACCATCGACCTGCCAGCGGTGAGAGAGTGAGAAGTGAGAAACACACAGATTCAGCTTCATTGCGGAGATTACAATGATCCTAAAAGCCTTGGTTTCCACAGTGGGAAGTTGAACTCCATGTGAGGCATGAGCACCAGCCCAGAGGGGAGAGCAGTACTCCATCAGACTGCGGACAAAAACTTGCATGTGTCAGGAATCAGGTGTTCCAAGGTAGGACTTTGCATAACGGAGGATGCCCAGTCGATGACTGGCTTTGGGAGCAGCTTGGAAATGTGGCTTCCAGGATAGATCATGAGATAGTGAGACTCAAAAGCTTGATTTTGATGAACATGCACAAATTTTGTGGAAATAGACTCCTCCCACACACCACCTCCTCCTCTTCCTCTATTTCTCCACTCTGCATATTCATTGCAATAAAAACATATCTAATCTATTCTCCTCACCTGCTTCTGTACATGTTCCTCTTGCAAAGCACTATGCACTTTAAAATGCTTTGCAGGAGGTATTGATACTCAATTGTAGTTAATATGCTAACAGGTTTGTGAGCTTCATATTCTTTGGGTTGTAGCCTGGTGTGGCTAGCTGTTTTTTTTGTTTTAGGGGGGGTGGCGGCTTGGATCCCAGGGTCCTGAGTTCAAGCCCCGTTGGCTGCTGAATTAACACCAGGGGGTTGACTCAGCCTGTCATCCTTCCGAGGTCGGCAAAATGAGTACCGTGTACTGGTCCCGGTGTATGCCCGGTTAGAAAAGGTGTACCATATCCCTGTGTGTCGTAAGAGGCGACCAGGGTTGGCGTCAGGAAGGTCACCGGCCATAAAACATTGCCTCAAGAAAAAGCCCGACCCCTGCACAGCAGGGAAAAATGGCTGTAAAAACGGTCATTTTTTTATTTTTTATATTCTTTGGGTTCCAGAGGCTCATTTATTTCCATCACATTTGACCTTCCTAAGTAAACTCAACGTCACTTCCTTAGGAAGTGGAAGATACCAGATTGTGTCAATGTTGAAGATTGGACATGAAGGACGAAAATAGATGGATGGAGCTAGAAAAACATTAATGCATGGAATTTCACAATTATTTTGCCTGATATCGTGTAAAATATTGGTGACATGGTCCAACCTATGTTTCTTTTGCCAACGATTGACCAACCCCATATTCTAAATCAAATTAACAGTTGTGAATTAATAACCCTGCATATTTCCTTCCTGATCCAATACTTTCACGCAACACAGCTTGTATTCCCATTCCTTCCTCTCTCGACACCCCCCCTCCCCCCACCCACCCCTATTTCCTTTCCTTCAGTCAGTTTTTATTTTAATCTACCCCCTTTCACCTCCTCCACCAAGTACACAAGACTATGTTGATGACCCATTATGCTGTTCTACGTATCTGTCATTGATTGCTACGGAAACATGTCTGACGACATTTAGATGTTCAAGTCCGTCTTATGAATGGCCTTTCAGTGCAGCTCTTATCAAAAATTAAACTAATCACAGCAGCTGAAACAAGATAATTTTACTCCTACTCAAGCATTTCCACGATCTTGACCTTCACCCTTAACTGCTATTCAAATACCAAAATGGAAAAACTGGCAACATCTGAAATATTGTAATTGCTTCACTGACAAAAATTGCAGCAGGCTGAAAAAAGTAAAGTTATTTGCAGTAAATAAGTGAGTATAGCTGCAACGTGTGATGTAAGGTTAATGTCAAATTGTGCTGGTGTTTGTTCATAGTGGGATTACACCTCTAAATTTGCAGCAAACATCAAGATGTGCTTAAATAAAGCGATTGACCTTGCTCTTCTGGTTTTTACATTGTGAAGATGAGTGTGCCTCAATTTCTGACACAAGGATTATCATTTTTTTCCTTTTTTTTTTCCTTCTCTTTCATCACTTTTGAGAAGAAGGAATGCTGACGCAATGCTCCTTGATGCATGCAATCAGCCTGCTCTCTCACTGCATAGCTTCACCCAAGTGCAAGGATTGTCGCTCTGTCATTGATTTATAACGGATAAATCCATGAGTTAACTCAGGCAAAAAAACCAGTTTCATAGTGTTTTTCTGATATAAAACTTTTACAGAAAAAACTATTTTTGATGTAAAACTTCATATCGTTGCTCTCAAAAGGTGGTCGGCCATATTCCACATGACCGCGTGCGATAAGCTTCGACACAAAAAAAATGGTGTTCCCTGTTAATCTAATCTGGGCTCTATCCCGACAGCACACACATCACATGTTGGGATTTGGAAGTACAGCTATAAGTTCAGCATCATTCAAGAGACAATGTACTTGTATGTTGAGCTATCAGCTCCTGTATTCAATCATAACATTGCCAAATATCCTTAAACTGCCAGCTTAGAGTGTTTCCGAAAGAAGAAGCCACGAGATAATCGATTACACCATACTTCAGAGAGAATGTTAAGTTGGCTCCTTTCTGCAATATTGTAGAGACCCTTTTGTTTCTTTTATTCTTTATTTTTTGCAGATGTAGCTCTTTATGCTGCCATGGTGGTCCCATTGACACAGCAAATTAGTCAGCTATTATTTTGATGACAATTTTAATGGTTTCTATGGATGTGTTCTTTTGTTGAGCAAGTTTCATGCAATACGGGGCTTTTGAAATGACGCAATGCGCCCCAGAAATCTTTGAGCGCATGCACAGAAATCTAGAGAAACAGTGGCCCTCAGGGCACCCTTAAGAATATTGTGTGTGCGAGATACGGATTGTTACCTAAAATGGCTCACAAAGCTTCTAAAAGAAGTCAAAAATACTTGGAAAAGTACCTGAGAGAAAGTGGTGTGCCGATGCACAACAAGAGTTGGAGAACTTTCTCAGCTCACTGACAGGGCTGAGATATTGCAGCTGCCCATCCTGCATACTCCCGGCAATGTAGTCGGGAGTCGGCAGTGGACGCATGCTACCAAAACCCTCAACGATACTTGCCATTTAGTGGACTTACCTTCAGGGAGTGTCTCGAGTGTGAGCACAGCAGGCTTGGTGATTTACTGTATTTAATGGATATCTGCAATTGAAAAGATAATGCTGTGCATCATTACCAAGAAAGTAATGGTCACCAACTCTTCGACAAAGGACATCTTCATGACGTGAAAATATACAAAGGTTGTGCCAGCAATATTTACATGGGAGCCAAATGTACCAGGCAGACCTCCCTGAGAAAGATGGCATATCTGCTTTTGGTGCTTCTTCACAGCGAAGAAAGGGTCATATCGGGGGCTTGTGAATGCACGCATGTAAGTGACCCCTGAACTTTGTTCAAGTCGATCGACGTATAGTATTCAGTGACAGTGCAAATATTGTAGAGCACTCGCCAAGTGGCTAAAGCACTCCAATGAAACGGTTGATAAGAAACGGCTCACTTGGCATGCGATTCGCAATCACCGAACCGCCATATTAAGGATACACCTCCCGGAGATGCCCGGAATGTCAAATATGTCCGAATTGGACAAATGAACACTTTTTTATGAGTTGGAACTGCTTCTAAGTTCGATTCTGGAGCTTAAACTTTGTAATTTTGCTTTCTTTAAGAGATTCTCGTGGTTATGGCATGTGCGAAAATGAAATAAAGCCACGAATGCTGTCGTCTCTGGGCGTTTATAAGCATTCCAATGTACCCAGTAATTTGTAGCTATGATGAACATGCATTTGATAATATGAGTGAGGAAAGTGAAAAAAAACTTTATCATTAACAAATTGTTGCGGCCTGTTCCAAGTGAATGTATTGTTGAGCAGGCCAAAAAACATGGCGGCTTCAGACCCCAGCGAGGTTACCCCGGAAATGTTGAAAGACCCCAGAGAGTGAGGTGGCCGAGGATCACCTGATAAAGGATATAATTAAATACGAATGTTGATTATCTTCAAAAGGGGTGTTTTATTTAACCAAACACCCAATTTTCACTCTTGCACTTCCTTGGAGTTTTTTTTAGTATGCCTGCAAAGTTTAAGGCTCTAGCTTTCAATGGTTTTGGAGTAATGGAGGAGACAAACACCACACCACCACACACACACACACACACACACACACACACCACACACACACACATTGACATTTATTAGTGTAGATAATGTTGGGAGTGGGGGTGAGGGGGCCTGCGAGGGCTTTTATAATTATGTTTTTGTTTTGTTCCAGGCCCATAAGAGGAATTATTTGATATTTTTGCATCTACTGTTAAAGGAAGTGTGTGATGTGTGTTGGGTGGTCACAAGACTACCGTTATTCTCAGGTTTTCCGTCGTTTGTTTGTATGTAATGGACAGCTCTGGAGGCCAGAGGAGTCAACCTATTTTGACGAAACTTGACAGGTAGGTTCATACCCGGATCTAGTTGTATGCTTTTGAGTACCGTTGCTATGGACGCCACCATTGCCCAGCAACGGGACTTTGAAATTTTTGAAAATACGAAAAATATTTATATATATATTTTTCGAAAATCAAAAATCGGCTTCCAGGCTTTTATGCGAACTATAATAATCAACCTCTGTCAAAAAAATTCAGCCCGATCCGTCAAAAACTGTATGACTAGTATGCAATTATATAGCGACCACCCATGTCGCCTACTGGCGTGTGTGTGTGTGTGTGTGTGTGTTGTGGGTGTGTGTGTGTGTGGTGTGTGTGTGTGTTGTGTGTGTGTGTGTGTGTGTGTGTGTGTTGTTTTCCCCTGGTTTTAAATACCATTCACTTGGTTTAACATTGATATTGTTGATCATTTTAGCCCGCATACATTTTCTTGTCCATCACTTTGTCAAAACAAAAGAGAATTGAGTTTCATGTTTTGACTCATATCCCAGAGTTTCATGGGACTTATAATTGAGTCACATCCACTTGAAAGTCTGCTTTGTTTGTTTCACTGAGCCCACATTGATGTTCTCTATTCAAAGTAACCATCTAAGTTGGGTCCCTTTGGGAGTAATAAAAGCCTCGGAAAGTCTCAATTATACCTTCGGATAAAATGAAGACTTTTCGTTGAGAAAAGTCTCAAATGAGAAGAGTCTGAAGTTGAGAAAAAGGTAAGTCTCAATTGTATCTTTCTAATTGAGAAAAACAATTAATTGAGAAAAGTGTCAATAACTTTGCTAATATTTGACCAGCAACGCTTATCTCAGTCAAACACTCACCAGTCAATAATATCCACTTCTGGAATTGTATCCACTCACTCTCCTCTCAAAATACATCCTGTTCATCTGTGATATTTGTAATTCCCTCCAAGCTCGAGATCACTGAAATACATGTATCTCAACCATGACTTTGCCATCTGTTGTGCAACAATTCTCTCTTCCACATTCGTTCCACGAAACATTTTACACTGTTGTGGAACCGAGCATCTGTAGGTCTGGCACACCAAGCTGCTTTTTTGTGCACTGCTTATTTATATTATTGATGATGCAGAAGCATTCTGACAATCAATGCCAAGTTATATTTGTCTGCCTCACTAAGAAACCAGTCACAATTTTCTTGTGGAAAAATTGCTGAAATATCATCCAGCCATCGACTCATCTTCACTCTGTACCATTGGCTTAACCCTGCTCTATTCTGTGCATCAAGTTGGCCTGTTGGTCCTTTGGACCAAATTTTCATTGGTTTTCACAGCCTTGTAGCACAACTGCCTGTTCTATTGCTTGCTCTGATCCACAATAATGTCCTCAAAATGGAACCTGTCAACACAATATTTTACAAGTCTCACACCCCTCATCAACAAGGATAAGAAATCCCTTTTTGTTTTACATCACACAATCACTGATGATCCTGGTCATTCCACATTGGGCAGTTCATTTCTGATTATGCAGCAATAAGTGGATGCGTTGATCTTAAATTGGACACTGGCTGTTTAATTCTCAAATCTCTATAAACTTTGTCAGCTTACAGAAACACTGGTTTATTTGAAGATTTTAGCTATAATAAAGTAATTTGTTCTGCAAATGTGTTAATTTAATCTGTATGTTTGGATCCATCTCCTACATCACCATGTAATTTCATGCTTCCGTTCTTTAACGACTGTCATATCGTTAAAAGCTTGGGAATTGTAAAATATTTTGACAAGAGTCTATTTGTACTGCAAGCTGAGTGTGGAGAGAAAGCGACGCCATTGCTATGACATTGCTGGTACTCCAGAGTGCGGATGTGATGGCTTCCCCCCAAGCTTAACGGTGTGTTGTGTCTCGTGTATTTTTCTGCATGCATTCCGAGTGCATTCAGCTCTACTATGAACATTAGATCCTGTAAAAAATAAAAAATTAATAACAACTGCTCCTTTTTTATTTGAGGTAATGCAATCAGTTCGAATTCGAAAATCTAACCTGGCAAACTCCTTTAAACCAAATGGTGCATTTTCCTTGACATTTTGTCCTGATGACATCAATCCCTCACATGTCCTTCCAAGTTAACCAACTTTCTCATCCCTATGTTCTGTACATTGCATTCTTATTCTTGCTCTGATCCACAATAATGTTCTCAAAATGGAACCTGTCAACACAATATTGTTTAAGTCTCATAATCCTCAACCTGTACTATTCTCTTCCCCCCCCCCCAAAAATGTGATACTTATTTCCTAATGCCACTCTTCATGGGACAACCCCATTTCCCCCCCCCCCCTTCCAAGTCCTTATTTGATCGTGTGTTTCTTCTCAGATACTCCTGAATCTTTAAGCGAGTCAGTCGTCAAAATAGAAAGATGAAATCAACAGGCTGTTACTTCTGAGGTATGCTAACCACCATAGGAAGCAAGGAGAGGCTGATGTTTTGGCTGTTTTCCCTTCATGCCCTGATAAAGGCTTAACACCCAAAGCATTAGCTTCTCCTTGCTTCCCATAGTGGTTAGCATACATCAGTCATCCTCTTGTTGATTCCATCCATTGTTAGACCTATCCACCAACGCAGATCAGTACTAGCTTTCACCAGCAAGACTAATTCTTCATTCTACCTCTCAAAATACTTTGGCATCTGAAATATATTCTATTAATACTTTTGCCTCTGCAATTCCAGTTGGAGTTAATTATTAAGGATGATATCCTGGTGAGAGAATAAAGTTGTCACGTCCAGTGACTGCAGTTTCCTCATGAGATATGGTCGGCCAGCTTGTCTTTGCATTCTTCAAAGCCATTAATAACATGTCTTTTGGGTCATGGCACCATTTGCACCTGCCTAGCATGTGCACCTCTAAGAATGAAGTCACTGGTGCTTCGTTGGCAGGTGCTCACCTCATATTAATGTCAACTTTCACAGCACCGCCTATTGCCATTGCATTGCATTCAGGAATGTACAAATAACAGATGTCAATCCTTATAAGCATTCACAATCCACACTCTGGCCTACCACCAGTAATCAATCCCAAAAGTAAAACAAGCTCAAATGAGCTAAGTTCCTCGTTTCTGCATATACATGGCAAGTTTCACGAAGATCCGATGAAAACTCTGGGTTGTGAAACAAAAAATGTCCAAAAATAGGAATGACGTCATAAACATTGATATGACGTCATAGTGATGTATCATATGTGCGGTAATTCATCTCTGCTAATGCCCTGTTTGATTCCCGCAAACATAATTCAAAAAGCTTTCCTAGTTTCGGAGATAATTTTTTAGGCGATTTCCATTAGCGGAGATATTTTGACGTCATAACTTTTTTTTCTTGGAGGAATTTTCAAAATCGGAGATGGTTACTGTCTGCACGGGGTATTTTTACATATATACGCCAAGTTTCAGGAAGTTTCGATGAAAACTGTAGGCTGTGAAACAAAAAAAGTCCACAAGAAGAAGATGAAGAACAACAACGTGAGTAAGACTTAGAGATCCTCCAAGAGGATCGAAAAAATGATTATCTAAAATCTAAAAATGAAAGATCCACGAGGATCTAAAAACTGTTATCTCTGTTGTCAACAAAATAGGTGGTTTTGACAAGCAAAAAAATACACCTTGAAATATTTTTTAAATGTCATTTTATAATTTTCCAATTTTTGGTGGGGCTCTTCGGGCAGCATCAAGTTCAAAGTCGTCAAATATGAAATGCTGTATGATAACATGATGATCAACCCATGTGGAGAGTTTGTGTTTACGACACATCATGTTATGTACTTGGATTACCCTTTTAAGTGATGGTGTTATTACTTCATACACGTGACCGATATTAAATAATTTAGGCAAATATGTATGAGTGGCATGAAAAAGTTATTGGAACAAAGATCGACGCATTAGTCCAAGAAATGCCATTTTTATTTTTCAACCTATAAGTACTATAGTACTGTACATATAACTACCGAAGAAATATTTTTCTTGTTCCTGAATGTACCCTGATATGTTGAAAAATGAAGCACGTTTGTGTTTCTTTGGTAACTGTGAGCATCTCATTCCGAGAACTTTTAGAATGCCCCGGCCACGTAATTGTAATAATTAGAGCCTTCAATGTCAATATAAAGACAGAACACGGACAGGGTAGAGGGTGCCAGATCAGAAATTAGGTGGTAGAAGACAGGGAGACCACCGACCTGCCTGCAATGTGAAAGTTATCGGCCCAGAGACTCAGCTTTATCATGGAAGATACCAATGGTTTTGAAGGTCTTAGTTTACACGGTTTCAACCTGCGCAAGGTGTGAGGCAAGGGTGCCAATCCAAAAGGGAGAGAAGTGCTCCATCAAGCTGTGGATGAAGGCCTTGAAAGTGGATAAAAGTTCAGACATGCCAAGAAAAGACTTTGCTCGATGAAGGATGCCCAGTTGGTGGCTGTCTTTGGAGGCCAACTTAGATGTGTGGTTTGCCCAAGAAACGGAGATTGGTTGTTGGCAAGGCACTATTTCCTTGCATGCCAGTGGCTTGCAGCCTTTCTGTCGACCACATCCATGCCTCCATCCTTTACAGCTTGCACTGTTACTTATCTTCATTTCATCCGTTCTTTCTTCTCAAAAATCATCTCATTTTAAAACCGTTCAAACATTGTAGATTTAAGCACTGAATATGTGCCGGAAAGCACAAATCTAATAATTTTTTTTAATGTCTTTCTCATTTTTTTTCTATCTCGGTCTTCAATTCCCTGTAGACATTTCCAGCTGTCCTCTTGTGAAAACACTCATTCATCTCTTCTCAGAGCTTAGGGACTGTAAAGGATGGAGGTACAGATGTGGCAGACAGAGGAGGCCAAAAGGCTGCAAACCACTTGCCTGCAAGGAAATGGTGCCTTACCACCAAATTAATCTCCAACGCACTTGTCAGAAATTTCCCAGTAAAAGGGATAACTAAGCCAGCCCTATTTGACCACAGTAAATCTACCTCAGCAGTAAAGCTTAATCTCTGACTATCTCACTCTTTATTGTGACACAGAGTCACATTACTCAGACCGTGAAGTTAAGAGCAGATCCCTGATTATCCCAAGCAAATGCCAATGATGACCTCTGGTTGTCACTACGACGCAACAGTGAGTTGTGTAACTATGATGTTGATCGAGCCGTGTCTCGGACTTTGATTTTCCAAATCCCAGTCGATTTATTACGACTTGTTAGTTTGACCTCTCTCCAACTCGATTCAACTGTCATGTTACCGCGCCCATCATTGGCACATTTCCTTTGTGAATTTTTCGATGGCACAGCTGCCATATCCACGAGAGATGTCAGTTTAATCTGGAGTGTCTGACACAATTGGACACAAATTAATTGGAGCCTTTAGAGGTACATTGTACCTCCTTAAGTTCTGGCTGGTGTTCTCTCACAATGCAACTTGATATCACTTTCAATCATCTCATTGTTGCTTGGCCTGTGGTATTTTGCCATTTGTACGATTGTCGCCGAACTCTTAGTCTCGCTGTTTGTGCCTATCTTGTTTCCGTTGAACCATCCCTTTTATCTGACTGACCCTTTCCATTTTATTTTAATATGGTACACAAGGTCATGGCTCGTGGAAGAGTGAGAACACTGAACGGATCAGGACGCAACAAAAGGAACAGTAGAAAGAGGGGGGAAACACCAATAGCAGGATGGAAGGACAAAATAGATGGAGACTTGGACAAATAAGGGAAGT
>CM068954.1:77042968-77076470 GCA_035128595.1 Eptatretus atami | reverse complement strand
GACAGAAACCGAGCACAGCTCATCACCCATCTAACACCATCCCTACTAGAAAGCATGGTGGTGGCAGCATCATGCTATGGGGATGTTTTTCAGGGGCAGGGACTGGAAGACTTGTAAGGATAGAGGGAACAATGAATGGAGCCAAATACAGGCAAATCCTTGAGGAGAACCTGCTTCAGAGTGCGAAAGACCTTTGACTGAGGCGAAGATTTACGTTCCAATAGGACAATGATCCCAAACATACAACCAAAGCAACACTGAAATGGCTTCAGAGCAAGAATGTGAAAGTCCTTGAGTGGCCCAGCCAAAGCCCACACTTGAATCCCGTTGCGAATCTGTGGAAATATTTGAAGATTGCTGTTCACCGTCACTCCCAATCTAACTTGACAGAATTTGAGTAAATCTGCAAGGAAGAATGTGAGAAAATCCACAAATCTAGATTTGCAAAGCTCCATACAGACATACCCAAGAACGCTTGACGCTGTAATCACTGCCAAAGGCACTTCTATAAAGTTTTGGCTCAGGGGGTTGAATACTTATTGATGCAAGACATTTATGTATTTCATTTTTAATTAATTTGTAAGCCTGGTGTTAGTTTTGCAGCAAGGGTTGCTGGCTTAGGATATTAGTGGCCTGAGTTTGAGCCCTGTTGGCTGCTGAATTAACACCAGGTGGGGTTGATTCAGCCTGTTATCCTTCCAATGTCAGCCAAATGAGTACCAGTGCACTGGTAGAGGGGCAGAGCATCAGTGACACAGCTACACTTCCAAGAAATGATAGCTACCCGGCAGCCAAGCTGCCACACACAAGAACAGAATTAATTTGTAAACATTTCTAAAAACATGTTTTCACTTTGTCATTATGGGGTATTTTGTGTGGATTGGTGCCAACATTTTTTAATTATATCCATTTAAAATTCAGGCTGTAACACAACAAAATGGGGGAAAAAAAGTCCAGGGGTGTGAATACTTTCTGAAGGCACTGTAATTGAGGCATATTAGAGAGTTCATAAAACACATTACCCCATGCAGTAATCAGGTATATATTTCAATTGAAATAAAATAATGATTTTAAAGGTTATACTAAAAAAAATCTGGGAATTTACTGCTGTTCATGCAGTGTCTTATACACCACCTTATTTAATATGTACAAGTACTGCAAAACTGGAGGTTTTTGGAATCGGTAAGAAGGCGATTTTTGTTCTCGTGTTCAAGTACATAATTTAATGTAAACGAAACAAGGATTTTATTGGTTGTAGAAAAATAAATTCATTCCAGAAGTTTACCACTGTTAAACACTGGCTTTTACACCACCTTATTTAATGAGTTACATTAGTTATTTGTGCCTGTTGTTTGTGTCCTTTATAACATTCTTAAAAACAGTAAGTTTCCTGTTTGGAATGATTTTCAATTTTGTTTGACTGCCAAACAGACAAGACAGAGTAAAGAAAAAATTATCACATTCCTCTCTGCGCTTTCACGATCGGGACGAATTCAGAGCAAAGGACTGTAAAACTACAGGTTTGTTTTCCGATTCATGTTCCAATTACTGTTCAAAATATAACGTGAAATTACGTTGTTCCTCGATCATAAACTGACATTTGTAGATGGACGGAGACAGATGTGAAACAATTACTTCATCCGAATTTTTGCTTCGTGTGCACGGGGTAACAATTGAGTGACAATTGTAGCTGAAGGGCACACCAAACTCTACCCATTGAAGACAGCAACTCCATCTGCTAATCGGCAATTAAATTTGTATGTGAGATTGTATGACAAAATATGATTGGAGAGCAAGTAATAAATATTTGCAACCACAAGGAAGGGTGAGATTATAAAGCACTGTTTTCTTTAAAAACAAATAAACACAATTTAGAAGGAAAAAAAAACAGGTGTCATCCTACTGTCATTTGAGAAGTGTCTGTTTGTCTGTGTGTTTCTTTGAGTGTTTTTGTTTGTTTACTTGTTTGGCTTATTTGCACACCTGAACTGCTGCATGCAGAATAAATTGAAAAATGTTGTTTATACTTGGGGGTAGTGGGTGCACTGGAAGGTTTTAGACAACCTAAAAAAAAAAAGTCTCTGTGGTTTCAGTTGCGGGGGAGGACCCCAATTTTCTCTATGTAAATGAGTATCATATAATGCCGCTTTCGGTGGAGATGGGTATAACAAGTCATCCCATCCATAATTCTGGGGGAGTTAACCCATTCATAAGGACAGGTTCTCCGATAGTTACTGTAACGAACAGACGACATTACCGACACCTGCTATTCACCTTTTTGCAATCAGAATTGTTCAATAGGTTCCATCGTTTGTGATTCCACACTGCAGTACTTTGTTTCATCACTTTCATCATGCTCTGCAGGCCGCTCACATGTGTCAGCATTCATTTGTTGATGGGCCAAGCATAATTGCCTGGTGGGACACATGTTTTGAACTCATTCTCTAAACTAAGCGATGAGCCTGCTCACTAACTCTCTTTACTTTGTTTATAATTTGGGGAAGACCGAGGAGCTCTGTGACATGGGTTGCAATTGGACATCCACTTTAGCAGCAATTCTTTGCCAGTGCTATGAAGTGTGTACACATTGTAAATTTATATCATTGCCATTGGCCAAGAATACCTGCAGGAGGGGATTCCCGAATGTACCCCATGTCCCAATGTACAGCAGTTTCCGTGAAATGATAATGCAAATCAAATGCAGGTGGCATATTCCATCGATTTGTGGTTGTATTTGTGTTTGTTTTCGAGCTGCAACACAGTTAAACAAACATCTTCAGTAGCAGTTGATAATTAGAAGTTATTTTTCTGCAGAAATTGAAGTCGAAATTAAATGCAATGTAGTTATTAACAAAAGGGAACTGGGTCAGCATAGTTTATGCATGAGTACACCATCCATTGCTTGGGGTATGAGTTGCGGACCCCTTTGCTGGCATTGGATGCACATGTTTATTGATGATAAATGTACCACTGTGTCTTTCACAAAAAGAGTAAGCGAACACCCTGGCAGTTGCTGGCTCAATTCCAAATTCCAACTCTGACTTCTGCAAGTAGGAGATGGCAAACCAACCAGTATCATCTTTGCCATGAGACCACCTCCATAGCACAGAACCTGCCCTTGGGCAGACAACCAAACAAACAGGGTCAAAGTAAAAACATTTTCCAGGATGTTTTAGATCAGCAAAAGTGGCTAACGTCGTCGAGGTTTTCATGACTAAAGAGAGGATAATGTTGTAACAACGGAAACAATGCAAATTCTGTTCCAACGCTTTTTTTCAGCATTTGGATGAGTCTGTTTGATGCTCTATGGACCTTCCTCTTAATATACCTTTCCAAAGGTTTGAATTCATTATGTTGTGTTGCTTGCTCCATTGGTTCCTGATTTTACAACAACCTAGTTATGGAGGGGTATATCATAGGTGTATGTGTGTATTTATACAGTGGACTCCTGATAAATTGAATACCCTCCAATTCACTTTTAATAATGCAAGTAGCGGAGATCATTCTCCAAGTTGAATAGCAACAACTCTAATTCAAAATATTTTGAATACGTATTTTTTTTATTCCTTTTTAGGTCTAAGCTATCACTTTGACTGCAGTTTGGCTGATGATACTCCATACGTTCATTCATAATTAATGCACATTTTGATCTGAGCAATGTTCCAAGATCATTTTGTAATTGCTTATGTTTGTGGTTTTTGGTTTGTTGTTTTTGTGACATGATCTTTGAGTACTTAGACTTGATAAAAGTTTATTTTTCACTCAAGCATGCATTGAGCTGATAAGAGGTGCTGAGATGTTATGACTACAGTATTGTGACAACTCAAATGTAGGACACTTTTTTGCAACAAAGTGTACATAAACACAATATAATGAGGACAGTTTATACTGACCCTTCCATAATCACAGTTACCCATCATGTAGTCATGCAAGAATGCTTTTGACATATTTTTCCATGTTAGAAAGCCCAAAAATGTGGCAATGACACCATGAGTCATGGAGCCGGGTGCGACCTGGTTTCTGAGCAGTTGGAGTTTCTAAACAACCAAATACTAATAAAATCGGACTCAAGCTGAAATGTTTGTGATAGAAAACCAACTACACATTTACAAGTTACACATTTTACCTAGATTACCCAGATTGCCTTGAAGCTACCCTTAATTAAGCTTTTACACAAAAGCAACAGGTCACAAAATGTGTCAATGCAATTTCTGAGTTCTGAAACCAGGAGAACATTCACAATATTTTGGTGTGTTGAGAGATTCTATCAAGGATGTGATGATCAACTTGGTGTAGTTAGCAGTCGAGGATGTTGCAACCAATACAGAACTTTCAAAATGACGTTATCCACCTCAGAATGCTCGGTGTGCATGCACAGAAACCCCTAGAAATAGCGATATTTGTCGCGTGTGAACTGCTATTGTGCATGCGCCATGAAGATTGTTGTCTAAATTGGCTCACTAAGTTTGTAAAAGAAGTAAAAAATGCTTGGAAAAGTACCTGAGAGAAAGGGGTGTGCCTCCTCACAACGAAAGAGTTGGAGGGAGACAACGTAACTGGTTTGGGTGCTTCTGAATACTGATTGGCAGGTCTTACGTGGGGCTTATGAATGCACACGGTAAGTTTGGAATCAAATTTTAAAATGATGTATACTATTAATAATGCTGGGGGGGGGGAAGGTGGGGGATATGTGAGGGCTGCTCTAAATATTTTTTTATTTGGTTCTGGTCCAACAAAATAAATTACAAAAGATTTTTGAATCTCTTGCCAAAAGGAGAAGTGTGTGTGTGTGTATGTGTGTGTGTGTTCGTGTGTGTGTGTGCGTGCGTGCGTGCGTGCGCGCGCGTGCGTGCATGTGTGGTGTGTGTGTGTCGTCATAAAAGGAAACGATAAGTACTAAAAATCTCTCATCCACGGCACAGATATTTCTTATATTTCCAATATTTCCATGAGTCCAATTTGAATCCAGTAACACAATAATTATGGTTAACCATTTTGAAATTGCCACTCTTTTGCGTAAATGCTGAAAATTACGTTAAAAAGTCTATTTGAATTTCAGATTTGTGCTAGCAACAGCAGGTTCAAAGTGCCCACGCTAACAAAAGTGAGTCACTTGAAACACACACACACACACACACACACAGCACATGTGTGAAAGGCCTCGTTGGCATTCATACATCATTTCAAAGTCCTGTGTTTACAATGAAGGTGATTGTAAAGCAAAGGAGAAAGCAGTACGAGAAGAAGACGTTATCATACCAGTGCAGCATAAAGGTGCTGAGAAACAAACAGTGCTTTGTTTAGCGTCTGCACAAAGCTTATTAGTATAGATTTTGGATGTTTGCCACAGCCATAAGGGCATTCGAGCTGCCAAGCCTTACAGGAATTTGAGAGGCCTGTAAAAAAAATGGATGGAAAGAAGAAAAGAGATAAAGAGAATATATGGAATATACAAGGTGTGGAATGTTGTTGGTGGAGGGGGGGGGGAGAGTCTGAGTAACTGCTATTTTTGCATGCATAATATGTTGATTCGTAACAACAACTACATTGTATTTTAATGTGGGGTCACAATATCATGAAACAAGTGCCCAGACAAGAAGGATAAACAAGATAACTCATGTTTGGAGGCAAAACAGCATTTATTTGTCCTTTAATGATGTGAGCACTGCAAATGTAGTGTATGGCCATATTCTGGAAGAGTAAAAACGATTTTAATTCAATTTGATGTCAGGACAATGGTTGACAGGAAAAGCAATTTTATTTGATTCAGAAACATTGAATTGGTTTATCGTAAACGTGTTATTTACAAACCAAATAGTTCCTCGTTTTCCTACAATGAAAAAAAATAATCAAAAGGTCGAATGTACTTCGATGTGAGGTTGATATTGTTGACGGATTGGTTGCTTTTTTTTATGAATGTAATCATACTTGTTGTTTGTTGATGTAAATTTTATTTCTCTTGAATACTCAGTGTCCAGACGTGTGAAAATGAGGGTGTTTTTCTTTTAATTCTCAACAAAACTATTTCTTACCATCTTCACCTTTCCGTCCTTCCATGAGGTTACGTCGTGATTTATATAATTTTACAACTGCTTCTCAAGATTATAACTGATCTACTTTAACGGAGGAATTTGATTCTAACCTCGCATGAACTCTGCATGATGGCAAAAATGAGTAGTTGAGGCAATCACAGCACAGGATGGTTAGGTTGATACGATCGGTTTAATACGCAGAACTGATCTGTGAGCTAAGAAAAAAAACACAATTGCCTCTTCACAATAATCTGATTTGCCATGATAATCGATATCGATCAATATGTCATATAAATTCCATGCCCTTGAAGGGAAATGCATTTAAGAATTCCTCCGTCATGTTTTTTTTAAAAATTGGTGGATGAATCTAATCTGGGGGAGGTGGGGGGATGGGTGGAGGGGCATAGTGATTTGATGATTTGCTGTTTTACAAAACAGCGAATCATGATGCGTTTCGTCCGCTGTTTTTATGAAAAAAAAATTGTGGTTATTGCTGCAATTTATCACTTATTTTCAGGAGTTTGGCCTTTTGAGATTATGATGGATCATATGTCACTTCACATTTTGGTGCTCATCAAATTTGTGAGCAATTCTTTAATATACAGGTATTCTAAAATTATCCAGTTAATTTTTCTTTTTAAAGATATACCGTCAGCTTAAAATTCACTCAATACAACAGCCATGATTGTTTTTTGTTTTTTTTTTCTTCTCATTTTAATCCTCGCTGCAAGAGCTTGGAGCATGCAGGGACATATTCTTCTAACCAGAGGCTTTCTTGTTGGGTGATCATCATTTATCTTAACGCAGTGTGCATGCAACGTGCATGCTTATCATGTATCTTTCTGAGCAGGCACATTGGATATGATAAAATATGGAGACTGTTTTTGGCACACCAGGGAGCAGATGAAAGTGATGAAACACTGCTTGGTACTTAAATTCAAGCAAACAATTTATGTGCAGAATAGAATAGTAATAATTATAATGAAAGCCCATACTCTTGACAGAGCTTTGGGGCATTCAAGACAAGTTGATAAATGTTTTAAGGCAACAAGCAATCCTGGAAAGATCACCACTCTTTCGTAGGATACTCAAATGAAGGTGGCAGGAATTTACAATTTTATCAGGCTACTGGCAATATCTCACCATTTCTTGGTGAACGACACCATTGGATCTTTAACATCCATCATATAATCATGCTGGCAGATGGGACACCCAGGTTAACGTCCTTTCCGAGGGATGGCACACACACTGATGCATTGCCTTGCCTGTGAAACAATAGGGTGACAGTTTATATCTGGGCCGAGATTTTAATCCAGTCCAGACAGCTCGAAGGTGAGTGCGCATACCTCTAGACTATCCTGCCAGCTCTAACAGGATAGAGTGGTAATGGAAAATATTTGGGGAAAAAAATACCAGGGAAAGAATAATGGAAAATACAACACTTGCTGTTTTCAGAGAAAAATCATCATAATAGGTGGTCTCGTAAGTCAACAAAGGAGCAAATGAGCTCTGCATACCTTCATTCATACTGAGCATCAGATGAGAAATCAGTCGAGCACACTGAGGAGGAAAAGCTAGAATGGGAAAATTGTTAAGAAAGAGCCCTTCAAAAAATGTTCTGTAGAAATTCCATAGAAAAATTCTCTAGACATAGACATGCTATTCTATGGTACTTTAGGACCAAATTCTATAGAACTGTTCAATAGAAATTCTGTAGAAACACGATAAAAAAAATTATATTTCATAGAAATTACAGTTCTATAGAATTTGGTCTGAAAGTTCCAAATAATTTCTAGACATGTTCTATAGAATGTCTAAATAATTCTATAGAATACCCATTCTCTGCAGAGTTCCAGAGACATTGCAATGGATCTTCGATAGAACGTGATCCAGAGATCAGTCGTTTCAGTTTCACTTTTCAACATCCGTTTCACTTTGGGATTTCAGTTTCGATTTGTCATTGCATCTTGTGGTGTGACGCTAATTGTACATGAAAAAGGTTGTCAAAAACTATTTCTGGGGGAATTTTTTCACCAATTTTCTAAGGGGTCCAAAGTGGCTTAAGGGTCTTAAAAGATCAAAAATGGTTTGTCAGACTGATGGGTCAAAGGGATCTCAGGGGCATAAAGTGTCTCAAGGGTCTTAATGGTTTAAAGTGTTTTAAGGGTCATAAAGGAGTCTGTAGTGTTTAAAGGGTTTTATAAGGGTCTAATGGGTGTCAGGGTCTAATGGGTCTAAGGGTCTTAAAATGGTCTAAGGGGTCTAAATGGCCTTCAAAGGGTGTAAAGGTCGAAGGGGTCGAAAGTGTCGAAATGGGTATGAAGGGGTCTAAAGGGTGTAAAAGTTTAAGGGGATCACTTAGTCTTTAGTAAAACAGCAAGAAGATCGTCATTTAAAGCTGTAGTAAATAGATTAACTCAGGAGTGCCACATGTCAATAATGGGCCAAATGACCACCTCATGACTGTTTAAACCCCCTATATTGGAACAGCATGGTCATAATTCTGATCATTGAAAGTTTTATTGAAAGAAGCCTTGTGATTGGCGAGGACTTTGACCAATCCATATTGTGAACTGTCCCCAACAGAACTTTATGGTGTTACCACCACAACACTCTCAATGCCTCTGAGGAAGAGAACTAGTTTGTTCTTGAAATGTCAGTCTTTTAATAAATAATTTAAATATCAGGAGTGAGTTTGGGTGGCCCTGCCCAATATGAAAAACATAAACTTTGTTCATCACCATCAGAGTCTGGTCTTAATCACACAGGTTTGTGGAAGCGTGTCATGCCCCAATCAAAAGAGGTTTCTTAGGACCTCAGAAAAAGAGTTGTCTGCTCATTGGTCTGAAAAGAGTTACAAAATAATTTCTAAAGATGTTGGGCTCCACCAATCCATGGTCAGGAAGATCGCGTACAAATGGAGAAAATTCAACACCATTGTTACTCTTTTCAGGATTGGTCCTCCAACGAAAATCACTCTCCAGAAGCAAGATGTGCAATAATCCAGAAGTTCAAAAAGAACCCCAGGAGAATGTCTCAGGATCTGCAGGCCTCTCTTGCATTGGCTGTCAGTGTTCACGAGTCCACCATAAGGAAAACACTGAACAAGAATGGTGTGCATGGAAGGGTAGCAAGGAGGAACCCACTGCTCTCCAAGAAGAACATGGCCACATGTCTCAAGTTTGCCAAATACCACCTGGATGATCCATAAGGCTATTATAGAATATTCTGTGGATAGATGAGTCGAAAGAGGAACTTTTTGGTTTAAATGAGAAACGTTCTGTTTGCCGAAAACCAAACACTGCATTTCAACATAAGAACCTCATCCCAACCGTGAAGCATGTTGGTGGGAGTATCATGGTTTGGGGCTGTTTTGCTGCCTTAGGAACCGGACGGCTTGCCGTCATTGAGGAAACCATGAATTGTGGATTGTACCAGCAAATTCTGCAGGAGAATGTCAGGTCGTCTGTCTGTGAGCTGAAGCTTCACAGAAAGTGGGTCATTGCAACAAGATAACGATCCTAAACACACAAGTAAATCTACAACAGAATCACTGAAGCAGAAGATATTTTGCATTTTGGAATAGCCAGGTCAATGTGCAGACCTTATCGCATTTGAAATGTTGTGGCAGAACCTGAAGTGAGCAGTTCAGGCAGGAAAGTCCACAAATATCTCTGAGATGAAGCAGTTCTGTAAGGAGGAATGGGCCAAAATCCTCCAAGCTGATGTGCAGGACTGATCAAGAGTTACAGGAAACGTTTGGTTGAAGTTGTTTCTGCTGAAGGGGGTGCCACCAGTTACTGAATGTAAAGGTTCACATACTGACCAATAAATTGAGTGTTGGATCATTTTGCTTCATAAATCAATGAAAAAGTAGATTTTTTGTGCTATTTGTTTCATCAGGTTCTCTTTATCTACTTTTAGAACTTACATGAAGATCTGATCACATTTTAGGTCAAATTTATGCAGAAATATACAAAATTCTGAAGGGTTCACAATTTTTTTTTTCTCACCACTGTATATATACATACATAGAAGAGATAAGCTGCGTCAGTGAAATATCATAAAGGAAAGATAAGGGTAAAATATTCACCATTTTAAATGAACCACAGTCGCGTTTCCGGCATAACCCTTTATCAAAGAATGAAGGAATCCAAAACATCTGATGCAACATGTAGAGAATCAATTGTGTAATCATTAACAGGTGCGTGAATAATGAATCAAGTGTTGGAATAAGGAAAAGCCCGGAATGTAACATTAATTCCTCAAGGATGTGTTGTGCCCAGCTGAAAGATGACTTTCTCCTCTAAGCGCTTTCGATCGGAATCACTGAAGCACGCCTGAATAAAACACACCTGGAAATTATCCTTGGTATGATTGGCAAGGTTGAAATATGTGCTGCTACTGGCAGACCAGTTGTGTTTAAACGTATAGATCTTGAATGTTCAGCCACTCTGTCAGCTAAATGTCATTTAATTTCACTGATATAGAGCAGATTGCAACAATCACACAACAAAGCATATATAATATTTGTGGAAGTACAGTCAAAATGACCTTTGACATGCCAGCCCACTCTCCAGCCTCTAATTGTGTCATGTGACACAACGTGTTCACAAGTTTAACATCTGTGGCGATTACAGGTCTTTGTCCCAAATCGTTCTTCTCCAACATCATTGGAAGAATAACGGGAACAAACTAAATTGTTTCTTTAGGCTGGTATATTTCTTATATGCCACCAGAATGGGACTGTCACCAAAAATCTTGCGAGTGGCAAAATCAGTCAAGAGAAGATTAAAATTCTCCTTGATGGAATTGGCAACATGGCTTGTTGTCAAGTTGTAGGTCATAATCAATGGAATATGATGACAAAAATTATTGAGCATTTCAATCATTACATCTTGGTGAGAAACCCGTATAGCCTTACACCGGGCTTCGTGAATACGAGTAGTGGGGTAACCTCTGTTTTATAAATAAAATCACTCATTTCTGGAGTGCGTATGTGAAAAGTGTCATCATTGCTGCAAATACGTCGCAATCGCAGATATTGGGAATATGGTATGGAATTCTTGCATGATGGAGGATGACATAACTTATATGTACATTAAATAGGAATGAGAGTCCGCTCGCTTATAGTAGACATCTGTGCTGAATCTCTCTGCTGTAAAAGAGATGCTGATGTCCAAAAAATTCACACAGGTATCTGAAATGACATAAATGTACTGAAGAGATAGATGATAATTATTAATATTATTTAAAAATCTTCCACTTCAACCCTAGAAGAAGTCATCATGCCAATTAAGTCATCAATGTAACATTTCAGAAGGATTGGTTTGGAACCATTATAGCTGTTGATCATCTTTTCTTCGATGTAACCGACGAGGAGACATGCATAAGAGGGTCACATTTTGGTTTCCCAATGCTACTCCTTTTTCTTGTTTATAAAAATTGTTCCCAAACTTAAAAGAAGAAAGGTTAAGAACTAATTCAGTCAATCTTAAGAGGGTAATGGTACCAGGTCTGGTTTCACAAGGATTATGCTCCAAAATGCTGCAGTGTCCAAACCCTCATTTGTGGGAAGATTTGTATCGAAAGAAGAAATGTCCTTGGTGAATAGGAAATTACTATTTCCTCTTTCCTGGAAACAAAGTATTGAAAAGACAAATCGCATTGGAGGTATCCTTCAAAAAAGTAGGTAATGTAGCTAAAGTGACATAAGTAGGTAAAGTGACCAATGGTGCCAGAATTCCATCGAGATACTTGCTGATAAGTTCAGTGGAGCAGTTACAGGTAGATACAATAGGATGACCTGATGTATCAGGTTTCTGAATCTTGGGAAGTAAATAGAAATTTGTATACTGAGGATTGTCCTGGATGAGATTAACAGCAATGAAGGGCAAATAATTTTTTGTGATGAAATCTTTCACCATATTGGAAATAATGTGTTGTTGCTCCAAAGTAGGATCTCGTTGAACAGGTATATAAGAATCCCAATCTTAAAGCTGGTGCATTGCTTTCTGTTCATGCATGTCACGTCTCGATACAACAATCGCACCACCTTCATCAGCAGGTTTTATCACGTACTCCTTGTTGTTCTCAGGAGCTTTAGTGCTGTCACATTCCCCTTTAGAGATGTGTTTCACATGGATATCAGATTTAAGTATATTGTAAAAGTCACTTCTACATTTAGAAATGAAAAGATCAACAATGGAGTGCTAGTCTTCTGGAGGTGTCCAGGAAGAAGGGCATGGTTTCAGTCCTGTAAAATGGTCCTGGGTTGAGTCTCTCTTATCCTCATGTGAAAGGCAAGATAAATGAGCCACCAAGTGAGCCACCAAGTCTTCCTTCATTGCACAACTGTACTAGTGGTGGGATGTGAGATCATAAAGTTTCTTCTTGTTCTTTAAAATGAGCACATGATAATATTCACAATTGCACTCGTGAATAAATTTACGGATCATGAAAAGCTGGTGATGATCCATGCACAAATTCCGCAAATCCTCTCGATTTTGCATGATGTGTTGATGATGAAATTAAACACTTAGACGGTACGATCCCAGTGTGACTCGCATCAACCGACGTGAGCATGGCTGATAATTTCACAAAACAACACTGTGTCTCAAATTGTGCATGTTGAGATTGTTGGAGACCACGAAGCCCCTGAGAATCAATTTTTCACAAAGACAGGTTGACAGAAAAATAAACCAATGTCACCCTGCCTTGCCAAAAGGTGACCACGTGTGACTTCTTTAAGGTCACACTGAGGTGAACAGAGCTGCTATCCACCAGGAGCGACTCCTTGAGGAATATCTGCCTACGAGAGATTCCGATGAGAATCGTTCTACAGACTAACCATGAAAAATATGCGTTTGCCTCATAACATCACCAAATGACGTCATAATGTCTCAAGCTTGACATATCTAGAAAGCACTCATCGAGGTGTTCAATTTGAGGTACTACACGATATGGTTCCTAAAACTTGAAAATTTGACCTTGGGGTCAAATATGTTTGACCTTAGGCGTTAACCATGAAGGTCAAGGCCAATCGCCACCAAAAATTAATCAGCTGAGCGCCAGACCATGAACTATATTCCCATGAAGTTTGAAGACGATCCGATCAAAATTACTCAAAAAATAAGGGTTTCGTCGACTCCCCTGATTTGCGACAAAGTGACCTTGACCTTTGACCTTGACCTTCAAAATTTTATGCGCTGAAAGGGACCTCTATAGGCCTCTGATATGCGAAGTTACAAAAATTTCCAATGATAACTGTGCTCTGCAGAATTATTTATACGTGATTACAGACAAACAAACAAAAAAAACAAAACATACAAGCTGACTAACATATCTTGCAAAAACTTCGTTTTGGCAAGATAATAATATGGCTGGAAAACCGTGAATTGGAGAAAATTGTGCATCCAAGTTGAAAAGCACAAGTATGGATAGTGGCAGAAAAATTATCAACTTGGATGTTCAAGCATCTTCTCAAAACATTGAAGATGTTCAAGTTCAGACACATTAAAAATAAAAGGGTCACAGAAAGATAAATAACTATTATAGAAGAGATAATCTGCATCTGTGAAATATCATAACTGAAAGATAGGGGTAAAAAATCACCATTTTAAAAGAACCACAGTCGATGTTTCGGGCATAACCCTTTATCAAAGAAATAAGGAATCCAAAACATCTGATGCAATATGTCGAGAATCAATTGTGTAATCATTAACAGGTGCGTGAATAATTAATCAAGTGTTGGAATAAGGAAAAGCCCGGAATGCAACATCAATTCCTCATGGGTGTTGTGCCCAGCTGAAAGCCGACTCTTTTTGGTTCATTTCTCTTACCTTTCACACGAGGATAAGAGGGACTCATCCCAGGACCCTTTTACAGGACAGAATCCATGCTGTTCTACCTGGACACCTCCAGAAGTTGATCTGTTGATCTTTTCATTTCTAAATGTAGAAGTGATTTTAACAATACTGCATGCAGTACTTAAATCTGATATCTGTGTTTAACACAACATCTCTAAATGGGAACGTGACATCATTCGAACTCTTCAGAACAACAAGGAGTACGTGATAAAACTGGCTGATAAAGGTGGTGCGGTTGTTGTATGGAGACGTGACCTGCATGAACAAGAAGTAATGTGCCACCTTTCAGATGGGGATGCTTTTGATCTGAATCAGATCCTACTTTGTCGCAACAACATATTATTTCCAATATGGTGAATGATTTCATCAAAACAGGTGATTTGCCCTTCAAGGCTGTGAATCTCATCCAGGACAATCCCAAGTGTGCAAATTTTTATTTACTTCTCAAGATTCATAAACCTGATACATCACGTCATACTATTGTATCGACTTGCAACTGCCATACTGAACTTATCAGCAAGTATTGCGATGGAATTCTGGCACCATTGATCACTTCGTTACCTACTTATGTGAAGGATACCTCCCATGCGATCCGTCTTTTCAACACTTTCTGTTTCCAGGAAAGAAGAAATAGTCATTTCCTTTTCACCATGGACATTTCTTCTTTCCATACCAATCTTCCCACAAATGAGGGATTGGACACTCTGCAGTATTTTTTGGAGCATAATTCTTGTAACACCAGACCTGATGTCATCACCCTCTTAAGATTGACTGAATTAGTTCTCAACCTTTCTTCTTTTAAGTTTGGGAATAATTTTTATAAACAACAAAAAGGAGTAGCCATGGGAACCAGAATGTGACCCTCTTATGCATGTCTCTTTGTTGGTTACATTGAAGAAAAGATGATCAACAGCTACAATAGTCCCACACCAATCCTTCTGAAATGTTCCATTGATGACTTAATTGGCATGATGACTACTTCTTGGGTTGAAGTGGAAGGTTATTTAATTATGCTAATAATTATCATTCCTCTCTTCAGTAAACTTATGTCATTTCAGACACCTGTGTGAATTTTTGGGACATCACCATCTCTTTTACATCAGAGACATTCAGCACGGATATCTACTATATGCCAATGGACTCTCATTCCCATTTAATGTATGAGTCATCTCATCCTACTTCGTACAATAATTTCATTCCATATTCCCAATTTCTGCGATTGCAACATATTTGCAGTAAGGATGACACTTTTCACATGCACACTCAAGAAATGAGTGATTTTTTTTTCCAAAACAGAGGTCACCCCACCACTCTCATTCATGAATCCAGGTGTAATGCTATACGGGTTTCTCACCAAGAAGCAATGATTGAAAAGCTCAATAATTTTCGTCATCGTATTCCATTCATTATTACCTACAACTTGACAATGAGCCATATTGCCAGATCTGTCAAGAAGAATTTTAATCTTCTCTTGACTGATGATGCCACTCACAAAAAAATTTGTGACAGTTCCATTCTGGTGGCATATAAGAAAGATACCAGCCTTAGAAACAGTTTCGTTTGTTTTCATTTGTCATCCAACGATGTTGGAGAAGAATGATTCGGGGAAAAGACCTGTAAATGCCCCAGATGTTAAACTTGTGAACACGTTGTGTCACAATGACACCATTAGAGCCCGAGAGGGATATTACATGTCAACGGTCACTTCGACTGTACATCCACAATTATTACATATGCTTTGGTGTGTGATCGTTGCAATCTGCTCTATATTAGCGAAATTAATTCATTAATTATGTTGTGCTTAAACGTATAGATCATAAATGTTCGGCCACTCTTTCAGACGTTTGGCTGACAGAGTGGCCGAACATTTAAGAGCTATACGTTTAAACACAACTGGTCTTCCAGTTGCAGCACATTTCAACCTAGAATCATACCAAGGATAATTTATAGGTGTGTGTGATTAAGGCATGCTTCAGTGATTTGGATCAAGATCACTGAGAGGAGAAAGCCATCTTTCAGCTGGGCACAATACACCATCGAGGAAATAATGTTACATTCTTGGCTTTTCCTTATTCCAACACTTAATGACTTATTCATGCATGTGTTAATGATTACACAATTGATTCGCTACATGTTGCATCAGATGTTTTGGATTTGTTAGTTCTTTGATAAAGGGTTACTTACGAAACGTCCACTGTGTTCTTTTGAAACTGTGAATTATTTTTACCCTTCACCTTTCTGATATATGTGTGTGTGTATATATATATATATATATATATATATTATATACACATACATACGTATTCGCAGTTGATAATTTGTGACATGCTCCTACATTTGCAGGGAATTGCCCCGTGTATTCGCAGTTTTTGTGGTGATTTGTTTTTTTCACGAGCTGCGAGCATAACACAGTTCTAAAACATATATTCCATAATCCACACACAAAGCAGCTGGATGTATGTACGGCAGAAGACTGTATGTACGCAAAAAACATCTTCCACGAGCCGCAAACATGACCTGCTTCTTGTACGTGTATTGTAGCTTCGCAGGATAAACAGTTTCACGGGAAAAACATAGTTTCACGGGAAGTCACAGCATGTGCACTTTAAACATAAGGTACTGTACTTCCTGTATTGTAGCTTCGCGGGATAAACATAGTTTTGCAGGATGTCACACCATGTGCACTTTAAACATATGGTACTGTATGTACTGTATTATAGCTTCGTGGCACAAACATAGTTTCGTGGGATGTCTCACCAGTGTAACACGTCATTCCCCATAACGCCATCCCCCATGAGTTACTCACAGAATGAAAACACGAACAGCATCTATTGATGTATCCAGTCATTATCAGGTTGCCACATATGGACATTACCCAATGAAAACATTCAGCGCATCTTCGTGCAAATCACCATCTTGCTGGAAACAGCACCATCTGAGCTCTTAAATTTTAAAAGCGCTCAGTGTAATCTAACTGGAGATAGGAAAGACGTCATGTCTTGCGAGTTAAAGAATGGAAACATTCGGCATACTTTTTAGTGTAATTAGCAGCTAGCTACATACGAACTAATTACACAATGACATCGCTCACCACATCTATTATCAGCTACCGAATACAGCATGACCTGTCAAAATCCCCCACAAACAAAGCGCAAACTACTCACCCCTCCCGCAGTTACCCGTAATGCACGCGTTAAGCTCGTCGGGGAGCGTGCCTCTGCGGACCACGGTGTGGCCAAGGCATTCCCTGCATAACTCGCGAGCCTCATCGAGGAGAAGCGGTACGTGCCAGAGCAGGTCTTTAACGCTGATGAGACCAGCTTGTTTTGGAAAAAGATGCCGACCAGAACATTCATCTCACAGCACGAAAGCAAAGCAGCCGGCTTCAAGGCCACAAAGGACCGGTATCCCTTCTCCACTGTGCAAATGCTGAAGGGTACTTCATGGTAAAGCTCATGATGCTCAACCATTCCCTGAACCTACGTGTGATGAAGAACAAAAACAAGCAGGCCCTGCCCGTGTACTGGAGGGCAAGCAGGAAGATATGGGTGACGTCTGAATTTTGATGCAAGATAACGACCCAAAACATACCTCCAGGCTATGTCAGACCTAGCCTTAGAAGAAAAGAAAAGACCGTAGGCTTCAAATCATGGAATGGCCAGCACAGTCTCCAGACTTAATCCCCATCGAGCTGGTTTGGGATGAACTAGACAGAAGGTGAAAGCAAAGCAACCTACAAATGCAACACATTTGTGGGAACTTCTGCAACAGTGTTGGGAAGAATTTTCCAAACAATATTTGATTTCCATTGTCGAAAGATTGCCACGAGTTTGTTTGGCTGTTATATCTGCAAAAGGTGGCTACTTTGATGAGTCAAAAATTTAGATTAAATTTTGTTCCTCAAAACGATTCCATGATTTATTTTTTAATCTGCAATTTATTTTATTTTATGCTTTAATGCTTTAATCTATGATTATTTGTTTTGTGCTTTAATTTCAGAGTACATTGAAACATTAAACTGCTTAAATTTCAGTAAAAACTGGAAAAATGGGGGTGTTCTAAAACTTTAGACCAGTAGAGTATGTATATATGTATATAATATATACATATATATATATATATATTATATATTATATATATATACTGTATATATATATATATATGTATATGTATATATACATATATATGTATATATATATATGTATATATATATATATGTAATATATATTTATATAATTTATATATATGTATGTATATATATGTATTAATATATATTGTCTATATGTATACATATATATGTATATATGTATACATATATGTATATATGTATATATATGTATATATATGTTACAGGGTGAGTCAAAAGTATGTATATATATATATATATATATATATATATATATAATATGTAATATATATATAATATGTATGTATAATATATATGTATCTATATATATATATATAATATGTGTGTATGTATATATATATATATATATATATATGTGTATGTATATATATATATATATATATATAATATATATATATAATATGTACACACAACACATAAACATATACTGTTTGTTTGACAAATCGATGATTGATAGAGAAGGTCAACTGAAAACTGCATTCTATGTACAGAATTTAAATTCACAACAAAAGTTAAAATGCATATAACAATGCTCCACACACACAAAATGCTGATACAGCACTCTGCTGATGTAAAGGATCGAGACTGAAGGCTATGATGTAACAAACAATGCCAGCTAGCAATACTGTATGACACTGGATGGCAGGCTTGACCAACCAAACTGGTAATGTAAATTTGGCACCCATAATATCAACGTTTCAAGTACTACCTGTGCAAAATATTTCGCAAGATAACAAGATGAACTGCTCAATAATATTTTTATACTCACAGGCAATGCTTTTGATGGCATAACAAAAAGGATTGCATCAGATCAACATGGATACATCCCTATGGTACTGAGAAATGTGCTCACGTGGATGCATCACTTCCTGTTTCCTGTTCTCAATTAACACAATTGATTCCCAAGCAAAAAATTGTATAGTTCAAACGATTGTGTAAGAGAGTTGTACTCTGGGCTACAGTTTTACATTGTTCTGAGAGGGGAAGAAGCAATTGTTTACGGTTGTATAACAAAATATATAAAAAAATAAATATCTAATTACAAAATATATAAAACATTAAGCATTTTCCTACTTTGAAAAAATTGCAGAGATAAGAGAAAAAACAACATTAAAAAATAATGTAAAAACATGGAGGGATGAAATCTCAAAAAAACAACCAACAAGGTAGGGATGACACCACATTACGATGCCACAACACGACACCACAATCCTCATGGATTACCATCATAACAACTTTTGACATTTTACTTTTCTTGTGGGATTGTGATGGATGAAGAAGAGAATAACAATGAAGATTGACATTACATTACGATGCCACAATACGACACAACAATCTTCTTCTGGTTTTCGCATCACAATATCTTTTGATGTTGTTCCCATCACAATGCCACAACAAAAGTAAAATGTCAAAAGATGTTGTGATGGTTATCCATCAGAGGATTGTGGCATCGTAATGTGGTGGCATTCCTTCCTTGTTTGGTTGTTTTTTTGAGATTTCATCCCTCTATGTTTTTATTTATTTATATTTTTTTCTTGTATGTATAAAAGGTTGAATAGAAAGTCCAATTAACTACATAGAATACCCATTCTACGCAGAGTTTTATAAATGTTTAAATGGATTTCTATAGAACATCTAATTAATTATATAGAACTCCCATTCTCCACAGTGTTCTATATATATTTCAGGGGATCTTCTATAGAACGTCTAATGAATTATATATAACAACCGACCTCTCCTCAGAGCTCTATAGATGTTCATCCAGTTCCATAAAAATTATGTTTCATTCTATTGCAATTCTATTAAGATCTGTAGAATTTCTATAGAACATATTTTGAAGGGAGGGTGGGGTGGTTTGTTTTTTTTGGATGAGGAAAGGAAGACGAAAGAGAATAACCTTGGATATAATGTCAGTAAATAATTCACTCTTTGCATTGTATGAGCAATACGGTTTATTTAATAATTGTTTTATTCCTTGTAGATTTTGTTGATTTTTTTTATGCTGGTACAGTAAATTTATCCCTTGTTCAACTGAGCGGTTGTGCTTTGGTGTTTGTTTTCATTGTCTCAAACATAAATTGAGCTGTGTTTTGTCTTTTGATGCCTCATTGTATGCTTTAGTAAATACTCTTGACTCATACAGGCAATCTCAGACACTCGCAGAAGGTATTGGACTCATAAAGCCTTTGTTTTCAAGTGTTTGTAGATTGCACAAATGTCCCTTTCTTGTTTTAAACCCTATTCCAACATTCTTTATTGACTGCTTTGACCTCTGAGATACTACGAGGAAGATCAATTCTCCAAGCACGACACCACTTTACCTTAATTCACACTACACAATTAATTCTCAAGTCAATGGAACCTTTTTGACTTGTTTCATACAATATAACTTGTTTCATTGAAATTCTGATGAAAAAGTGGAACGTCTGTGTATCCGTTTAGGAGATTTCATTCCCTCCAAATGAGCAGTGACCAGCTTGTTTTAAGCATGATTGGATTGACAAACAGCAATAATGTATGTTGTATTTACTTTGCACAAAGATAAATGTTTTACCATCTCCTTTCCACTTGAGCCTTTTCATGCCTTTTTTGATTTATCCCAATTTAGCACATAGAACTAGTCCCAGATAATCAGCTTTTCCAGCTTTACATTTACTTTTTAGTGCCTAGTTCCTGGATTGGAAGCATTCTTCCAATAACTGCCTTCTGGTAAAACTTCCAAAATCCAAGCTGACTGGACACCCCAACTCTTTTGTTCCTCACTTCTTCATTCTATGAGCCATCTTCCAGAGGTCATTATTCCCCACTGTTCCCTCTAAGGCTTCAAGCAAGCAGTGCATGACATGTCTAATCCACATCCTGACCCATGACCTTTATTACCCTCATTAACTATCCTAACCCAACCGTTGCCCCACGACTCCACTGTCATAATTTACCCTTGCTTTTCCATGAGCCTCGTTCTTTTGGAGAAAATAAATAAATAAAAATTATAATCCTTTTTTTTTTACTTGCAAAGTGTCGTGGGTCTACAAGAGCTCTGCATGGTTGTTATTGTTGTGGTTCTTGTTGGGGGGTTGATTTTTGAAATGTGCACCCATTGGTCGGACAGCCGCAGGACCCCACCCACATTTGTTGCTTCACTCCAGCCACCATGGCACCCAGACAAAATAATATGGCCACCATCTTGGTTTTCTGGTGGGTCTAAGATATTAGGCCTGTAGGCCTCTGCTGATTATACACTGCCTGGGTTTGTTGCATCAGATTTCCATTGGCTTTGTTTGAGTCGAGTGTTACTCACAATGAGGGACTGCGAAAAATCGAATCAATGTCAACTAAAAATTATTTGTAAGGTTTAATCAAACCCATCAGCATGCACAGTGCATGCCCCCCTCCCCCTTAAAAAAGAAGCATTATGTAATATTTGAACAGCCCCATAATTGGGATTATACAATCCATGCCATGTGACAAATCAGCGAGGTTCTTATATAACCGTGGCGGAGGCTGACATGGATGAGAGGTGTCGAGTTAATATTTTAATAGTGCATTCAATGTGTTTCCCAATCGCGCTGTTCATCATTTAAGAGTGCTTTATATACGTGTTTCCCAATCGGCCCATTACCAGATTTTTTTTTTTTTTGCAGATTGCGACCACAGTGCGGTCATTCTTAGCTTATTATACACCTTTAAAGGCTGGAAGAAAACAAGACAATATACTTTCATAGTATTGCTGAGTTTAGCTTTTTCATAGTTCCAACTATAGGCCTGCTGTCAACCAATGAACCATAAAATATAAATATTTTTACTTTTGTGGTGTAATAAAGGTACACAACCAGTCAACAATCAGAATTGTGACCCTCTCTGACTTTTAAAACTAATTTTGTGCCACTGAAAATCGCTCCCAAAGTGAAGCGTTAATTCCGTTCTGAACCCATGTCATTATGTATCCTTTCGCATTGGGTCTGATTTGCATAATCGTTTCTGTTTTCATTTTTGGTTAATCCAGCATCTGCCTTTAGTAAGGACAATCCACTGATTTCCCTGCTTGTACTGCCGGATCACTTAGAGTTTGGGACTCACCCAAGGGACAGTATGCACCGACGCACCCCTTATATCTCCATCACTCCATTAATTTATGGAAGGGCAGCGGCAGCTTATGCTGGAAGATTTACGAAATGACAATGTAGCAATTTTCTGCTTATGCTTCATAAGCAAAGTAATTAGTTTTCAATCGTGCTACAGAAAGTGCTTCTTTGCAGAAGAAAATTGGTATTGTCATGGTTTTTGTGTCCTTCAGCAGAGTTAAGAAATCGTTCTGAAACACTGAATTGGAACCTGTGCAGAGCATATTATGAGTTTATAAGACGTATGATTCCTGCTGGTGGGATATATGGTGATAAATCTCACAGGCTTGAAGGTCAGTTTATTACCTTCTGATTGAGACAGTTGTCTCTCATCAAGCTGAATTCCCAATAAGCTGAATCCATTGGCCCAAATCACAACAAATAGTTAACTTCTTTAACCATTGTTGTTGTTTGTAGATAGTGTAGGTATTCAAAAGGACATGTTTGATTGATTTTCTAAGTGGTGTTTATGTTTTATAATGTTGAATTCTGTTACTTCTGTTCCCCAGTACTATTTTGGTTTTTCATTGTACCATATTTGTTTCCAGGCAAAGTTTCCAGAATGCACTGATCAGTAGCAGTTTGTGACAGCCTGTGGTGCAAAGGAGGGCAGGGAGCATGAGTATTTTGGTGTTGTGGTGATAGGGTTTTGTAGGGGATAGGCGACATAGGTTGTTGAGCATGCCCTTGTCGTGAAAAATGCGAAGGGTTATGTCATTTTATATTGATATTGAAGTGTGTGTTATTGAAGGACCATGCCACATGTTGAAGGAGGGCCACCCATATATTCGGAAGCAGTGACTGCCAGAGATGCGACAATTGTGCGTTCAATGGCTGTGTGTTCCTCACCAATGGTGGCGTAATGGCCTCGCTAAAGTTAATACTTCAGATAGGCAGGCAACAGCCTCTTCCCTCTCTTAATACCTTGACAAAATCATAAACTGGTCAAACACTTGGAATATGTCTTTCAATCCAGACAAATCTGACTCTGACTCTGACTCTGACTCCTATTCACTCACAAGGCCTTCATCTGCAGATTCATAGAGTACTGCTCTCCCCTCTTGGCTGGCGCCCCTGCTTCAAACCTTGCTCAGCTTGACACTGTGGACACCAAGGCCTTCAAGATTATTGGAATCTCCCACGATGAAGCTGATTCCATGGGCCTATCAGTTTCCCAATCCCAGACAGGCTGGGTGATCTCTCTGTCTTCTGCCACTTCCTTTCTGATCTTGCAACCTCTGCTCTTTCCAAGCTTTGTCTCCCCCACGTTTCTGCAGGGCTCACATGGTCCACCATCAATTCCCTTCTGGAGGAGCTATCTAAATCCAGGATCACTGCTCACCTACACTAATTGGGTGCACCCCCAAAAGAGTTATTTGTTTTCTTCTCAAAAACTACACACACAATTCCGATGAAACTTGATTACATCCTTCATCACCTGTGATGTACCAACGTTTGTTCACACCATTACAAGAATCAAGATGTAAGGGGGTCTCTGGGAGGGTTGCCCCCAAAATATGTATTTGCTTTCTTCTCCAAAACCACACATAATTTCGATGAAACTTGACCACAACCTTCATCACCCGTGATTTACCAAAGTTTGTTCACACCATTTAAAAAATCGGGGTCTAAAGGGGTTTATGGGGGGAGGGGGGTTGCCCCCAAAATAGGTATTTGCTTTCTTTTCAGAAACTACACACGTGATGTCGATGAAACTTGACCACAACTTTCGTCACCTGTGATGTACCAAAGTTTTTCACGGCATGAAAAAAAAAATCAATAGGTATTTGCTTTCTTCTCTGTTACATATTTTGTGGGTCATCCATGTCGACCTGGGTTCCTTGGTTTTCTTATCCAGCCACTACCAGGTGAGCGACCAGGGGTATTACCACTATTTTTTTTAATGCCGTGAACAAGCTTTAGTGCATCTCAGGTGATGAATGTTTTGTTCAAGTTTCATCAAAATCATATGTGTAGTTTCAGAGAAGAAAGCAAATACCTACTTTGGGGGGTCAAACCTGGACTCACTTTGACCCCCCCCCCCCCCCACCCATAGAACCCTTTAGAGTTTAGACCCTGATTTTCCTTAATGCCATGACCAAACTTTGGTACATCACCGGTGATGAAGGTTGTGCTCAAGTTTCATAGAAATTAAAAGCCAATACCTTGTTTGTTTGTTTGTTTTTTTGGTTGGGGGGGGGGGAGGGGTGTCAAACCTGGACCCACTTCGACCCCCGGTATACCCCCTTAAACCCCGATTTTTTTTTTTTATGCCGTGAACAATCTTGAGTTCCAACATACCAAATATCATATTAGCCAAGTTTGGTCACAATCCCATCAGCAGTTTCGGAGAAGAAGTTGCAAGTGTTACAGACAGACGGACTGACGGACGACGCGCCATCCCATAAGCTCCCTGGAACTACGTTCCAGGTAAGGTAAAAACCAACAGACAGATCGTACCGAGATGGGCAGGATTAGAGGTGGGGAGAAATGTTCCAAGGGAATATACAATTTCCACAATTAGCTTGCATACTTTATATGACCTCAACAATCAACATATGATCTTCACAATACATATTACTCATTTGCGGTGGTGTCAAAGTAACATACTCGCTCAAGGCCTGAACATGGAAGTGTTGTTATAAACCTGTGTAAAGCAATCTTTTTAATAACAGGTGCACGTGTAAATATTATGTTTATTAAATTTGTGTTGTTGACAACAAATCACTACAACCTTACCATACGACCTTCATATACAGATAACTCGATCGCTTCCGAGAAAAAAAATTCAGGGAGTCTATTATCACAAGATCCGATCGAGGCCTGAAGGACAATCATCTGATTTTAATATATTTTTTAATTTTTTACTTTTTTTTTGTCCAAACTTAGCCCTCGACCTTCCTATGGATGAAAGAATAGGCCATGCAAAGTTTGGTTGCACTAGTTCCTGCAGGATGCGGATACATAAACAACCAAACAAACAACCTTTCTTCTTTATATTTTATATATATTCATTCCGTCTTTGCTCTTTTGTCATGCCTTTCTCTTGAACAGGATGGTGCAGAGATAGCACACTTGCCTTTTGGCTGTTCAATTTTCGACCCTGCTATAAATTGTCCGACTGATTCTTTGCAGGCAGGATGTTGCGTTAATGACTTTGCTGTCCCTTAGATGGATGTTAAGCTGGGGACCTGTCAACTTACATTAGCTGATGGATGTTAAAAGATTCGACGGTTTCTTTCGATAAAGAAGAGGCAAGTTATCACCAGCACCTTGCCAAATTCTAAATACTGTGCTGGGTGACTGCATCAGTTGCATTGCCCAGACTCAGTGGAACAAATTCGTCATTAAATCTACATCAAATATACATTCGCAAATCACAATGCCTTTCTATTTTCCATCTCCTCATAATACTCAGCTTTCATCCTTAGTTACTTGGCTTTTACATGTGCATTGACAGCTGTTGCTTGAGATTGTCACTTTCATCAAAATGTGCCCTGGCAGGCCAAGCTCCACAAACTATGTGATTGCCTTGATAAAAATGGGACTTTACTCAAAGATAATTATTCTTTCCTTTAGGTACCTACAACCACTGTGCCAGATGTAGGACGATTACCGAGATGTAATTTTCTGTTTCCTTTGTTCAAATAAACTATTAGGGTGAGAAAAATGGAGAAAAAAAATGAGTTGCATCACTTTCCTAAGTTATTCCATCTGAAGAAACCCATTCCAATGGAAAACTCTTGACGAGTTGGTGGCAGTATTAGGTGGAGATCCTGTGTCGTTTAGAGATGGAACTTGGATAATCATTGGGAGGCAGGAAAGCCAGGATGTTGATTAAGGATCAGAAAAGCACTTTATACCACTGAGTATCCTGTCTCCCATGCTAAATCCATGGTCTATGCAGATCAATGAATGACTTTGCAACATTTAATGCAAACTTTAACGATTAGCAATAGTGGCATAAAGATCGATTGGTGGACAGGCTGGGTATTTGACAAGGTAAATTGATAAGATTACATATATTTATTTGCATAACTTCGGTGAAGATCTGCAACCGGATCTGGATCATTGAATTTAGTGATTCTTTACCATTGAGAGATAGGGACAAAATCTATACATAGTACGATATCTCAAAGAGTTATGGAGGTATTCAGATGAAACTTTGGTGGACATGGTGGTTGTGTGATGAGGACAAATTGCTTAGATTTTGGTGAAGATCTGGATACAAGGATTTTTTTTATTTTCTCAAGTGATCATTCACAATTGAGTGATAGAGCCAAAAACGGTATATAGCATGATGTTTCAAAATGTGAATGGATTCGGATCAAATTTTGTGAAAAGGTTGGGTGTGTACCAAAGACGAATTGATTTGAGTTTAGTGAAGATCTGGATCCGAATCCGGACACTAGAATATGTAAAGTGATTCTTCACCATTGAAAGATCAGGCCAAAAACTATATATAGCACAATATTTCAAAAAGTTGTGGACAGGTTTTGGCAAAACTTGATGGATGAGTTGGGTGGTGACAAGAATAAGCTAAATAGATTTTAATTAAGGTCTGGATGCAGATCCAGCCTATCAGTGGGATACAGAATGAAAACTGTTCAGCCATGGTTGAGGTATGTGCTCTACCGAGTGTGTTTCCAGTTATCATTGTGCTAACTTTGGTTTTCTTTTTGTAAATTTTCATGATTTTTCAATTAATGACAATATTTTTTGTTGTTGGTTGACAGAATTGAATGGTGGAGTTCTTGCAGTTTTTATTTTCCATGTTGATATATATTTGTTTATGTTTTATCAGTTCATTTCGTAAACGAAATATCCTGAGTGTTCAGACTTTTTGTTTGGTGTTTGATAATAAAACCGAAATTATTGGGGACCAAGCCATTCTTGCTGGACCCTTTCATGATTCTGTTAAGATTATTATTATACTTCGCACATTTTTGCACTTTTTCACTTTTATTCGTGCTTTTATTCCTTTTCTCTGCAACCTTTTGTCTGATTGATGCAAAACTTTTGCAGCCATATTGGATTGAAAAAAAACTGCATAATCAAATTCTCCAGAACAGCTTAACAGATTGATGCTAAACTTCATAGACATGATGAACTAACAATGGGGAATATTATTTAAAAATTTAAACGTCATAGTTCACATGGTTTGGCAGCCATGTTGGATTGAAGATAAAACCTTTAAAAATCTTCTCTCAAACCGCTCAACCAATGCATGCAAAATTTTAAGTACGTCATTCACTGTGAATGGGGAAAAAAGTTTGAGAACTATAAGGTTATAGGTCACATGGTTTGTCAGCCATATTGCATCAAAGGGAAAACCTTCAAAAAAAATCTTCTCTGAAACCACTTAGCCAATTGATTTGAAACTACAATAAATGATCAACTACCCATGGAGAAAACGGTTTGCTAACAATGATAGCATTGGTCCCGTGATCTGGCAGCCATATTTGACAGAAAAATAAACCTTATCCGATCAATGCAAATCTTGAAAAATGCGATTATCCATGGAGAAAACAAGTTTGAGACCATTGACGCCATGGGTCACATGTCCAATCAAAGTGGGGTGGCTTGGGCCCCGGCATAACTGCTCGCAGTTATAAAGTGCACATATTTATTATTATTATTATTATTATTATATTATAAGATGTATCCCAAGATATGTTTATGTCAATATGCAATGTAAGGGAGGAATATACTTTTTTATTTTACATTTGCTGTGAGTGATTATAATTTATAGCAACTTATTCAATTTAAATGATGAGTATTAAATCTAGCTATTCTAAATTATCGAGAAATTAAACCTGTTAACTATGTTTGGCAATTATCCATGGACTGTTGTCATAAAATTATTTTTATTCATTTACGAAGTCGATTTTTTTGCATAACTTGCTCAATTTGTATTTATTCCCATTATGACTATTTATTATTACTTCACCAAATCACACTTGGGATCTTTACAGACACATACTCATAAAATGATACGCGTATTTGTCTAATTGACTAAAGCTGACATAAACTTGTCACATTTCCTCGATAAATGTAAAAGAATTGTGGTTTATTGATTTTCTTGTTTCTATGAATGCAGTTTTATTGACAAGCAGGTTATCAATACAGATTGGTGCTGCTACATTTTTTGTATAAATGTTAATCATCACTTGTACTTGTCCTCACCTCATTCAGATCGGTTTTTCAAACTACAGGGTGCCCCACAGAAAATCAGGAAATTTGAGATTTTGAGATTTATTTTGCCGTATTTTACCATATCAATAAACTAACATATAAATAAAGTGTATCTTTGTTTTACACTACATCTAAGTTTGCTTTTGTTTTGTTTTAAATAAACTGTACCAAATTTCCTGGTTTTCTGTGGGGCACCCTGTACATTTATTTGAGTCAGACTTCATTTTTTTTTATCTGTGTATCAATTGTGAGACAATTTATTTGTGGGCCTTATTTCCAAGTAAGAACAAGTAAAGCCAATGATGCTTAAGTTGAAAGGGAATTTGATACAGTTTATCTTCGCAGATGATTTGTATATTCACTACAAATCTTAAAGTGGAACTTGTAGGGATAAAGAGATAAACATGAGAGAATGGATGATGAAGAAGCTCATTCCCAACCTGACAGATATCTTGTGTAACTATTAAAGTACAGATTCAGCCTTTATGTTTCCTGTCGGAAGAAAAAATTGCTCTTCACTGCAACACCAAAGCGACACAATAACATTGTTTTGTCACATGTCCAGTGACTGATTGACAATCAGGGACCCGATCACAGAGCTCTTTGAACGCAAATGGCCAAACAGTTGTTGATTAGCCTACATTATGCCGATAGGAATTTGTAATTTGTGAATTTCACTGACAAGGAGCACTGGTAGTGATGCCACACCAGATGAAAGAATGAATACATAATTTCATGCTAATTGTGATTATGATCATTTAATGAGGCCACAAAATGTGGCGATGAAAATTCCAACAAAGGTGAATGGACTTATAATGAGCAGTTTTGAGTCTTAAAGTGATCATATTTTGCCATGCACTAAACCAGGGAAGCAGGACAAATAAAAGACAGAGTGGGAAGGGAGAAAGTGGGGGTGATGGTGGGAAGAAGAAACAAAGTAATTTAAGGAGTTCAAGGGGAGAAGGGGAGATTCCTGTGCCTTCCTCCTTGAGTTGCCTCTGTCGCTCAGATGGCAGTTTCAGCAAGTGGCAGCTCTTGAGAGATGTTACTCAGACTGACCCATGAGAAACCAGCTGACTAACACACACATTGCTCCGGTGTCAACATTTGCAACCCCTATCAGCTCCATCTCTCCCTGTCTCTATCTCTCTCTCTCTCTCTCTCTCTCTCTCTCTCTTCTCTCTCTCTCTCTCACTCTCTCTCTCTCTCTCTCTCTCTCTCTCTCTCTCTCTCTCTCTCTTCTCTTTCTCTTTCTTCTCTTTCTCTTTCTCTCTCTTCTCTCTCTCTCTCTCCGTCTCTCTTCCTCTCTCTCTCTCTCCCTCTCTCTTCTCTCTCTCTCCGTCTCTCACTCCTCTTCTCTCTTCTCTTTTCTCTACTATTATGTTCTCTCTCAGCTCTCTCCATCTTTCCTCTCTCTCCTCTCCATCAACACTCCCACCACTCTTCCTGCCCTTCCTCTCCTCTCTTCCCTCCATCTCTCCCATCATTCTCTCCCCTCTCCCATCTCCTCTCTCTCTCTCTCTCTCTCTCTCTCTCTCTCTCTCTCTCTCTCTCTCTCTCTCTCTCTCTCTCTCTCTCTCTCTCTCTCTCTCTCTCTCTCTCCTCTCCCTCTTCCTCTTTCTCTTTCTCTTTCTCTTTCTCTTCTCTTTCTCTTTCTCTTTCTCTTTCTCTCTCTCTTCCTCTCTCTCTCTCTCTCCGTCTCTCTTCTCTCTCTCTCTCTCTCTCCCTCTCTCTTCCTCTCTCTCTCCGTCTCTCACTCCTCTTCTCTCTTCTCTTTTTCTCTACTATTATGTTCTCTCTCAGCTCTCTCCATTCTTTCCTCTCTCTCCTCTCCATCAACACTCCCACCACTCTTCCTGCCCTTCCTCTCCTCTCTTCCCTCCATCTCTCCCATCATTCTCTCCCCTCTCCCATCTCCTCTCTCTCTCTCTCTCTCTCTCTCTCTCTCTCTCTCTCTCTCTCTCTCTCTCTCTCTCTCTCTCTCTCTCTCTCTGTCCCTCTCACTCCCCCCCCCACCCCCGTCTTTCTCCTGCTTCCATTTTTTTTCTCGTTTGCTCCTTCTCTCCTCCCCCTCAAGCAAGATTAATCAGTAATGTCAGACATGAAACAAAGTGCACTTACATTATAATTACTAATTGGTAAAAAGACCCTAACACTCATTGGTACTTTGGGCCAAAGGCTGATTTGAATTGTATAATACCTTAGTGCAGTTTTAGACTTTGGCTTTTCTTGCCTTTAATAACCACCTGGATATTGTGGACCAAAAATACAAAAACATTTTAAAGATTATGTCACACTCTGCAGAAACTCGTAAATTTGCTGATAAATTTAATTCATGTCATTTCATCTTTTGCCTCCAATCCATTCTTTTACTTGTATGAAGAAAACCTATCCAACTCGTTTTGCGATGCCTGTAGAAAAGCATTCCTCCTGAAGTGATCTCAGTATGTCGATGTTGACCTTGTAATTTAAGGTCAACCTGGACACCTCATGAAAACCACAATGAAAAAAAAAAGAAGATATTCATACTGGGGAACAACATAGACTGACAGCTTTCCTGTGAGAAACATGGATTTTACTTTTCTGCCTTTACATTATGATGAAATGCAAGAAATATCCAAAACCTTTGATCGAAGTGTGAGCATGTACCATGAGGGATATGGATCGCCAGTTTTTACTGATGAGGAGTATCTCATCACACTATGTACCAGTCAGGCTTTTTATATTGGGACTAACTGTTCTTTTAAGAAATTGATTACTTACGAATAGAAGCCAGAGAGAAGAAGTGTGTTCCAAGACAGATAAATGCTCATGGCGATAATGAGATTCTCATCAGATGAGGGTTGTGCGAGGATGTGATCTTATAAAGTAATCAGTGTTTTCCTGGGAATCTTTTGGGAGAGATAGAGTAAATGGCATTATGCTTACTTGCACTGATTGGTCATGTTTGTCTTTTCAAACCAGTTTTAAACATGAATCCAGATATCAATAATTTGTGAAGCTACTGGTGATTGCCATAGGAGTGGAAACTTACTGTGCGTGTGTGTGTGTGTGTGTGTGTGTGTGTGTGTGTACATGTGTGTTATAAGGACAGGTCAGTATAGCCTGGGTGTAGGATACAGCTCTTGCTGGTGAAGGCTAGTATCACTTCGATGAAGGGTTAACGCCCGAAGCGTCAGGTTCTCCTTGCTTCCCCTAGCAGTTAGCCCACCTCAATCGACTTCCTGTTGATTTCATCCATTGTAGAATACAGCTCTGTTTGTACACCAGTGCAGTTCGACTATATCACTGCATACTTTACACTTTGATAAATACTTTGGTAAATAATTTAATGTATTTATTTTGCGAGTGATACATGATTTCAAAACAGTCATTTTGCAGAATTTTTTTTTTTGATCAAAACCTCTCAATAACCGTATTGTGCCTTAAATGAGGTACCAAAAAAATCGACATCCAGAAAAGTTGGACACGAAAAGTCCATGACATGTATAACACACACACACACACTATTTTGTTACCTAGGTTGGTGACCCTAAAATATTTTCAATGCCCGTCAACTTGTATTTTGTTTTTAATCCAAAATCATGAGCCTGTTGTTGGCTTTATGGTTAAGGTGTTGGGCTTGGGATTCTTGGGTCCTGAGTTCAAACCCTGCTTTGCCATTTAATTAATACCAGGTGTGGTTGACTCAGCCTGTTATCCTTCTGAGGTTGGCAAAATGAGTACCAGCTTGATGGGATGATTGAGCCATTTGAGTATCCTGTGTTGGAGTGTTCACCTGTCCAGGATTGTTCCCAATAGCCGATGAGATTGCTTTGGCAGCACTAATGCTCTGAACAGAAAATGGTCCCAATGGATTTGGATTTGGATTTGGACTTGAAATTTGAAGAGCATTTAAATATCAGGTCACTGAATTCAAACACCTATTATTTTTGAGATCAATGTAGGCCAAAAGGTCAATGTAGATTAAAAGGTCAACATCGGCTGAATTTCTGAAATTGTGTCAATTTTCATTCCTTTGATTTGAAATTATTAGGCAGCACCAATGCTCTGCATAGAGTAGGGTCCCAATGGATGGATGGGCAGGCTTAAGATCTTAAAATCTTGAGTTCAAGCTCCTGTTAATCCACTAAATAACACCAGGTTGGTTGACTCACCCTGTCATTCTTTTGAGGTCAGTAAAATGAGTACTGTACCAGATTACTGGGAACAGGGAACACTGTATCAGTGGCACAACTGTGCTCTCAGCAATGATGCAACCAGCAGCCACAGGCTTCATATGAAATCATAAAAAAATCCAAAACTGTTCTTGCTAGCCTTGAACTACTTGTCACAACATCACAGCTTGCAGATTCTAAAGCATACAGGAAAGTGTGTGCAGATGTATTAGAAGATGAGGTTAATGTTGATTGATTCATTAATTTATTCATGCACATATGCAGCACCTGACTGCTCATTTGCATAATTTTTGATGGTGTGGCTCTGTACCTGGTAGACTACCACCAGCCCATTGGAGCAGTCATTTAGAATTTTGCCAGGGTGCTGGCACACAATGGCCTTGGCTCTTCAAAAGACTTTGGGATATTTAACATCCACAAGTGGATCCTTTTTGAAGGGTGGCATACTTCTTACACAACTTCCTACATGCGAAGCGCCAAGATGACAATTTGTTTGATAATACGTGTTGAGGGTGATGGAAACCTTTTAAAATATCACCAGTTAAAAAGCTTTCATTTCACCTGGACAAATAATTTTGCTTCTTTTTTCACATTTATGTAAAGATTATGGAGGAGTTGGGGCATACTGTGCTGTATATCACATCCAATATATGAAACACATAAGTAGAAGTCATTGAACTTTTAAATAAATGACAAGAACTTGTTCAGACAATGCACAAGCACATATGATAAGAGGGTGAGTCAAAAGGTATCCGCAATATATATTTTTATTTCAATAATGTAACTACAATAGAGCATCTATAAGAGCATCATTTTTCCACAGAGTTCTCCTCCCTTTCAACACACTTAGTCCATCAGTTCACAAGCTTCTGTATGCCCTCAAAAAAACAAAAGTTTTTGGCTGAGTGACGAGCCACACATGCACTACTGCTTCTTTCACTTGTTGGTCACTGGCAAAGTG
>CM068954.1:77016153-77040747 GCA_035128595.1 Eptatretus atami | reverse complement strand
CTGATGACTCCATCTTTGCTCTTTACTTCTTTAGGGTTCCTTCTTGGTCTTCCATTTGATTATGAACAGGGGGAGGCTCTGCAAGAGATGGTCACCAGAAGACACAACTGAGAGCTTTGGTCCATCACGTGTTTTATTCACTCCCCATGGGGCAGTGTATAGGACTGTTCACAGCTCACTCATTGGCCACTCTCCAAGGGGGAGGAGGGAATTAACCCCACCATCTCGGAGTCTCTGCCTTTAGAAGGATCTCAAAGCCTACCTCACTCGTGGAGACCATGTTTTGCTGACTCATTGGAATTGAAGTAAAAATACATGACAGAATAGAATGGCACTTGGTCGAGCACATACCCCTGCCAGGTTGAACAGTTTACCTTTTGTATTCCACTGATAGGTGGATCTGGATCTTAACCAAAATTGAATCAATTTGGCCTTGTCACACATCTAACCTGTCCACCAAATTTCATCTGAATCCGTTCATAACTTTTTGAGATATCCTGCTCACAGACAAACGAACAAGAAAAAGATGTCGTGCAAAGCACAATACTTGCAAAATCCACCCCCTCTCCAAAGGTTGCCATGGATACATCAAATTGTCCATTTCGTTACAATTAATATTGACAATCTTAAAGCTCAGGTCAATCGGTTGAAAATTGATTATTTTTCAGATTGAAATTGATGATTTCAGAAGTTTGAACTTGAGTTGACCTTTGATCTCAAAAATAGTTGGTTTCCCAATTCAGCAATGCACAATGCAATTGCTGTTTAATTTTCAAATCAATCAGATGAAAAATGACGACTTTAGAAATTTGACCTCAAGATGACCTTTGACCTCAAAATCAATCGGCTTCTCAGTTGAAACTACCTCTACAACTTGGTGAAGTTTCGTGAAGATCAGTTTAAAAGTGTGACCTGTAGGCGATTGACGAACAGACAAACAGACAGACAGAATAATAAAAACCGACTGACCAATATACTTGAAAAATCTTCGATTTTGCAAGTAATAAACAGACAGCCAAACAGACAAATGGGTGAAAACAACTTCCGTACACCGTCGGTGGTGGAGGTAATGTATAATGGGAAAAAGCAACAACATGGAACACAAAGGTGGAGAAATGGGGCTGAGAAACGAACATTTGGAAGGGATGTGGAGTGGATCTTCACGAGATCAAACTCGACCCTGCCTGTTATACACCTTTTGCATATACGCTATGCTGAACATGTGTTATGAAATAATTATGATAAATTATTCCCCTTTTACCCCTTAAACCAGTCCCTTAACAATATGTAAGGCAAATGCCATTTATATGTAGGTATTGGAGAATGAAAATGTTCTCGGTGGTTAAACAGCTAATAGACTACTTTCGTTATCCAAAAAAAAAAAGCAACATGCAGTTCTGGTTGGTGCTGTGGAGGTTCTTGACTTGACGACATTATCTACTCTCCCCATCCACCCCACGTCTATACATCCTCCTCGGTCCTTTTGCTCAGTACACTGAGCATGTTTCATTGGAAATTGCCCATGAGACCATCAACCAGAGAGCCTTCTGATGTGGACATTCTGGACACTGAACATAATTGCGAGGGCCAAAGCCATATGGGGAGGGAGAGTGGGTGTGATTTCCTGCCAGTGGCAAATTGCCCCACCTTACTCAATGAAAAAGGATCTGCAAGAAAATTTAACATTTAGCTTGACATCTTCCTGACAGCATTGATTGAGAAACAATAATATAGTTAATTAGCAGGCCACTAAACAACCTTGCTGAAAGCACGATTAGTCATAAAGGAAATGTCCAGCAGCAGTATATCTCGTTGTCAAAACACAGGAAAATGTCTGCCATGTACGAGTTCATCATGCATGCACAAAAATAAGCCTTCACCTGCAATTGCCAAACTTTCTACTCACATGTTTTGCAGGTTGCTGGCTAGCCTTTGGTGGAATTTCCATTAACACTTCTCACAAAGAATCACGGATGCTTTTCCAGCATTTGTCCGTTGACTGCAACCATTCCACCAGATTTGTGGCAAAGTTTGGCTTAAATTTTTCATTTAATATTTGTTTTGTACCTTTGTCAGTTTTTTTGTCTCGTGGCAAACACCACGGGATTCAGGAAGAAAGAAAATCTAATGGAAATCATGTTTGCACACGTCCCAGTATGATGTCCCTTGGTTTTGTGAAGGGAAAACTGATCCACAGAGCAATTTTGTGTTTTTCAGGTGAATCTTTTCTAACCCCATTAACCCGAACTGACCCAACCGTTTTACTTGCAGAATACTGTGTTTCCTTCCCTCTTCTGACTCCTCTTTTCCTGTTCATCCAATCTCTTGCTAGTCATGTCCAAATGTGACACCACTACACTCATTGTCAGTAGGTTGCCTTTTTACCGTCTCTCCTTACTCTTCAAGCTGGAAGGATATCCCAGAGGTATGCACACTTACCTGTGAGTTGTCCAGCATGGCTGAGTTCAGTTCAATTCAGTTTATTTTCCACTCTTGAATCAATTAAACACAAAATACAACAAACATACTGTACCTCATAGTATGAGAACAATGGAGGAACCTGAATAAAAGAATGGTTTGTAAAATTGCAGGTCCCTATGACAATGGATTGTGATTAAAAATATTGTTGTGGGAATGACTCTTAGGGGTTAACATATACTTAGGTGCCTATAGTACAGTTATCTCCTTTATAAGTGTTTCAGAATAAGCGTAACATAATTAATTGTGATGTTAGATATGCGTCGCTATAATGTGAAGATAGATGTTCATCCTCTGCCACTTTTTTCTGTTTCTACCCACACCAAACCTTTGGCTTTGTTGCATGTTCTTTCCCTCATTCAGTTTAAATGTTTATTTTAAAACACACACCTAGCCTTGCAGTGCGAAACCGGGTGGGAGTATAAGCAGCTGCCATTTTTAACAGGCACTAGCGTATATGACCCATCGCTTCACTGTCGGGAACACCAATCTTTGCTGCGGTGGCTAATCTATGGGGGCAAGAACAAAAAAGGATTCCTGGGAGATCCTGCCCTCCTGCAGGGATAACCAATGTCACAAGTTGGAGTTTCAGCTCCAACTCCAACCAGTTGGAGTTTCAGATATTTCAATAAATTATTGAAATAGCAGTTGCTTTTTTGTTCGTATACTTTTCTCACCGGTGTTGCAAGTTGACTGACCTGCTTTGTGGTACTTTAAAAGGTGGTGTATAATCAGCAATGCTGTTTGATAGGGCAATGTATTACTGATATATGAATAAGATGGAAGTGATGAACAAAAAATAATTGAATATAGCAAGCGTTTTCTGAATCTAACCGATGTGAGAAACGGGATTTAATGAGTCACCATCATTACATGTGAAGAAGAAGATTGAGGAGGAAGAGTTTTTGTTTTCATGTAAATGAGAATGGTTTAGTTTCGTGGAGATTGGGACTCAATGTTGTGGACTAAATATATCCATAGGGAGAGGGATAAGTGGTTGTGTTTACTTCCTGAGAGTGGTTTCATTGAAATCCATTAATCCGTTCTCAAGTTAACAAAAAAGGATTTCAAAGAGATCCTGCCCTCCGTGCGAGGAGAACCAGCATCACAAGTTGTCGTTTGCAGTTTTGACACGCGTGTGCCCACATACCCATGCACGCAAACCTAACTTTATTTTTATTTATTTATTTCTGCATCACACAAACCTTCCCGGGAGTTCCCTGAATCCACCGTCATTGCAGTCATTGAAATCCATTAATCCAATCTCAAGTTGTAACACAACAAAAAGACAAACAGACAGACACTGTTCCTTTATACTATAGAGTTAAATCGCCACAGGGGGCGTGTGGGAAGCCCGTTACATACGTAGCATGTAGCATTGCTGTTCATCACGCTAGGATGACGCTAGAATGAGCTTAACACCAGCCGGAGAAAAGATGAAGGCAATACGTTGTGAGGAGAAGGTTATGCTTTGGGAGAGAAGGTTGTGATTCCAACATGGAGTCCGGAAATTTGCCCTGCAGTGGTGTTAAACTGCCGACTGGCTGAGTGGCACCATGCAGACAGCTGTGTCTCTCTCTCTCTTCCCTCTTTGTTCCTGGAATGACTGCTCTGTATTGGAGTTGGACTGCCTGGACTCCTGCACATCTCTTTCCTCTGGTTTGCCTGACCAATTCTCTTCATTGTCTTGAAACATTCCCAATGTATATCTGTTGTCGTGTGATTGATTGGGCCCAAAGATTTGCATAATTACGGACTCTACCAATTGATTGATTTGTTTGAGGGCATGTATCGAGTCGAGAGGAAGGGGTGTTTATTTATCACAAACATATTTGCACTGTTTTACATCATGTAATCCTTCCTCTGAGCATTTGCTTTTTACTAAATATACCTGGTCTCACAGTGGACTCCGCTTGTTCTGGCTGCTTCGTTTGGTGGTTTAGGGTGCTTGTAGTTCATTGATAAAGCAGTTCAAACCACTTCAGACCATGCTCGTGACCCAATGGTTTGCTCAGCCAAATTAGATAGGTCATGGGTGTCTGTTGGCACTCCCCCTCCATCCATCCCATACCCCCGGCTAAATTTGTGGTCCCAACACGTAATGTAACATGGCAAACAGACCCAGAACTTGCTCGGGTAGTGGACTTAGTTGGCAGTTGTGGTTGTTTTGACACGCCCTGCGGGACTCAAACCGACCAGGCAACCGGAACGGACCCGTGGCTGTAATAATATGAAGAGATAGAAAATAAAGAAACATTGTGAAATAAGATACCAAAATGAGAATAATATGGAGATGGACAAACAGGAGCAAAGCAGTAAAAAGCTAAAACAGATAGGAATGTAAATGGAGAACAGGGGTATAGGAGGAGGAATCAGCCGGTTTGCAAAACTTTTGCATGAGCATCGTAATATCTATCATTACTCATTTATTACCAGTGACTACACCATCAATTTGTTATATACTTCTCTAATAATAAACTTTTGAGATTGTGTTTAAAGCTATTAACACCAATATTTTGCCTAAGGCTCACCTTAAGCAAATTACATAACTTTGCTCCAGTATATGTCATAGTTTTGTTTGCAAAGGAAGTTCTTGTTTGTTTTAAATGGTACATATCAGCTTGTCTTGGTGAATGACTTCATTTTTAACAAAAAAATTGAGCAAGTTTTTGGGGCATCTCCTTTCGATTCAGCTGGACATTAGTAACCCTTAACTAAAAATGTATCGTTCTTCTATGTTCAGAACCTTATTATCATAAAAAAAGAATATTTGCATGGGCATGTGAAGCTTCACTGCATATAATTCTCATAACTCTTTTTTGTAACACCAATATGTTGTGCAGCTGTTATATTAAGGAGTTGGCCCTGACATCAATGCTGCAGTTCAAGTGAGACAATATTCTTCTTCTTTTCCTATTCCCTTTATAAGGGGTGAGGTGCAATGGCACCGAGCTTCTTCCTTGGCTTGATCACAATATTCATCCACTTCCCTCTGTCTTCAACCCACTCTCTCCAATTTCCATCCACCCCACTGTCCTGATATCCCTCTTCACACAATCCTCCCATCTCAACCGCAGTCTCCCTCTTTTCCTCCTACATTGCTCCCTCAAACTACCCACTCTCTTTGCCATTCTCTCTTCCCCATCAGCACCAAGTGTCCAGTTAATCTCAGCCGGCATTTCACCAATCTTCCCGTCAAGCTCATCTGCACACTGATCTCCTCCCTCTGTTCACCCCTCCTTCTTCCACCCTCTTCACTCCCGCAATCCTCATGACCCAGTTGTTCTCACAAACCTGCAGCCTCTGTTGTTGTCTCTCTGTCACTGCCACCGTTTCCAGACCGTAAAGGTAGGCAACATTACACACGACATCAAAACCTTCCCCTTCAATTTCCTTTATATGTTTCTGTCTGCCATTACTCTCTCCACCCTCCTCCATGTATTCCGACCCACCTGAATCTTCCTCTGCACCTCTGCTTCCGACTCACCATCCCCAGTGATCCCCCCAGATAATCAAACCTATTTCCCTGTCTGATCTCCTTCCCCTCTAACCTGATATTCATTTCTTTTCTATGCTGCCCGACCCACATCAATTCAGTCTTCTCCATACTCATCTTGAACCCATGTTTCCCAAATGCCTCCTTCCACTCCCCCAGTACGTCCTGCATCTCCCACCTACTCTCCACCCCAAAACTTCAGACCCAAAACCCCCAATATCAAGGTGGAACATGGTATAAGAAAACCCGATTTAGGAAAATGATATTTTAATTTATTTATGACACTAATACTTCGGGAAGCGATTTGCATAAAGTAACTTTATGCATTTTCCATGTCAATTCTTCATCAATGAGGAGTCAAATCTTTTTTCTTTTTTTAATGAACCCTCAATATACTTGTATCATCCAATAAAATAGGTCCAGGATTCTGTATATGACAACAACGGCACTCGTAGAGTGCATAGTCTTGCCTCCTGCATTCATTCTGAACAAAAATTCCATCGTTAACTGAATACGCTAAGACTCAGGTCCACTGCTATTATGGCCCATATACCTATATCATCCATGCACCCTATTATGTCACATAGTTTCTTGACATGGGTTATGAACATCATAAATTAATTATTCACTCACATCGGGTCATAGATCACATTTATGAAGTTTCAGATTTTTTGGATAAAGATTTCAATTCAACCAATTATGGCTGGAATACCTCTTCTCCGATGATGTCATTGTTATCACCCTGAATACCCCATTGGGGAGATGATGACATCTGCCAAGTTTCAGTTTTTTCGCTGCCATGCCATGTGACCTATGACATCAGAGTTAGCAATGAAATGTTCTCCATGGGGAGTCCCTCCGATGTTTAAAATTTTGCATCGATCTTACAAGCGGTTGCAGAGAAAAACATTTTTAATGCGAAACTATAGACGCGGAGAGACACACAGACAGGGGCATTGCAATAGTCTCGCATCCCCTTCGGGGCGAGACGAAAACATATTACCACCATTATAGGCATTGTAATAATCTGCATTAGTAATATCTACATGCAATATTTTGCCACAAACCTGAATTTGCGTTCCTTTGAAATTAAGATGTAATCATTTGTTTTTGAACCATTTTGTGGGACTTTCTGCCTGGGATAAGGCCTAGACAATGACAAAATACTCCAGATGTATTTATTATGGAGCAGAAGAAGGCATATTATTTTTTCCAATATTGTGTGAAGCTCATTGAAAGCTTTTACATGCATTCACAAAGACATGAAGATACATCAATTTACTTTTCTTGCAATATCAACATTATGAGGTAATGGATATTCAACGATGCAAGTTTATATAAATGGTGTCCAAAAGGTTCAACAAAGGAGAACTCATGATAGTTCAATACATGTCAAAAAAAGGGTATTACAAAGAGTATATATAAAAGGAGCCGTGCCGTGCGTGTGTGCGAGTTCTAGACCCATCTATACGATTAGGACCCTCTATACCAGGGGTCGGGAACGTTTTTGACTCAGAGAGCCATGAAAGCAAAATATTTGGAAATCTATTTCAGTGAGAGCCATATAATATATTTTAAGACTGAATTCAACTAAACGTGAGTATAACAAGCCTCTGAATTTATTCTTTTAAATAATGTTGTTATAATACTCACCATTAATGGGACTTCTGGTGCTGCATGGATTTGCTGATGGCTTTGTAGTCTGGTTGGTACTTGGTGAGGTTAAGCTTCATGCAAGCGTTGAGGCTTTCATCCGTTAGACGTGATCGTAGGTTGGACTTGATGTTTTTAAGATGTGAGAACGACTGCTCACATGCATACGTAGATCCAAACAAGGTCAATACAGCAATACTCACACGCTGCAGTGTGTGGTATGTGACAGGAAGCGCGTTCCAAGTTTTGATAAATCAGCTGGTCTTCGGGTTGAAGTTTTTTCATTTCTGTCCACATGTGCTTGCTCGCCAACTCCGCTTTCTGTCGTGCGATTCTTTCCAAATCTTCATTCAGTGACTTGAACTTATTCACCCACATGTCTGAGGCCTTCAGGTCAGCCACTTCTGCTTCAAAATCTCTGACGGAGACACCAGGAATGTAACTCAGGTCGGCTGTGCTCAGTGAACACTCGTTTGGATGGGTGATGAACTTAAAAAGACGAGTGTGCTCACGAAATTCTCCAAAGCGTGCTTTGAATGACTGTAGGAGACTGGATGTGAAGCCAGCTAACTGGTGGAGATCAAAGTTTTGAGTGGGCTCACTTGCTGTGCATGCATCTTTAAATTGTCTCAGATTTTCAAAATGATGAAAAAAAAAAAAGTTATTCAAACTCCAATTTTATCTGCGAGCCAGATGCAATCATCAAAAGAGCCACACCTGGCTCGCGAGCCACACGTTCCCGACCCCTGCTCTATACCTTTTGAACCCTTAACACCCCGAAGACCGCTTAAGACCTTAAGACCCATTGGAACCTTAAGAACTATAAAGACCCTGAAGACCCCCGAAAACGCCTAAGACCCTGAAGATCCCAAGACCTTTAAGATTCCACATGATGCCCAAGACACTTTAATACCCTCAAAATCAATTTTACCTTTCAGATCCTTTAGACACTTTTAGACCCAATTAAACCCTTTAGACCTTCAACACCCTTTAGACCCCAAGAACTTTTAGACCTTTTCACCCCTTTAGTGTCTTGACTGTCTTTAGAGCCCTTAGGTCTTAACCCCATTTAGACCCCTTTCACCTTTCAGACATGTTAGACAGCTTGTGGACCCTTGACCATTCAGAGCTTTAGACCACTTAGACGTTTTTAGACCTTTTTTGCATGCTTGAGAGATTAGACTCTTTAAACCCTCACTATTATTGGAAAGTACCCTCTCGTCCTTTAAACTATCTACAACCTTTTAGGCGCATACCATGCAAGCATCTAAAGTCTTCTTGCAAAAGATGGAACGTACGATTTTTCAGCAAGTAATGTGCAAACTCGACCCACCCAAAAGGTGGGTACTGTGTTAGTATATCTCAGTAAAAGGGCTGGCAGAATAGCCTCGAGGTATGCACCCTCGCCTCTGAGCTGCCTTACCCAGGTTTGAATCTTGACCCAGTTACTGTATATACTGTCGTCCCGGTGCCTTGCTGACATGGCGATGCATCAATGAGTCCGTCATCCCTCAGATGGTCGACATTAAAGATCCTCTGGTGTCCTTTGCGAAGAGTAGGTAAGCTTTTGCCAGCACCCTGAACAAATTCCACATTCCTATCCTGATTGACCGCTGTGAAGACAGTGGCAAACCACCAAGCATAACCCTTGCCAATAAACTGCTTCAGCATCATAAATGCTATGCAAAGAGTATGGTACATACAGTATCATCTCATGTAAATACAAAATGCATTTATATTTTTTCCTTGTAATTATATATCGTAATATATCGAAGATTGTTGTTTTTTTAATAACCATGGCATATCTTCGACTATTGTGAGTCCTTTAGCATTCATGGAACTTCTTCAATGTTCCACTTGAGATTTGATCCTTGAGTCAAAGTGCCATTGGGCAAGAGCTTTAAACATTAAAAATATATACTTTTTACTGCCTTTACTAAAAGTTTAACATATCTAATCAAAATGCTTTTGGTGTTTGAATAGCTGAACAGATTTCATCGAAGATTTATTGGCCCTCATGATGGGCTAAAGGTCATAGCACGGTTTCAATGAAAAAAAAAGAGCATTTTTAATTTAAACATCAGGTGAGCACTTTTTAATACAGTCTCATCAAATGATAGTCTTTCCTCTTTTTTTGCCGCACACAGGGCGTTTTTCAGGGACCAGAGCAAAGCTCTACTTGTCTGCAATGTCTGAACCAGGTGGGCTACAACAGTCCAAGAAAAGAAACAACAAAAATGGATCCTCCAGGAAAAACTGTCAAGGAGGTGATCACAGGTTGTCAAATTGTTAACAAAGAGGAGCGAAAGGAAGCAATACAAGGCCCAGGAAAAACCAGCACTACACGCAAAATTTCTGCTCCCACATCACGCCTTTCCAAGCTTCCCAAGCATCGAGGCTCTCGGTCAGAGGTTTCCTGAACGATGGCATGCTGGTAGGATTTTACCATCACAGTGACCCATTTTCCCCGAGTCGTCACCTTTCATGCCAAGGTCTGTTTCCGAACTGGTTATGTACCTTGGCCTTGAGAGCACAAGGTGGTTGAGTCCTTGAGTGTCTGATTTCAAAAATGACATTTTGCACAACTCTGGCTCAACGCAGTGCCTTTTTTTATGCCAAACAGATTTTGGTTAAATATTGACCTTCGGCTGCCGGATGGAAGGATAATTCTTCTGCTCATGCTCGAAGCAAAAATACGTAATACTACTATTCTGATCTTACCTTATGTTCCACATTTTGAATTTACAGTTTAACAATGAGTGCCTTCTCTTGCATATCATTTGCTGTGGAACATGCTCCATCTGTTGTGTAACTTGATGACATTTCCTGTGTTCCCATTTATTTTGTTTTGCCCCTCCACATGCCTTATTTGTATTTTAAGCTGGAAATGCATACAGAGTATTGTACTATTCATGTGCACTATATATTTTGAAAGACAGAATAATGAGATCGCTACACAGATAACTATAGACACTATAAAAGGGTTTCATCAAGTCTTTTTCCTCTTTACCCATCCTCCTTCCTTCCTTCCCCCACTCTTTCTTGTCTGCACACTCTTGATTTTGGCATATGTTATTGCCTTGGTGCAGAGTGTTTTGTCCCTCTTTCATTATCATCACTGTCCCTGATGCTGGCAGTGAGAGTTCCTAGCTCAGGCACAGACAGGTTTGGCTTTCGCTTTCATTAATAGGCCAAGGGATGGGGTTGGTTCAGTTGTGCACCCGCTGCTTATGTTCTCCATTCTTCATTTAAAATTTGCACAGAGGAAACCCAGCAAGTCTCTTTACTTGGGTGGCCTTGCACAGATGAGAATGAATGAGCAACATCAAATTAAACCTCTTGCCAAGACGTACCCCTGAGGATATTTGTCATTAAAATATAGACTTTGAATTAAACAGAGGAGCAGACCCAGATCCGTTGCTTATTCGAATGCCAGGAATGAACCGCACTGTGCTCGCCCAACCACCCCAACGTTCCACATTGGTATGCACAGAAGCTCCACGCGGGTTGCCGGGACAGACAACTTTGGAATCACTTGAACTCATTCTGATCATGCAGAGCAAAGAGCTATGCAGAATGGCATATGATTGCAAATGCCAAAACGGTTCTTCAGACACAGGGTTTAAAATTCAACAGCATGTCGAAGTCTTCGAGTCATTGTTCACAATATGCAGTCAGTTGCATAAGTTATCGACAAAATTGTTTGCGAACTAGGGTTCCTGGGAAGGAACGGTGATGTCCTCACAAAGGTCATTGGCTGTCATCCTGCCTTGCCCTCAGTTACATGTGCGATTCAGCAGTTTGAGTATCAACATTCTAAGTATCAACACTTTTATTATTTTGGGGCTTGCTCCTTTTTTTAAATTCTGCAATGGAAATTGAAAGACACTGGTTTGGTTATGTGTTATACTGGGCAGAGTGCACAGGACTGTACTCATGGCAATACAGTCATTTTGAGAAAATAAATCTGTAAATGTTTGTTGTTTTACACTAACTTTAAGGAGCAATGAGTCGTTTGTATTTGTCTGTTTCCCAAATTTGACATTTAAGAGTGTGATTTTGCACCAGCATTGCGATCGATCCTAAAGTTCTTCCAAATTATCACATTGCGGTGAGCAGAATGCGAACATCTTGTTCCATGTTCTAACACACAACATACAGCACCTGTAAGTGCTTCAACGCTCCAGATGCAAAGGCGTTTGAAGGTGATCATTTTCTGCTTGAAAATTATATTAGGGGAAGGTTGTCCAAGATGGGATAGTGTTGACTTCCGGTTCGGAGATTTTTTTTCCACATGTTGGTGGAATCTGCAGCTGCCGCTTCCACCTCATTAAAGCTAAGTTATCCGAACCGGATTTGTCATGTTTTCTTGTTATATCTTCGTCCCTCTATTGTTTCTGTTTCCGTCCAATATTCCTTGTGAAATCATACCTTGTTGTGCTGTATTTGTCGAATTTGTTATTATGTCGTTCAAGGCCTACTCCTCGGATAGCCGCCGTGAAAATTATATGTTCTTTATGTCGCCGTGTTCCTCGTTTTGTTTCTCTCTTCCGTTTTCTCTGTTTTGTTTATCTGTTTTGTTTCTCATGTTCATTGTACTTTCTACCTCTTCAACATTATCCTCTTTCTCCTCCTCGCTTCAAAAATACAAACGAACGAAAAAAACTTTATTTTTTTCACTCCACAACAATCTCATTTTTCTTGAATTTCCTTCTGCCCCAACTTCCTGTACTCCATTTTTTTCCCTCCCTTTTCTCAATGTATCAAAACTAAATCATCATTGACCATAAATGCTTCTTCCTTCTTCCTCTAAAAGCATTTTAAAATGCTTCACTTACTTTCTTTCTTTGTGAGGAGTACCCCACATGTTCTTCTTCACCATATTCCTCTTCTTCTTCTTCACACAATATTTTCCAAAACTGTCTGTCAGCTAAGCACAAGAATAGCAGCATCACCTTTGTTCACCAACCCTCCTCCCACACCTGCAGGATCACCTTTCTCTGAGCCTTCAACAAAAATTCTCACCACCCATCTTACCCATGATCTTTATCTCCATTTGCCCAATATGGAAATTCAGAATCAGCATCCCCCCCACTTCATGTCCCCTCTTTCCATATCCCTAATTACCTCACCCCCACAAAGCTTACCCGTTACCCTGCCCCTCAAAGCTCCCCCACCTCAGTGTCCTGCACCCTCCCGATACCTCCCCCACGCCACTAACTGTGTGGACCTCAAACATCCGAGGTCTCCACCCCAACCTGACAGATCTCTCAATCCAAGCCGCTGCTGATAAAACCAAACATCATCTGTTTAACAGAATCCTTCCTCCCCCAGGACATCCTTGACTCCTTAGTATCTCTCCCCAGGTATAGTCTCCTCCAATTTCATGGGACTGAACACCATCACCGCAGCGGAGTTGCACTTTACACCAATAACTCAATTTCACAATGCCCTTGTACTGATCTTACACCTCCCAACACCCAAGGGTATGCATGGCTGCGACCTCCCCTCTGCTCCCACCTCTTGTTTGTCTGTGTTGTATCGTCCTCAAAACAGTGACGACTTCATCTCCATCTCTCTCAGACAACATAGACCAACTTTTAACTACTCAACCAAGGCTAACTCCACACATGGCTTCCTGACTTCCTCTACTCTCGTTGCCAACATGTAGTTTTCAACTGATTCCTTTCATCTCCTGTCCCTGTCATGGCTGGAGTGACTAAAAGGCAGTGTTCTGGGTTCATTCCTATTCCTCATCTTCATCAACGATCTCTCTGACTCGCTGGAACATCCCCTTTATATATTTGCTGACGACTCCACCCTCTGCTGTGACATCCTTCAGATAGGTGGGCAGCAGCCTCTCCCCTCTCTTCAGAGCTTGACAAAATTACAAGCTGGTCTAACATTTGGAATATGTCTTTTAAGCCTGACAAATCTCACACACTTATGCTCTCTCTCCAGAAGGACCAGAAATCAAATCATCCCATCTACTTTCTTAACAATCGTCATGAGGAAGTTCAGTCCTTCAAAACTCCTGGGTCTCACTCTCAGCCATGTCCTTCCTTGGCACACCTGAACTCCTCTCCACCTGCAAGGCCTTGACCCACAGCTTTATAGAGTGCTGCTCTCCCCTTCAGGTGCCACCCCTGCCTAACAACTTGCTCTTCTTGACACAGTGGAAACCAAAGCCTTCAAGATTATTGGACTGTTCCATGATGAAGCTGAGTCTATAGGCATCCATACAAGTCAGTGGCCTCTCTATCTTCACTTTCACATTGCAGACAGATCGGTGGTCTCTGTTTTCTACCACCTCCTTTCTGGTCTTGCACCCCCTGCTCTTTCCATGCTTTGTCTCCCCCAAATTTCTGGAGGGTACACTTGGTCCACAATAAGCCTTCTTCCAGTGACACTCCCAAAATCCAGAATCACTACTCACTTCCACTCATTTGTTCCTCTTTTTTTCTTGCCTGTGGTATCAACTTCCACATTCTGTTCAGTCTAATTCCTCCATCCATGTCTTCAAGACAGCTGCTATCCTTGTTAACCAATTGTTAAATAAATATTTTGTGTTTCATCTTGATGAAGCTTCCCTTATTTAGGTTTACGTCTAATTATCTTTCATTGTTGTTTTTACACCGTTATTTATGTTTAAATCAAGGGTATAAGATGTTCCCCCGTTGCATAAGTCAGGCAAGTCTGCTGAGATTGTGCCTCGTTTTGTCTAAGGGTAGAACTGGAACCTAGTTTATATTCCATCCATAATTATTATTTTTTTTTTTTTTTACAAAGGATCGATGATGAAACACGATGCACTGAAACCTGTTCTTGTTTAAGTCACGTTTTGCCAACATTGCAGTTATGGGCTTTACAAATGTTTGATGCACAAAGAGACCAGCTACTACTGTACCACATACTTTGTGTCCTTTTTGTGTTTTCAAAAATCACCGCCATAACTACTTTTTGCGACTACTTAATTTAAAAAGAGATTTAGCAACGGAAGGTGGCCTCTCAAAAACTGGTTGGGTAATGGGTAATGTTATTACCGAATAGGCATCATGAAGAGCTATGGTAGGGACATCCCTTAAGGCTCCTACACCCTAAAATGGGACTCAGAGCATCAATCTTCCATGCTCTAGGAAACGCATACAACCTGTGAATTCCAGATGGGGTTTCAGCCTGCAAGGCAGCATAATGGCTTGATATGTTTCAAGGCCTTTGTGGAATTCAGAGAGGCTTCCTTTTTTGGAAACTCGAGCTCTACACCACAGTTTTGACTTAATATACTCAGATATGTTTCATTGTGGAAGGTGGATGCTCCAACAAATGATCTTTTCTGCTTGCAGTAGAACCTGTCACTCAGGATGATTCTTTCAGTGGCTATAAGATTAAGATTTCAAGATCAGACCACTAAGATTGTTTCAATGCAAAAAAAAATCCTCTCCGATACCTTTTCTAGAATTTCCTCCCAGGCTCCTCCTACAGTCATTTCTTTCACTTCACCTTTACTATCCAATCTCTTCTCCTCCTTTTGGAAATACCTTATGTGTGTTCTCCATCGATCATTCTTTGTCATCTTTTTCTTTCAGTCTTAACGTTTGCTACAAATAATTTCTCTTTATCTTATTATTATTCGCTTCTACAAATCATGTTTCAACCCCTCCCCCATCTATCCCTCTTACCCCTCCTTTCCCCTTCCCTCAGCCCTGCACTCAAACTGTCTTTTAATTGTTACTCAAGATTTCTTCTCCCACAGCACCACCATTTAATCTTGACTACACCTCTGGCAAGCAAATTTTCAGAAAAAAACAAACAAACTTTGGAGTGGAACGGAAACTATCTTTTCAATTTGTTTTCCAGCCTGGTGCAATATAAATGGGTTTTGTTTTGAGTCAGAAGACATAGGTGTTATTAATTGTACACAATATTCCTCCTGTCTTGTCGATGATGAAAACACCTTCGTTTTGGCAAAGACTCATTGCGTAGTTGCTGTATTGGAGCAGCTTTTTTGATTTAGCACAACACTAAGGTGCAGCACCTTGTTATGCACTCATTTTTATGATTTATTTGGGCTTGGTTCTTGTTTTATCTTTTTTTTTATTTTTTCATTTTTTGCAAATGCATTTTTCAGGTCAGCACAAGAGTAAACACATGCTTAACAATTTGTGAAAGTTCATAAGAGTCAGCATCCATTTTATTTTCCATGCCTACATCACCGGCTAACTACATTATGACTTTATGAACCACATGGTCAGTTGTTTTATTTCAGACAAAAAAACATCTAAAATAATATTCACAAATATCCTGTGTCGAGAGAACACAAAATGGTTGTCCTTTGCATCTGCCTCAATAAAAAAAAATTTCATGTTGCTTTTTCTCTCTCAAAAGAAGAGCAATTTCCTTTTGTCTCCAATATACCTTGTGTGTGGCCACGTCCCATGAGAACATTTCACACGGCCCTTTGTGGATTGTTCTCTGTGTTACGTACTGGCCTGTTTGTCTGTGTGTATCACTCCACACCACTCAACATATTGGTTTCTTGGGTGAGTTGGCTTTTTCGATATTACAACTTTGACAAGGAGAAGATAAGGATGCATTTATAACAAAGAAAACAGAAATGCACACACTCACGTATGTGCATTTCTGTTTTCTTAGTTACAATTGTAGTAGTTATAATATGTAAATTTCTACTTTCTTAGTTATAATAAATAGACTCCTTAGAAATATGCTCTTTTCTTTCATCATTTTATTTCTGCCAAGAGTGAATGTAAAACACTTGCTCTAAACAGTCACCAAGCTGCACATCGAGTGAAATTGCAGCATCCTGATTAGCAAGCTTATGCCCAGTGCCAATGGGACTGTAGCCTGTGAGGTTGTCATGATGTTGTCTGCTGGGTAGTTTAGCAATTTGATAGTAAATATTTTTTATTATATTTTCGAATAATAATAAATATATAATCTATTCTGTTTATGTTCCTGTAAAAGTAAGGGATGAGTGGTACCTCTTCAACAACAGTATGCTTTTAGCAAGCAACAAGGCCATATACTTTACTAAAATCTATATGAGAGGCATTCAGAGATTTTTTTGCACATTATGAATCATCATGGTAGTGAAATTTGTGTATGTACATATATATATATATATATATATATATATATATGTATAGATATATGTATATAAAATATATAATATATATATATATATATATATATTGTTTCAAAAAAGTGGACTATTTGAACGTTTTATTGCAAAAAACTTTCAAAAGGCAGCAAGTTCAGTGATACATTGATGAAAAGCGTACACCATGCCATTTTCAAATCACTCATTATACTGCTTGTAATTGACATTTTCAGTGTGTGCTCCACCTCTGTTCAAGCAGGCTTTGATCCTGGCTTTGAAATTCTCCACAACTCATCTGCAAGTGCCTCGAGTGGTAGCCTGATGGTAGTCCTCTACCTCCTGCTTCAGGACAGCCAGGGTTCGAGGTTTCTGGTGTAAACTTGACCTTTGGCAGCAACCGAAAAGAAAAATATCCAATTGATTCAAATTCGGGCTGTGGGGCACTGATTCATGCGATTTGCCCAAGCTGATGACACGATTTCCAAACAGCTGGTGGAGAAAGTCCATGGTTTCACCTGTAGTGTGCAGCAGGGCACCGTCCTGCATGAACCACGCATGTCTGAGTTGGCTTGGAGACTGTAGTTGAGCGAGATCAGCATGGAATTAATGTAAGACCTCGCAGTACCACTTGCCATTGACTGTCACTGTCTTACCATTGGCATCCTCAAACCAATACGGTCCCAGCATACCCCATCTGGCATTCAATGCACAGAAGCAAGTGGAATTGCTACCCTTGAGAGACATCTGAAACACCTCCTCATGAGGCTCAGCACCCCAGAAGATGTTGTTGTGATTGTTGGTTGCCCCATTGGAAGTGTGCTTCATCACTGAACCACAAGGAGGTGATCCAATTTGGGTACCTTTCCATTTGGTAACTGAACCAATCACACTTTCTTACTCGGCTTACCACGTCATTCAGATTTAGTTTATACCTTACTGATATGATGTCGGAGTCGAACTTGAGTTCAGAAGGGAGAATGCACCACACAGATGAGGCTGAGATCACCAGTTCTCGGTGACACTGACAGTGGGATTTCTTAGGACTTTCGATAGCAGAATCACTCACAAGATCAATGTTCCTTTGGTCCTTGGTAACACATTATAGATGACCACTGTTGCCTTTATTCTGATTTTTCACGCTTTCATGTGCTTGGAAGGTCAGGTTAGATATGGGAGCATGTGCCAGAGCAGCACGTCACTGCATTCACTTTCCGCCAGCACTCTAGGGGCCTCCATCTGGCCATCGCCCAGGCAGATGCCTGGCCCATCCCCATCTCCTTGAGATGCCAATCAACCTGCTGCAACGATGAGGCAGTTTGTGGAGCACTATTACCGGTGAAAATATATCTGCAATACTTCGGAGATTGCTAACCAATTTCTGCAACCATTTGGAATCCGTGAGACAAGCTTTCGCTTGTAGCGGCACATTGTCACAATCTACATCACACCTTCACATGGGAAAACACACAGTTAAAGCCTCGGCACCCGGCCGGGCCAGCCCAGAAATTATTGAAGCATGGCTTTCAGGCACGCAGTCGATTAACCATCACGTCGACCTGCATGCTGCCTATCGAAGATTATGCAATTGCCCACAGCCCCACCCACAGGTGCGAAGGCCAAACCCAACAAACAAACTCACATCAGACATGGAACATGTGACACCGAACCTGTGACCCAAACATCCAATCTGGAAGCAAATCCACCCACTAATCCCACTCTCTTTATTAAATCAGTCCCAAATGTTACACTGATTGGACCCCCTCCCAGCTCAATTGTGACACGCAGCCATTCCCGTTTTACATAACAACAGATAACGTCTCTGCAGCTGCATATGCGATGTTTTAAAATATATATTTACCTCTGAGGACGGAAGATAGTGGTCTTCTGAAACGTTAGTGTTTTCATAAAGAATTATATTATTCTTTGAGGCTCAATGTGCTTTTACTATATATAATATATCACATATATATTATATATATTATAAACATATATACAGTCAACCCCCGCTTCATCGCGGTTCACCTATCGCGCCCCGCGTTCATCGCGGGTTTCCCTTGGAACGTAACTAATTTTTTCTGCGGATTCCCCGGTACATCGCGGTAATAATATATAAAAAATAAATTATTTAAGCAATAAATTATAACGCGTGGTGCTCGACCAGTCACACAACGCACGAAACAAAGTTTCGCTTGTGAACTTCGAATATTTTCTACGTTTTTTCTCCAAGCCCCACGATGGCGCCCAAACGCCCTGCACCTTCTAAGGTTTCTGGCAAGGAACCGAAGCGCCAGAGGAAGGTCCTGGGACGCTCCAGGAGAAGGTTAAGGTAAAGGTGCTCGATATATGCTTCGGGAAGGAAAAAGATTTGCCGCCGTTGACGAGCACTGCTCATACCCAGCACCTCAAAACCGACCAGACCAGACTAGTCGATCTCCGGCACCTCAAACCCAATCACTGCCAAACCGACCAGACCAGACCAGTCGATCTCCGGCACCTCAAACCCAATCACTGCCAAACGATCAGACCAGACCAGTCGAATCGATTTTTTGGGGAGGCGTCCATTCATCGCGGATTTTCACTTAGCGCGGGAGGTTTGGAACGTAACCCCGCGAGAAACGGGGGATTACTGTAATATAATATAATAAATAATATAATATATATATATATATATAAATATAAACTCTAGTGCTCTTCCAGTCAAAGAAGCTGCATAAAGCAACCATGAAAGGCTACCAAGGTAAGTCCTTTGCTGTTTCAAACCCTTCCCAGAGTTCTTCCACAGCTGAAAAGACGTTCACAAGCAGTACACACATGAGAATCGCAATGCCGCACCCCCCACCCCCCTTAGCTGCCGGACCGGTTTCATCGCTTGTTGGCACATCATCAGTGACAACACAGACAGAAATACATACCAATGAGGCTCTCAAGCATGTACCACATGTAAACATTAAAGGCAGTCGACATATAAATGAAAAAAAAATGAAGACCGTTATTGCATTGCCTCCAACCTGCTGTCACCTCAAAGCTCTTTGATGAGCCTAGATTTTGTATTGAACAAGTAAAAAGATATAAATTGTCATAGCCACCTTTGTTTTAGTAATGTTGCTGTCTGCAGGGAAATGGCTAGCCCATATTTATGTACAACTAAAATGGCCGCCAGTCGACCACTCGGCCATCTATGATCAAATTGCAAAATAAAGTGAGGGGCACGTTATGCCATCATGTACTGTGCTTGTGCCAAGTTTAAACAAAATCGGACCATGCATATCGGAGAAATGGTTGGGAAAACGTTTAAGTAACAAAATGGCCACCAGTCGGCCATATTGTATCTGATCTCAAAGAAAAATGATGTGCATATGATTAATTATCGTTATCCTTCGTTATCTGGTTGCCAAGTTTAAACAACATCAGTAAATGCATGTCTGAGAAATGGTTGAGGGCATGTTCAACATTGGGTGTTTTTAATCACTAAAATGGCAGCCAGTTGGCCATCTTGGAGCTGATATTGAAAAAAAGATGATGTGCACATGTAAGCTATCATTCATTATCTGTGCACCAAGTTTGAACAACATCGGTAAATGTATGTCCAAGAAATGATTGAGGACGTGTTCATCATCGGGTTTTACAACTAAAATGGCCAGCAGTCAGCCATATTGGATCTCATCTCAAAAAAAAAAAACGTCGTGCACATGTAAGCCATCATTCCTTATCTGTTTGCCAAGTTTGAACGACATCGGTAAATGCTTGTCCGAGAAATGGTTGAGGACGTGTTCAACATCAGGGTTTTTACATCTAAAATAGCTGTCAGTCGGCCATCTTAGATCTGATGTCGAAAAAAAATGACGTTTCTTATGTGAGCCATCATTTATTTTCTGTATGCCAAGTTTGAACAACATCGGTAAATGGTTGAGGACGTGTTCAACACCGGTTTTTTTTTTTTACAACTAAAATAGCTGCCAGTTGGCCATCTTGGATTTGATGTTGAGAAAAAAATGGCATGCACACGTATACCATCATGTGTTGTCTTTGTGCCAAGTTCGAATAAAATTGGTTCATACATGTCTGAGACATGGTTGCGGACGCACACATGCACGCACACACGTACACGAAAATCGAGACCAACTCCATCAGCCCCCATTTCGGACAAAGTCCAACGGGGACTAAAAATATGTTATAATAATTTAAAATGTTAATTGAGCTTTAATAAATGGTTTTATGTCCATTATGCTTGATTGAATATTTTAAATTTTTATGATAATATGGGCTTAACTGGTCTAAAAATATATATTTGTTTTTCAAAGAAGCTGCAATTCAAATGAATTTGCATAAAGGTGTTTATCTAATTTTATCCTTATTTTTCAGCATACTTCACACTGTTGAACTCTGAAACCCTGTTACTCGAACTGACTCTCTTGGGTTTTAAAGTGGAGAAAGACTTGATTAAAAAAAATAAGATCATGGCTTGTGAACAGACAGTTCAGAGGATGAGCGACTTGTTTCTTTGCTACAAGAAAGCCACATATGTCATGGTTTCTTGGTCATTTCCCTCAGTGGGTTATTGTCAATAATAACTTACAAGCCAAGTGAGATGTCTGATTGACGATTGCTCAAAAAGTTATATGAACGATATATGAACAATGGGCAAACACATCTCCATGTTCATTTTTTTCAACATAGAAGTATAAAATACTTATATTTGTATTGATGCCACATTAGTTTTTGGCGACTTGGACAATTGACTGTCTCGTTCACGGTCTTATACAACATGTCACGTATACCGCCAGCAAGTTTGGGAGATGTCAAAACAGCACAAAAGTTAGTTTTCAAAGAAAAAATGTTCACCAAATTTTTTAAATAATAAACCACACACACACACACACCGTCTCCTCCCCCCACTCCACTCACCACCCCAATAACCCAAGTCATTTTTTGAATCAGGATGAGCGAATAGCTGTCTACACTCCCCGACCACTTTACCTTCCCACAATACCGTCTGTTTCTACACACTGCATCACCTGGGTAAAAAATAATCATCCACATATTGTGCTGCAACTTGCAGGGGAACGAATGGTGCACATGCTTGATTGACCAAATTCATAAGGAGGCATGAGAAACAAAATCACACCAGGGAAACATATTTCCAAATTAAATATAATGATTGAGGTTGGTGTCATAGACTCCGATCACAGTGTGATGCAAAAATTAAAAGAGAACTGTTTCTGCACCCTGCGACACCACCAACCTCAGTGGTGTATGGTTAGAACTTCCTCTGTGAGTCTGGCAGGTTAGCGGTTCGAACCACGGCCAAGTCATACCAAATAACCAGACATTAAAATGGTACATGCTACTTCTTGCTTGATGCTCAGAATTTAAAAAGGGTGGAGTAAGGACAAACAACAATAAGTTGGTAATAATAGTGCAGGCTCTGATTGGCCTCATGGCCTCCTCTGTGGAAATTCATTGTCAGGGAACTCATGTTATTATAACTGAATATGGTGGGAAAGGTAAAGGGTAGAATGAACAGTGAACTTTAAATGTAAGTTGAATGTCTGGTTCACATCGCTCGGGTACATGAATATAATGCCAATTTGGGTTTATCAAAGTCGGCCTTTTTAAAGTATGTACTGTCCCCATGCAGCTCTACACCTCTCTTACTTTTTCCCTTGCCCTGGGGTCTACCTTGTCTGATCTGCTTTCCTCAGATAACCTCAGGTATGTTCCTGCTTTACTTTTCAGTGTCGACGAAGCTGTTTTCTTTTCAAGTGGATTTCATCATTATATTGGGCTGGCAGGATCGTCTAAAGGTGAGCACACTGACTTCTGAATTATGTAGCCCGGGATATAATCTTGGCCCAGCTATGAAGTTTCACAGACAGGACGATTCATCAATGCGTGTGCTTTCCCTCGGAGAGGATGTTAAACTGGGCGTTCCATTTCCCAGCATTAGTTGGTGGGCGTTAAATATCCCGTGGTTTCTTACGCAAAGATTCGGTGAGATACTGTATCAGCGACACCCTGAAAAAATTCCACATTCTTGCTACTTTCAGTCGACCGTCTGGCCTGGCCAGCTTGCTTGTGGAGGTCCTGGGTCAAAAACATTCTCCAGCCAAACCTCACAAGAATGATTGGAATAATTGAGGCTGTTAAAGAAGTTGTAGTAGTCGTCATAATCCTCATTTTAATGTGCAATTGCATTCTCACTCAGAGGTCACGACCTGCTATAGTATGCATTACTTTTCACATATTTTCTGTTTAACAACACTTTTTTCTACTCCTTTAGTTAATGGGATTTTGACTATCACTGCCTTTTTAATTGGAGCATTTTCTTGTCCAACTCAAGTTGTCTTGAGGGCATTAATCCACATGTATACCAGATCAGACTTCTACCTTATCCATCCCTGAAAGTCGTTGATGAACCAGCTGAGTTTTTTTTCCTGACTCATGCATTATTAATGTGGCAATTATCCAAAGACAATTTCAGTTTCTAAAAATTAGATTCCAAATCTTTAATGCTGCTTCTTTTATCCAGTTGTGAACCAACCACGTCTGGGATGTCAATCGCTCGTCCTTATAACTGGACCACCACCACACTCAAGCTTGGGTATATCCTCTCATATTTTTTTCTTTATTTTCACAATCTGTCTTTCTCAATTACATTAGCGCCAATAATTTGGTGGACCCTGAGTTTTTCTTTCATTCCAGGTCATTCAACACGGTAATACAATTAACCCTGCAATGACTCACTGCCTTGAAACTCTGGCAGGTCAGACTGTCTATCTCCCTTGATATCTGCAATGTTTTAACAAGGTGTTCTGTCGTTCCTGAGAGTGTAGTCTGATGGTAATAGGATGCCCTCTATTACTGGCTTTCTTTCCTCAGATCTTCCAGGCAACCTGTTGAAGTCAATTGTGTGTCTATGATGTTAAAACATTTATCGCCTTGTTCCCAGTTAGTACATCCAGACATAAATGGATGATAATCACAGTGCACCCTTTTGTATTCTGCTTTATACAGTTGAAGTCTGAAACCTCTCTCTATACAAAAGAGTTAATATTGTCACGGGTCTGGCTGGTTAGGTTAATCCCCCCCCCGCGATCCAATTGTGGTGGACAGGCGGTTAACACCGACCAGGCCCAGATAGCCGAGCGGTTTTCCTTGGGAGGTGGACACATGATCTTCAGAGATTATTGCGTGTGTGAGAGGGGCAGTGTGCGGCACTGGCAGAGCGACGGAAGCACAGATGGATGCACAGCACAAGGAAGCACAAGTGGGTTTATACTCGAACCCCATGACAAATACACGGACACAGCAACTTAAAATAAACACGGATTTAATGAAAATTGACAAATATTTACAAGGGACAATAATTCAGAATGTAACAATAATACATTAAGTAAACTTAAGTCTAACTTAAGGTGCCTCGACACACGGACCCTAATACAGACAAGGGGAAACAAAAGAAAAGCAAATCCTCCCTTTATTCTGGCACTTAGCTCACTCAAGAGATGGTCTTTATGGAACTTTGGAATTGAGGCAATTCGTTCTGCACGGGTAGACGCACCCAAAATGGCACCGAGCTGCTCTCTCACAGCGGGAAATGTACGTGAGGTAATTTGTGAGCGGTATTCAACGTCAAGGCTCAGAGACCGCCGTGCAGCTTCCTCGTCGATCGCGCTAGCCGATACGCTCTCTGCAGAATGGCACCGCTCCATTTGGTGACATACACGAGACTTTGAGGTCTGCTACTTTCAGTCGACTGTCTGGCCTGGCCAGCTTGCTTGTGGAGGTCTGCTACTTCAGTCGACTTGCCCATTCTTGCTACTTTCAGTCGACCGTCTGGCCTGGCCAG
>CM068954.1:77001149-77015567 GCA_035128595.1 Eptatretus atami | reverse complement strand
TTGAGATGTCTCCTACACATCCACGGACCAAGCAACTCAATACAATCCTAACTTTCCCATGAAATTCCTCCATCTACCCCCACAACCATAACAAATATATTCCTGACTTTCAAACCATTTCCCCTTTTGAGTTGGATACTCCTCCCCACCCAGGCATTTATAATTAAAATCTTCCACTGTCAGTTTCGCTACAGGCACAAGTCTGCCTGGATCGTGTATAGGGTAATAAGTACATTCATTGCTACAAAAGTTTCAGTCATTTTGTTATTACCCCGTGTTGTGCACAAATTGAAAAGCGGGGTTAAGCAATCGGTTCACTTTGTCTGTCCATCCAAAAACGTCAGTTTATGATGGAGGAACAACTTAATTTCAATTGAATGTTACATTTTGAACATGAATCAGAAAATTAACCTGCAGTTTAGCAGTACTTTGGTTCTGAATTCGTCCCAATGGCACATGCATAGAGAGGACTGAGATTTTAAAAAGTTTTACTCTGTCTCCCTGTCTGGCAGTGGAACAAAATTGAAAATCATTCCGAACAGGAAATTTACTGTTTTAAGGATGTCATAAAGGACACAAACAACAGGCACAAATAAATAATGTAATGTGTTAAATAACGTGGGGCAAAAAAGGTTGACTGCATCAGGGCTGTTTCACAGTCATGGTCATTTCTGGTATTTTGTACCCTTGCATGCTAAATAGCTAAATTGAGAGGCTGTAGTATCTCTGTCATTAGCGCCAGTAGTTGGTACTAGTGATGGCACAACTTGGACCACTTTATTTTGACAAAAAAATGTCAATTTTTGGCAGAATGGCATAAAAATTGCCCTTTTTTTGACAAATAGCTGTCTCATTTTCTCCAGTACACTGCATTCACAGTGTATAAACAAATACAAGCAGAAATTGGACTTTATTTGTTGTTGCATCAATTTAATACCTCTTCTGTACTTTGTCCACAACATCTTATATATTATTTCCGAGTTTGTGGTTTCGTGTCGCGCTATCTTCGACTTTGTTCTGCGCTCGAGTAACGTGATATTCGGCTTACATTATCTCAAAGACCATATGAGGTGCATGATACAAAAAAAAGTAAATAAAATGGTTCTGAAACAGTGAAATCGTATTCCACTTACTGCATTAAAGTAAAATTACTACTGATACTCTGCATCAGTTCCTTTCTCAAACACACCCACCCCAACATGTCGCGCAGAGCGCGGGTTATGCTCGTATTATTCATTTCAGACTATGAATATTTATTTCACCCTCAATAAATGTCCCACCGTTCGTCCGTCAAAAAATGTCCTCTCCGGAAATGCATATTGTAGAAGAATTTTTTTCTATTAATAAAGGGTCTTTTTAAAAGTTTATTGTGTGTTTTACCAAGTGTGTATATACCTGCACTGATAATTATCTCACAGGTTGAGTGTAACCAATAACCTTCTATTTGCATGGCCTGCACTGTTGCCTTACATGTGTCCGTCAAAAATGTGTCCTCTCCGGAAGCATTTTGGGGAATTTCCAAATGATATTTAACATGCTGAGAAACTTTAGTGTATGGAATAAACTGCTGTTTTTTTAAGGACAGGTCCTATTTTGCATATAGCTTTAAATTATATTACTAAATGAAATAAAATATATTATTCAATAAATGTCTGAATACTAATACATCTCAAAGTTATCGCATCTTTAGAAACCGTTGGGCTAAATGATACAGCCGGTTTTAAAAAGTGTCAAAATCCCGTCTAGATTCACTTACTAGGTGTATTTTGTATTGGCATTATAAGATAAATGTATTACTTTGCAGTTATATCTTGTACAGAATGTATTGCTTCATGTCAAAAAATTATGTCCTCTCTGGAAGAAATATGTGATTTTCTTCATATTTTTCATTGTGGTGGGTAAACTTTTATTTTCAGAGATAAATTAGTAATTTTTTCAGAATATGTAGAAAAGTACATGTACTTTTAAAATTTTGTGCTAAATTCCATCATATGCAGTGCTATTAGTGACTGGTAATTAAAACATATCTTTTTTCTGGATATTTGAAACTTAGTTCAGTCTTTTATTGATATTTCTGCAAATATACTTCATTTGTATACTGAATCATAATTCCAGTAATGGAATAATACTTGTGGAACATATGGAAACCACTGAAGTTTGATAGTGTTGTTATTTTGTGGTTATAGTTGAATTGTATTAATGGACTGTGTAGTTTAAAAAATACTCTCCTAACATCCTTGGGGTATTATTTTTAATAAGAAATATTCATTCAGATGTTCCAAAAATTTGGATTTAAGTATTGTAATTAACAATGTTGGATTTGGAGAAATAAAAATATCAAAATATTGAGTTTGAATTTTTAGTGGTTGTGAGACAAACTTGATACCCTCATTGTGAAACAGCCCATCAACAGTGGTAAAAATGACAACCTTTAAAATTTTATTTTTATTCCAATTGCGTCATGTAATTGAACACTGTAGAACACAAATCACCTTTTTGGCACTTTCAAAAATCTTTCGGTTTGCCCCGTATTCCTCATTTTGCTTCTTTCTTCCAAAATATTTTACTTATACCTCTTCAACATTATCATATTTCCCCTGCTCACTTCAAAAAAAAACAAAATGCTTCTTATTTTTCCACTCCACATAATGATCTCATTCGACTTAAATTTCCTTCTGCCTGGAGTTCATGTTCTACATTTTTTCCCCCTCTTTTATCAACATCTCCAAAGTGATCTTCATTAAATATAAACGCTTCTTCCTTCCTTCCTTTCAAAGCATTTTGAATCATTTAATCAGAGTTGGTGTCAAAGCCACCCAATGCTCGCCTGTTTATACATTTATCGTTTTTAAAAGACTAGTCTATAATATATTTTTATAAAACATTGCAGTGAAGTCTGATCCAAATAATTTTAAAGCAATATATGTATTTGTATATTTGTAATCAGTAAAAAATAGTGTGGTAGATAAAAACATAAGAAAGAAATAACTTGCACCAAAAACTTTAACATTTTCTCACGGCTCCACACTGACGCTGACGCTCACGCTCACGCCGGGGGTATCGCTATAGCTCTCTGTTCTTCGAACAGGCGAGATAAAAATGATTATCTACCCTCATATCTGTCAGAAGTGCTCCACATGTTCTTCTTCTTCACCATAATCAATTTTTCTTCTTATACTTCTTCTTATTCTTCTTCTGCTGATTTTTCTTCTTCTTCTTCACAAAGGTTATTTTCCAAAACTCTCTGCCAGCTAAGTGCTTCATTACCAACCATCCTCTTCACATACAGCACAATGTTTATCCATGCCTTCACCCACCCCCATCCCTAACTGTGTGGACCTCAAAAATCCAAGGTCTCTGATCCAACCTGACGCATCTCTCAATCTAGGCCACTGCTGAGAAACCAGACATAATCTGTTTAACAGAATCCTTCCTACCCCAGTACGTCTCTGACTCCTAACTCTCACTCCCCGGGTATTGTCTCATCCGTTTTGATAGCATGCACCATGCCTCGGCAGTGGAGTTGCACTTTACATCAATAACTCAATTTCTCGCCGTCCCTGCAGTGATCTTACACCTTCCAACCCCGAGGAATACCTCTGGCTGTGACTGACCCTCCACTCCCACCTCTTGCTTGTCTGTGTGTTGAACCATCCTACAAACAGTAAAGACTTTATCTCCATCTCTCTCAGACAACATGGACCAACTTTTAATCACTCATCACAACTCGTTGTACCAAGTACGAATAAAATTGGTCCATACATGTCCGAGATATGGTTGCATACGCATGCACGGACACGAAAATCGAGACCAAATCCATAAGCTTTACTAATATTCTAATAATCAATCAATAATAATCAATGAAGATATGGATAATGGAAATGTATGTGGTGGAATGGGTACATGTGTGATATTGGTATATGGGCCAGAAGAGTAGTGTGTTCAGTTAATTATGGTATTTTTGCTCAGAATGAGCATGTGAGGTGAGTCTATACACTCTACTGAGTGCCGTTGTAGTTACTTGTGACATCAAAGATTCACAAGTACAGTGTATTGTTTGGTCTGGTCTGTTGTTCTGTCTGTTTGTGTTTATGTTGTTCACCTGCAGGTCACAATTTTACTCCGATCTTCACGAAACAACCACCTGGTATAAGTAACAAACACAGACAGACAAACAGTTAAACAGGCAGGGGTGAAAACTTAACCTCCATCCACCTTTGGTGGCATAGGTAACAAACCACGATTCCATGTATTTATCTGTTTAAATTGTTTCTCGTTTGGTCTCGTGTTCTTATGGTTGATGACAATAAATTGAGCTGTGCCTGTGTGTGGAGCTTTTCAAAGGCAGGGCAGGAACCGGTCACTGAAAATGGGAGACAACCGAACGTACGATCAACGCACAAACGCATGGAGAGACGTCACACTGAGCATTATATTATGGATGACTATGTCTATTAATTACGAACGATTGTAACATACCTTTCAGACATTTAGACCTTTATATCCTTTGGAGTCTTTGATATTTTCGACCCCTGTAGACCATTTTAGATATTTTGCACCTTTTAAGACCGTTTAGACTTTTACACCCTTAAGACCACTTTGACGACTTTAACACTTCAGACCCCTTGAGAGAACTTCGACCCCTTAAGACCTTTACACCCTTTAGACACCATGATCCTTAGACATTATAGGCCTTTAGACCCTCTTTAGGCACATTAGACCCCGTTAGACTACTTAAACACTTTCAACCCCTGATATCCTTTTGTAACTACTATTGGGACATTCCCTTTCCACCTTTCAACTTTTTAGACTCATTAGACACATTATACCCATTTATACCCTTTAGACACTTTTACACCCTTTAGACACTTTTACACCCTTTAGACGTCTTTGAGTACTTTTACACCCATTAGACCCTCTTTAGACACTGTCGACTCATTTGACCCTATAGACCCCATTAGATCATTTATATCCCTAACTACTATTGGAACATACCCTTTAGACTTTTCGACCACTTACACCATTTTGTCCCCCTGGACCCTTCGACTCTCTGGACCCTGTAGACCTCTTCAGACCCTTAAACCTCTTAGACCCTAACTGCTCTTGGAAAATACTCTCTAGACCCAAAAAGGGGGTCACGAGTGTGTTTCCAGGGGTGGGGGTCTTGAACTTTCTGCTCTTAGTAGTTACACAAGTCCAAGTGATGTTCTCAACGACTTACCTATGTGAACATGTATTTTCAAGCTCATTAGTGAACAAAACTAAAGCCAGAAACAGGCTGATCGATGTCGAGAGTGAGCTACGATGTTTCGATAACTGAGACTGGTCCCCAAATTAACATGCTGTGTTATCCAGCCTTTTTGGGAATGGCCCAGATTCCAGCCTTTTTGGGAATGGCCCAGATTCCAGCCTTTTGGGGAATGGCCCAGATTTCAGCCTTTTTGGGAATGGCCCAGATTCCAGCCTTTTTGGGAATGGCCCCAGATTCCAGCCTTTTTGGGAATGGCCCAGATTCCAGCCTTTTTGGGAATGGCCCAGATTTCAAGCCTTTTTGGGAATGGCCCAGATTCCAGCCTTTTGGGAATGGCCCAGAATTCCAGTCCTTTTTGGGAATGGCCCAGATTCCAGCCTTTTTGGGATATTCAAGTGAGTTTTTTTGATTAATTATATATCCAAATTAACATGTCCAAATTATCCAAATTAACATGCTGTGTTATCCAGCCTTTTAGGAATGGCCAGATTCCAGCCTTTTTGGGAATGGCCCAGATTCCAGCCTTTTTGGGAATGGCCCAGATTCCAGCCTTTGTGGGAATGGCCCAGATTTCAGCCTTTTTGGGAATGGCCAATATTTCAGCCTTTTTGGGAATGGCCCAGATTCCAGCCTTTTTGGGAATGGCCAGATTCCAGCCTTTTTGGGAATGGCCAAGATTCCAGCCTTTTTGGGGATGGCCCAGATTCCAGCCTTTTTGGGAATGGCCCAGATTCCAGCTTTTTGGGAATGGCCAATATTTCAGCCTTTTTGGGAATGGCCCAGATTCCAGCCTTTTTGGGAATGGCCCAGATTCCAGCCTTTTTGGGAATGGCCCAGATTCCCAGCCTTTTTGGGAATGGCCCAGATTTCAGCCTTTTTGTTACTCCTTCAGTTAAGGTTGGCAGTAATGGGCTCAAACTAGTTTTCCCCACCTGGGTTAAAAAAAAAACTCACTTGAATATACCCAGTATTTTCCCCAGTAAAGAGGGTTTCTTCAAAATCCCCATTCCTTTGTTGTGTGTTTTTTAACCTTTGTAGGGATAACAGGGGGTCGTGGTGACCAAATACCAGGCTGGGTGGGTCGTCTGGTAAATCCGGCTGAAAAACATTGCATTAGACCTTCAGAACCTATGCAGGGATGATGTTGTTAACGTAAAACAAAATTAACATTTAAAACTCAGCTTATGAATTGATTGGTTGATTAGCTTCAACTCCACTCGACGCCATGGGAATGAAAATTCCTCCGGTGTCCTGTAAACTCTACATGAGGATGACAATCCCATTGATCAGAGAGCGAATCGTGATGTGCACCTTTGTTTCTGGTTTAGCACAGACTATGAGACAACATTGTCACGTATTGAGAAACAAGGAAACGTGACGAGCTCTTCAGTGTCTCAAGGAAATATATTAATATGAGATTTTTTTTTTTAATTGTGTGTATATGATGAAAATGCACCTCCAAACTGTCTGTTGTTTTATTTTTTTTTATTGATGGAGGGAGAGTGGGGGGAGGGGGGTAAGCTTGTACTTAAATCACATGTAAGAAAAACATATTGAGACATCGGTGTACTTTAAAATGAATTACAAGAAAACGAGTGGACAAATCGACACAATGTACTATATGTGATCCCGTCATCATGATCACCATGGTTTCGATGAGAACAATCGACGGGATAAAGTCATTTGCGACATTACCAATAATTTATAATAATGGTTAAATTATTTTTTACGGGAGCTACAGTAACTGAAGTGAATAACGAGTAATGACAATAAATTGTGTTCATCTCTTTATTCACTCCTGTATAGTGTGTCGTTAACGCCGACACGATGCCGTATCGACTGATGTCAGCACTTGAGGGGCGTTAAACCAGAACATCCGATTCCTGAATCGCTCAATATTTGCAGCAAAATGATTGAGCAATATGAATTTTAAGATGTCTATAACAACCTCACTTATTCATATGGTGTGAAAAGAATCTTGAATTTTCTCCACGATGATGCGCATTCTCTTTCAGTGCATGTGCCTGTGGATGAAGCCATATGATTTTGGTGAGAGATGTCAGAGCATCCTCCCTAGATTATGACTCAGGGTGGGGAGGTGGGAGTTGAACTTTTGTTTCATTTGGATAATGAAAACAAAAGTCAATACAATGCTTCAACAAAATGACCAGAATGGGAGCCAACCACGCTTTATTGAGCTCGTGGAGATCACTTTAGACCTCCCCCTATCAGATAGGGGAAAGATTATTGCTGTTGTGGTGTTTGTTTCTGCAATTAGCACCCACAATTTTTAATGGTACCACAAAGTTTCTTAGACGTCAAGGAGTACGAAACCACCATCTCAAAAAAATAATAATAATTCATCCTGCAATCCTAATTTCCGAGCTGTATCTCACAGCCTGCTCAGACTTTCGAAATTAAATTTTGCATCAATAATGCGAATATAAAGTATGCGGAGTTGACATAAAAATTTTGACCGTGACCTAATTTTCAGGTTATGACTCAATTATTCACATTTTAACATTTTTGATCATCCCCTTTCGGCAATTTATTTTCATCAAACCCTTTAAAGGTCAAGGTCAAATTGCGGTCTGAAAACAATAATTGCGTCTTTTGTTTTTGTCATCGCTCAATTTTGCCAATGCAGAATCTCAAAAACTGCTTGGCTTTCCAAGATGTGTTTGCATCATATTAGTGCTCCTGCACTGAAGTTGTGAACCTGATATTTGATTAGTGACCTTGACCTACTTTTTCGGATTGTGACCTAATTAATGAAAAACACCTTTTTGATCATAACTTGAATAAATATCCTCTGATTTTCACGATGTTGAGTTCTGTAGATAGGTTGTGGATGGGGACACATTTTTTTAATTTATACTATAACCCTAAATGTTGAAGGTCAAGGTCACATGATGCTCTTACTTCTTCTGTTGTCCTTCCCTCTCACATTGTGTCATTTTCCCAATATTCATTGTTCATGTGTTCACCATAGTCAACACACCCATTTATTAGTCTCCATTCTCCAACTCCACGCCACTATTCTGTGGCTGTCATCATATCTCCTTTGTTATATATCATGGCTTAGCAGTATGCACACTCGTCTCTCGGTCGTCTAGCCTGGGTTTGAATCTCGGCCCAGCTACAAGCTGTCATCCTGATGTCTCGCAGGCAGGGTGAGGCATCAACGTGTGTGCCATCCCTTTGGATTGACATTAAACTGGGTGTCCCATCTTCAAGCATTAGTCGGTGTCGATTAAAGATCCCATGGTGCATCCTTCACAAATAGTAGACCGGTACCTTGTCCAAATTACAAATTTCTGCCCTCACCTACAGAGGGCGTTGCAATCAGCGATACAGCCACCTCCTGAGCCAAAGATGCAACTCCAGCCTTGCACTGCATACGAAAGAAGAAAAGAAGGGTATTTTTCATTTTTCTCCTTGTGTGTCTCATCCTTTGCCTAGTTTCCGACATTTAATTTTTCATACATTCAGGTCATCCTTAAAAAAAACAAGAAAAAATACACCCCAATTAGCCAAGATGGTGTTGCACCAGATAAGGTACTTGGATTGATACCGATTGAAGAAAGAAGGAACGTAGCTCAATGTAAAATCTTCCTTTAAATGTACAAAAAAAAATGTTTGAACAAAAATTTGTATTTTCACTTGAAAACAACCACTTCCCTTCTTCCTTTGTTGTGAATTTAGCTTCCCCATCGCACTTTCCAAGTCTACATAGGCTGCACACCTTCAAAATAATCCAGGATATATCCTCCCCAAGTCCAGTCACATTCACCACTTCATTGCTCTTTTACCTCATTTGTGGATGCCAAGTCTGTGTTTGCTATTTGTTTACCTGGTACAAAACAAGTGGTGTAATGGTTAGAATGTCAGCTTTGAGTCTGGGTGGTTCAAACCCTGGCTGAGTCATAGCAAAGTCTTTAAAAATGGTATGTTTGTTTCTTTGCTTGATGCTCAGCATTTAAAAAAGATAGACATGGACAAACAACCAACTAGGTTGGTCTGGAAGAATGTTCAGGATTCATGGAGGCAGATGAACCTCAAGAAGAAGAAGAAGTAAGTATGCCTTGAAATTTACTCATCTCTCATACATCGTGGAGAGATTTGTAATGAATTGTAACTTGTTCAATGCATCTGGATTATATGAATTATCAAATACTTTTATTTATTACGAGCAAATACCACCCGTCGCTTCGCTGACGGTAATGCTAAAGGAGGGAGGGAGAAGAAGAGGGAGGAAGAGGGAGAGACGGGTGGGGGAGAGAGTGCGGGGAGAGTGAAGAGGTGGAGGGGAAACGAGTCAGGCGGGAAGGGGAGCGAGGAGGGGTGGGGGAAGGGAAGACAGAATGAGGTGAGAGGAAGGGAAGGCAGACGTGCGGTGGAGCGTTCATTATGATTCATACCGTCTCATCAAAATGATGCTGCATAGAATAACAGTGAAGATGGAAACAAAATAATGTCTGAAATCCATTTGTTACTGGTCATACTATAAACACGGCCCGGAGACAAACTCCTGTCCAGAGACAAACTGCTGTACAGCCAAGACCAGACACAAGCTCCCGTCCGGAGACAAACTCCTGTCCAAATATAAATACTGCCCGGACGTGTGCTGAGCCAAGCTGTCCGTAAAAACACCACCAGGACGCGTCCAGAGACAAATACCGCTCGGTGGACGCATCCAGAGCCAAGCTAGCTGGAGACAAACACTGTTTGGTCATGTCTGAAGACAAACACCCGTCTGGATATAAACACTGCCAGGACAAGTCCGGAGACAAACCCTGCCCGGACACATCTGGAGACAAACGCCGTCCAGACATAACCACCGTCCGGATATGTCCAGAGAGAGAGAGAGAGAGAGGTGGGGGTAGGGGAGGTAGCAGAGAGAATATGTTATGCTTTATGAACAACACACACACACACACACACACACACGTGCTTGGCCGATATCGGCAATTTTTCAGGAATCGCAGGATCACGTCAGTGTGATTACCAACTAAGTACCAACTGTAAACAAGCCAGAAATCTTCATTAGCTTTCTTCATTAGTTATTTCACAACAACTCGCTCAGGGTGACGGAGCATGAACCACTCGCTCAGGGTGACAGAGCACGAACCACTCGCTCAGGGTGAACAGGAGCACGAACCACTCGCTCAGGGTGACGGAGCACGAACCACTCGCTCAGGGTGACGGAGCACAAACCACTCGCTCAGGTGACGGAGCACGAACCACTCACTCAGGGTGACGGAGCACGAACCACTCGTTCCAGGGTGACGGAGCACGAACACACTCGCTCAGGGTGACGAGACGAACCACTCGCTCAGGGTGACGGAGCACGAACCACTCGCTCAGGGTGATGGAGCACGAACCACTCACTCAGGATGACGGAGCACGAGCCACTCGCTCCAGAGTGATGGAACACGAACCACTCGCTCAGGGTGATGGAGCATGAAAATATATTGATTGATTCGTCAAAAAAAATAAAAAAAATACTGTTTTTGCCAAAGTACATCTTCACTTTTGTTCCCAAATTTCAGCTTCCGAGATCAAAAGATGGCTGAGATATCGCCCGGACAAACAAACAAACAAGAAAATGGAATAAAAACTGAGTAATCCCTTCGGCGCTCAGCGATGATGTCATGCATCATCTTGATATGAAATTGGGAAGGAGCAGTGTACAATTGATTGAGCAATAAATTAATCAGTTGCATTGTCTGCATCATCTGGATCTGATCATCATCTGGACGTCATGCATCATCTGGATATGAAATTGGGAAGGAGCAGCGTACAACAAACAAACAGAATAAAAACCGAGTCCTCCCTTCCTTCGCCGCCCAGCAATGACGTCATGCATCGCCTGGATATGGAAGTGGGAAGTAGCGGTGTACAAAAATGTTATGGGTGCCCTTTCTCAGTGGTAGCCTACCTGAGTCAATGTTATTGCCATCAATACCCCCTTCCTGCAGAGTTTGAATGGGGAAATGAGGGAGTTAAATATTTGGATGTGTTCTTAGGTTCCCGACAGTATATTCTAAAAAAACAATTGGGATGGGACATTTGAACAGGGAGAAAAATATTGAATCGATGGAAAAGGGCTTTACCCCACCACCCATAAGGCTATTATAAAGGTCGTGGGCTATTAGTTATCAATTTAGTTACTACTCTAGGCCTGGTGTTGGTTTAGTGGTTCTGGAGGTTGGCTTGGGATCCTTGGGTCCTGAGTTCAAGCCCTGTTGACTGCTGAAGAAACACTAGATGGGGTTGACTCAGCCTGTCATCCTCCTAAGGTCAGCAAAATGAGTACCAGTGTACTGGTAGAGGGCACAGTATCAGTGGCACAGCTCTGCACCAACAAATGGTTGGAGTGGTGATGTGTCCAAGGTTGTGCCAAATAGCCAAGGAAAAACTGCTTTGGCAGTTCTAATGCTCTGTTCAAGAGTATGGTTCATGAATGAAAGTTACGACTCTTCTGTGGCACAGATTTATCTGCCTGCAGCCACCAGAAGTGCTACTTGGAGGATTTCAAGGTAAAATGTTTGAGTTTTTGGGGGGAGGTGGGGAGGAGGGGGAGGAGGGGGAGGCCATCATTGTTTCCGACCCAATGTGACATGTCTTCCCTTGGCTGAAGGTTATCAGAGACTTGATGACGTGAAATGCCATTTAATGACTCTCCAACTCTGTTCCATGCAACTTCTTTTTTATGCATAGCAGGTAACTCCTAACTGTGTGTACCTCAAAAATCTGAGGCCTCTGCTCCAACCTCACAGATCTCTCAAGCCAGGCCACTGCTGATAAATCCTTAATTCCACAGGATATCCCTGACTCTTTAGCATGTCTCCCTGGCTGTTGTCTCCTGCGATTTGACAGGCATGAACCCAGCCCTGGCAGTGTAGTTGTACTTCACATTAAAAACTCAATTTCTCAAAGTCATTGGATTGATATTATCACTCTCAACCCCCAGGAGTACCTTTGGCTGTGACTTCCCCTCTGATCCCACCTCATGTTTGCGTGGGTGTTGTACCTTCCTCCAAATAGTGACGACTCCATTTACATCTTTCAGACAACATGAATCAATGTTTAACCATTCATCCCAACTCTCTTTCTCATATGTGGTGATTTCAATTGTCACCATGTAACTTGGCTGGGTGTTGGAACCTCTCTCACCAGCCATAACACTTCAGCAAAGAACTTCTGTGACTCCACGGGACTGACTCAATCTGTGAACCTTCCGACCCTGATTTCTCCCAATGGCAAATCCTCCCTTCTGGACTTGGTGATGACAAAATTCCAAGCAAATGCCTCCTACTCCTCCTCTGTTCAAATAAGTTCATCTCATAATCTGCTTCTGAAAGTCAACATCTCTCTGACTGTTCTTAGAGTGCTGCTTCAGTGCCAGAGAATCTGGCAGTTCACTCAAAGAGATTGCAATGGACTGCAAGCAGCCATCTCACTTCAGGACAGGTCTCCTATAATGACTGCTCATGGTATTAACTCAGCCTAGGAATTCGTCCACAGATACCTGCAATCCCTTATGCACAGCTTCATTCCATCTCATCTTCAGTTATTCTACCCTTTTTCCTGTCCATGGTACACTGAATTCTGTGGTGAGTTGTCTTGAAACAACTTTTCTTCTCTTCTTGAAAAGCAAACCCGACCGAAGGCCATCTCAGCTCATTCCACAAAACCCGAAAAAAGTGTCCACTCTCAGAAGAGACAGAACACAACATTTGGCCAACCTCAATATTGAATTTTTATTCTTGTCTCCCTCCTCTAATACCTGATGAGGCATCACTAAGTTTGTCTCTGGTGTAATGCATGTTCCATCCCTTCCCTCTTTTAAAATGGCAGCACAGCTGACTCCTGTCGTGAGAAGGCCGAATGCCTCTCTCTGTCTTTGCTTCCAAATATTGTTTCCTTTGCTCTTTGTACCCACCCAACCTAGTTGCACTCAACTGCTCCTGAACTCATCTGCTCCTGAACTCATCTGCTCCTGAACTCGTCTGCTCCTCGACTCAAACATCACAGTTGATCGCCAATTCTGATTCAGACCAGGTCACTCTACCTTGGACATACTGCTTCCACTCACCAACAATGGATGGAGGCCCTCAATGTCATACTTCAGATCAGGGCCGTCCCTCCAGACATATCTCAAACTTTTGACACAGTCTGGTACTCCTTGCTCTCCAAACACTCTGCATTTAGCATCGAATGCCAGCTCCATTCATGGATTACTGACTTCCTCTACTCTCATAGACAACGTGTGGCTCTCAACAATATCCTTTCATCTCCTTGACCTGTTAAGGCTGGAGTACCCCAAGGCAGTGTTCTGGGCCCAGTCCTATTCCTAATCTTCATCAATGATCCATGACTCTCACTTTATCTATTTGCTGAAAACTCCACCACTTGCCTTTACATCCCTCACCTTCAGATAGGCAGGCCTCTTCCCTCTCTTCAGACCTTGACAAAATCACAAACTGGTCAAACACTTGGAATATATCTGTCAATCCTGATAAATCTCAGGGCAGGACTCTCTCTCTCTCTCTCTCTCTCTCTCTCTCTCTCTCTCTCTCTCTCTCTCTCTCTCTCTCTCTCTCTCTCTCTCTCTCTCTCTCTCTCTCTCTCTCTCTCTCTCTCTCTCAAAGAACCATATGGCAACCCCCCCGCCCTTTATACTTTCTTAACAATCCTCTTGTGAAAGTTCAGTTCCTCAAACTCCTGGTTCTCACGATCAGCCATAATCTTACTTTGGCAAACCACATTTCAATGTTGGCTTCCAAAGCGAACCGCCGACTGGACATCCCCCATCGTACAAAGTCCTTACTTGGCACTCCTGTAGTCCTATCCACTGACAATACCTTCATCCGCAGCTTGATGTTGACCAAAAAGGTCAACATAGGCCAAATTTCTAAAATCCTCAATTTTCATCCAATTAACTTGAAAGTTGAAGAGCATTTTCATATCACGTCAATGAATTCAACCATCTACTAATTTTGTGGTAAATGTAGGCCAAAAGGTCTACATAGGCCAATAGGCCAATTTGGGCCAAATTTTCTAAAATCTTCGATTTATTAATTACTTATTTATTTTATTTCTCATCCTGAAAACATCTCAGGCACCTCTTGAGCTAGGAAGCTGATATTTGGACGTGACAG
>CM068954.1:76982572-76994395 GCA_035128595.1 Eptatretus atami | reverse complement strand
CCCACCCCTCCTGAGCCTCAGTGTCATTGGTGTAGGTGTATAGCTTGGTGTTGGCTTATTGGTTAAGGTGATCGGCTTGGGATCCTAGGGTCCTGAGTTGAAATCCTGCTCGACTGTTGAATTAATACGAGGTGGGATTGACTCAGCCTGTCATCCTTTTGAGGTCGGCAAAATAAATACCAGCTTGCTGGGATGATTGAGCCATTTGAGTATCCTGTGTCGGAGTGGTGACCTGTCTAGGATTGTGCCCAACAGCCCAGGAGACTGCTTCGGTAGCACCAACGCTCTGTACAGAATATGGTCCCAATAGTTGGATGGATGGTGTAGGTATGGAACTATGCCTACTTTGTGGAATCCTTTCAAATTATGAAAAATTTGAGTAGTCATGGAACTTTACACTGGAAAATGCAGTAGATTTCTGTTTGATCGAAGTATTGAGTGAAATCAAATTTTGAGTGAGGCTGTCTGAGCAGAATAACAACAATAATAATAATCATAATTATAATAACAAATAAAAAAGACAAAATATCATAGCCGCCATTATTTTAGCAATTTTGCTGTTTGGAGTGAAAGGGCTAGCCCATATTTATGTACAACTAAAATGGCCGACAGTCTACCAGTTGGCCATCTTTGATCAGATCGCAATATAAAGTGAGGGGCACGTGTATGCCACCATGTGCTGTGCTTGTGCCAAGTTTGAACAAAATCGAACTGTGCATGTCTGAGAAATGGTTGGGTACACACTTAAGTAACATATTGGCCACCAGTCTGCCATCTAGGATCTAATTTCAAAAATAAATTAAGTGCTTATGTAAGTCATCATTCCTTATCTGTGTGCCAAGTTTGAACAACATCGGTAAATGCATGTCCGATAAATGGTTGTTGACGTGTTCGACACTGGAATTTTATTGCAACTAAAATGGCCGCCAGTCGACCATATTGCATCGAATGTGAAAAAAAAATGACGTGCATATGGAACCCATCATTCCTTATTCCTGTGCCAAGTTTGAACAATATCGGTGAATGCTTGTCCGAGAAATGATTGAGGATGTGTTCAACATCGGGTTTTTTACAATCACAAAATAAAGTGAGTTGCAAGTGTATGCCATTGTGTACTGTTCTTGGGTCAACCTTGAACAAAATTGGTTGATGCATGTCGAAGAAATGGATGGGGACATCGGTGGATGAAGTTTCAGCAACATCGGTCAATACTTGGCCGAGAAATGGTTGAGGATATGTTCAACATCGGGTTTTTTTTATAACTAAAATGGCTGCCAGTCGGCCATCTTGGATCTGATCTCAAAAAAAATTACCTGCTTATTTAAGCCGTCATTCGTTATCTGTGTGCCACGTTTGAACAACATCGGTAAATGCTTGTCTGAGAAATGGTTGAGGACAAGTTCGACAGCGGGCTTTTGTTTTTTTAACAACTAAAATGGCCGCCAGTTGGCCATCTTGGATCTGATGTTGAAAAAAAATCCACCATGTTTTGTGTTTTTGCCAAGTACGAGTAAAATCAGTCCATACATGTCTGAGATATGGTTGTGGACACAAGCACGCACACACAGACACGAAAATCGAGACCAAATCCTCAGCCCCATTTTGGACTGTTTAACAGGGGCTAATAATAATAGTAAGAGTAATAATAATAAGAAGAGGAAGAAGCAGAAGAAGAAGAAGAAGAAGAAGAAGAAGAAGAAGAAGAAACATTACAAACCAGCTGTTTTGGGTCTGTCAGTTTTCTAGCTCAGCGATTCTGTCCAAGAGCTCCATGAATGTTACTGGATGTGAAATCTTCTGCAGTCGACTTTAAATGTTTATAAACTTGTATATTGGTCGATGTTTTTTGAAGATTTGTGTTGTATTGAACACATTGAGTGTCCCTGTTATCCCCACATAGGAAGTCTACCGTCTTCCTGATAAAACATTGTGCAATAAGTGTCTTGTCGAAAGTTCAACCTTCTAAGAGATAAATATTTTGTAAAGTACGTTGTGGGGAGCATTTTGGAGAGAAAACTGGTGGCAAAGGGATAATCTGAAAATGTATGAAGTCATCAAAAATGGTGGAATTTTTTGACACCCATTCATAAGTGTCAGAACTCATTAATTCTAATCTCCTCCTTGTGCTGCGATTTCATCCCAACTTCCTTTCACTTTTCTCAATTCCCCAATCAAGCCTTTTTTGCTTTACAATTTGACACATTTTACATCACTATTCCCTTGTGTTTGAGTGGATACAGATTAAATTTAGTGCAAAAAGTTGCTTTAAAACAGCCTCTGTAGGGATGAATGGAAAATTTTGGATTCGTTGTTTTGGGAATGATGCAGGGGTCAAAGGTCCAAATTGATCACAAAAATAAGGCTTCTGGCCTGGCAAACATTTATATTTCAACAATCCAGCCAAGACTTAGCAAGAAAGTACCTTGCAAGAAAATATATTCAGATTAAACAGGTGAACATCGGGCTGGGCTGGTTTGTTAATTTCCTAATTTTACAAAGGTTAATGTGTTCACATTAAGGTGATGATCCAAATTGGGGTGTCCGAGAAGCTTTTTTGCAAACGAGGTTGCGCTGACATATTTGTGGCCTGATATTACCTTCATTATGTCAACCTTGATGATGTGGACACCTGTTCCCCAAAACACGTCTTTTTTTCTGAAATGTCTTTTTCTCCATTTACCCCACCCTTCACCTTCTTTCTACTGCATGCATAATATTGTCGTGAATCCTGGGGGTCACACACCACTCAAATCAAGTTGACCTCCTTGTCTGTTGCATGTTTTTTTCCAATGTTCTGAGGACCGTGTCAAAATGCAAGGAATAAGCCAAGTGGCTTCCACTTCCCCACTTTCTCTCTGACCAAATTTACCTTGTACCCATCAATCTTTCAAACGATGGACATGTACAGTTCTCCAGTGAAATAAATTCCAGAACTGCAAAAATATATGTTTGTTATAAACTACAGACAAACATTCAAACATTCCTGAAATATGCTGGAGAGCTGATTTACATATAATGTATGCAATCAGCTATTTCCACATACACCAGTTTTGTACTTTTCCCCAGTAAACCTGGTAAATCATTTCAGCCTAAGAATTTAACATAGTCTGTGCAGAACAAAATTCATAAGCATTCAACATAGAAAACAACACTTAGGACCCCAGGAGCACACACAAATGGACCTTCTCTTCGGTCTTCTTTTCCTGTCCTCAGAATTAGCAGGATATTATGTGTCATTCTCTTTCTGGGAGCAGGAAGAATCTCTGTCTTGATAAGGGTGAGAAACACCTCGAACAAATTAGTAAGCGCACCTTTTAATGTGGCTGATTATAATAGACTTCAGCCATTCTGATGCCAGATTGATCTGAGTAGGTACCCATACATGATGGCATCTGGTCCCTTGTGCAGCAATGAGTCGAACAGCTGAACAGATGCCCGTGGGAAGTGCCCTGCTTCCCAGGCCAATAAACTGGGCAGAAAGACCATGTTTCCTTTGCAAATGCGAGTCCTAGTTAGTCATTCAAACATTTCTTCGTTCAGCTTGGGCTCTATGCTGGGGATCTTTTCCACTCCACCTCAAGTGCTGGATACAGCAAGAACATTGGTTTGGTTTGTTTTTATTTATTTCATGCTGTAAGTTCTCATACAAACAAAACTGAAATATAACAAAACAGTATGTATATATAACTACATAATAACAGTTCCGTTTGTAATTTATAATTATTCTGAGACTGATATTTGAATTGTCAGTATGAAACATGGAGGAATCTAATAAACAGTAGAATAATTAACAGTAAAGCTTGTAGAAAATAAGCTCCTCAGGAATTGGAATTGGAATAGCATCTTGGTATTATACATTTGAACAGTTGAATAAGAAATTGCAAGTCATTCAATAACAATAAAAATAATAAAAGAAAATAAAAAAAATAAAAATAAAGAAGAGAAAAGAAAAAGGCAACATATCTAGAAAATAGAGCCTAAATCAGAATAAAAGAGCCCACAGTATGACATCTCAATGTGTGCAAAGAAATGCATATTTGAATTGTGACAACAGCAATGGCAACAACATTCATGTGTGGGTTTCAGATGTCAAATGTCAGAAGAAGAATTATTCACGAGCATCATTAAACGTACTGTATTATTTTATTGAAGAGGTGATATTTCAATTTTCTTTTAATACTGCCTTGGCGAGTTACCTGTTTAAGACTTGTATCCAATTCATTCCAGCATTTGGTTCCCATGAACATAAGAGATTTTTGTGAGAAAACAGTTCTGGTAAAAGGTAAAATGAAGGTTTTCACTCTGCTTGTTGGATAAGATAAGAGTGAATTTGGTTGTTTCGGATAAATAAAGATTCTATGGCATGAGGTAACATGGAAGCATTAAGTTGAAACATGAGTACAGTAAACCTAAATTTAGAGGGTACAAATCATGATCTTTTAGAATCTTATTTCTGAGAAATAACACTTCAGTGTGAGAGTGAAAACCAGTGTTATTAATAATTCTAAGTGCTCGTTTTTGAATCAATAAAATTCTCTCCATGTGAATATTTGATGCATTTCCCAAGGCTAAAATTCCATAGTTTAAGTAAGGTAAGACAAGGCTAGAATATAAGGCAAGTAATACTTGTACTGGGAAAAAAAACCCTTTAACTTACTGTATTAATAATGCCAACATTTTGTGAGAGCAATTTATGCAGATCATCGGTCTGTACTTTCCATGATAAATTATGATCAATAAACAAATCAAGAAATTTAGTCGAGTCAGGTGTATATCGTTAATTCTAATATGTCCAGGCAGCTCTGTAATTGAATTGCTAAATTACATGTAATTAGTTTTATCTACATTAAGAGAAAGTTTGTTTGTCCATATCCAATCATTATTGTATTAAGGAGGATATGGGGGTCTCGATGTGATAAGAAAATATTTGAATCGTCAGTGAACAATATAAATGACCAGATATTGGATAAATTTTGAAAGTTATTTTAATACAAAGTAAAAAGAAGTGGGCTAAGAAGAGAGTCCTGGGATTCCTCACAAGTAACTGACTTCATGCTGGATTGTTTATCGTTAACATGTGCAAACTGCTTTCTATCTGTAAGATTATTCCTGAACCACTCGAAGACCTTTCCCCTGATACCATAATGTGATAATTTATACAAAAGAATATCATGATTAATCATATCAAACACCTTGGAAAAGTCCAGGACAAAGACCAATAGTGTGTGACAAATTGTTGATAGCTCAGGCTACGATATTGATGAATATCAGTCTGGCATGTGTTGTCATGTGTTTTGCATGAAAACCAAATTGTGAGTTGCAAAGAATGCTTCAATTATTTAGGAATTTTATGGTACGAGAACAGACAATGTTTTTCAAGATTTTTGAAAAGGAGGTTAATAAAGATATTGGCCAATAATTTCACAATTCTTTTTGATTGCCTTTTTAAAATATCTGTATAACTTTAGTAATTTTCATTTGAGCAGAAATGGTGCCATTAATTATAAATAGATTCATAATGTGTGTTAAGGGCACGGTAATCTCCATCACACAATTTTTCAAAAGGAGATTATAAATACTATCATAACCAGCATTCGTCTTCATTTTTAGATTGTTTACAATATCAATTATTTATGTTTCATGTATTGGAACAATTAATAATGAATATGCATTTTGAGCTTTCAGGAAGTAATTGAACTGTTTATCAATATCAGGAATATTTTGAGCGAGGTTTGGGCCATTGTTTACAAAGTGTGTATTTAAACTTTCGGCAACATCCACAGGGTCATGGATACAAATACAATTACAATTTATTTCCTGAATACAGCATATCTTTTTTCTATTTTCCCTTCCACTTATTAATAATGCCAACATTTTATTAACAATGCACATTATTTATTACCTTTCACGTGCTTTTTATGTTGTTTCTGTGAGCATTTCATTGCCGGCAATAATATATTTTGTTTGCTCATCGTAATAAACTTGTGAGTGTAATTTTTTATAAATCTTGTATTTGTTTAGCAAATTCACTTGGCTTCGTTTAATATTAATTTTAAAAAAGGTTATTTTTTTCCCCCAATTTATTGATCTCAGAAGAGATTTCGTGAACCAAGGTGACATGGGTACTTATTTATAATTTGACTGGGAAAACGTTTGTACAGGAATATTTTTGTTGTACAATTGTATAAATGTTTCAAGAAATGTATTGAAAGATTCATCAATATCCTCTTTAATCAGCTGATCTCAAGCTATTTTTAAACCTTCCAATCTTTTTTTCGTTCAATTTGCGAAGACCAGCTTCAACCAGCATTAACAGCTTTAACAGGTTGTCATGATTAATAGTTAGTGCAGATGTGCATGCAAAAATGGGGAAATGATCAGAAATATCAGATATCATGATACCTGATTTAAAAGGGGATGATGCATTCGTGTAAATATTGTTTATTAGGGTAGAAGACAGATCTGTGATTCTGGTTGGTTTATTTGTAAGTGGAGTGAAAGAGTGTGAGAGAATTATATGAAGGAAATATTGGAACAAATTCAACAAATTCGTGTTGAAATCTCCCATCAGAATGCAAGGATGATATTGTAAAAAAAAAATAAAAAAAGAAGAAAAAAGTGTCATTATCAGTTCTGCATTGAAACATTGAATTTGTTTTGGTTTGATTAAGGTGGTTTATAGACAACTCCAATAATTACATTTTTCTTTGCATAGTTAATAATTTCAACAAAGAGACATTCTAAAATATCAGTCATGTGATTGAACTCCCCTCTGATTGTGTATTTAAATTTTAATGAAATATATATATATATATAGCTACTCTGCCACCTATTTTATTGACCCTCTGATTACTTATCAAATCATAACCGTTCAATGAGTATAATGAATGGGGCGCACCTGAGAACCACATTTCACACAAACCAATGATTGAGCAGTCAAATTGATGGTTATCGAGAAACAATTGTAAATATTCAAAATTTCTACTGAGACTATATCATGTTAAATTGGAGAAAAGACATCTTATTCTTTAAGTGTAGTGAACATGTTTAGGAAAATTGATTTTCAGTGAAGTACTGAAATGTCAGGCGGACTGAAACCTGATCATTTTGGTCGAAATGATTTTCAAATTCAGTGGTTTGAGAACTTAACTTATCTGACACATTATTCTTGAATTTGCCATTCAATGCACGATGTAAGTTATTGTGTGGGATAATAGTAATGAACTGGGACTGAGATTCATTGTTATCTGAAGGTTGTAATGGGAATACACTCATTGCAGACATATCAAGATCTTATCACTCATATTTAAATACCTTTGGTGTAAACACACCTCAGAAAACAATGACATATTCTTTAAATGAGCTGAGATGATCACATATGAGGCAATCAAGCGTATAGAGATCATACAACTGCAAGGCACTTAAGAGAGGGATCTGAACAAATGAGTATACTGGTCGAGCAATCTGACAAGGACATACATGAAGAATGACAATGAACCAAAATAACAAAGACCGATATAAAGTACAATTCTGGAAGCACAACCATATTGCAGATTCAAGAACAGTGAAAGTAATTACTATACTTACTAATTGTACCATGGTGAAAACAACAACTATCCTACTTCCTTCAGACGAAAACACATAAACCTCCAAATATTTAGGCTCGCCCAAACCGGAAATCGGCCATTTTTAAAGATACCGTTGCAGTCCTGCAAAACTGCAGCTCCCCCAAGGCGATGGCACACAACATAAAACAGTCCCGAGATAGTTATTTCATAAGTATTCGATTTAGATAGCCCTCCCTTATGTCTAGTGGGTTGATGGGATAAAATGCATTGTGAGGGCTTCAGGTAGGTCTTTATTCTTATTCTCTATCTGTTTGATTTGCCTTTCTGCCCACACATCGCTACCCCTTCTTCATGCTTGCACACATGCAGAGCCACAATGAATTAGCATATGCTGCCAAAGCCAATTCAAGCTTCACACCATTGCCTAACTGAAGCTCACCTCAAACCTTCACCAGACTTGGACCACAATGCTACAACCTTCATGGAACCACAATGTCTTCCTAAAAATCCCAACCTCATCGGACCCCAGCTCAAACTTGCCTACACTCACCATTGACGCCACAATGACCACAACAGCCTCCATCATGAGCATTCCGCACTACAACTGCGATGCTACAACACCGCTGCCGTTGCTCAACCACAGTCATCATTAATGACCACCGAGCAGGAACGAGGAGATGCACTCACGGCCACTTTTTACAGCCTCCTTGGCTTTTTTTTTCCAACAGACTGAAATATGTTTCGCCACTGTTGAATGGAGGTTCAGCATTGTAGTTTAAAGCATTTCTGGATGATATTGAATCTATGCTTCTGAAGAGCATCAGAATGTTGCATTAAAAGGCCCAAGTCCAAGACACTTTCATTAAAGGCAGGTTCGTGGTCTTTGTTTTCTTTTGTCTCAATTCTGTCCTTGCATTATGTCCCCTCTCTTCTGTTAACCCCTCCACATCCTCATAATATTAATACAAGCTCTACAATCAATTCTCTGCTGGTCAGTCTTCACACGCCTAACATGTCTATTCGCCGACACGTTCATCCCATTGTTCGCCTATAAGTGGAGCAATCTTACCAACTCTGTGAAATAATTTATTCTAAAGACATCAAAAGTGGCAGCTTGCCATCATCTCCTGTCCAACTCGGCATCTGCCAGTGATCTTTTATGCTCTTCATAGCTACATGACATTGTTTTCATGCTTGTCCTTCAAACCACTTTCCAAATCACTGTGTCTTGCTCTCAATGTCTCAAAAGCCTCCGATAATGTTGACAACTCTATCCAGAAAAAAGAGAATCATGATAAAACCAGAGTAATCATTAAGGCCATACAATATCCCACATCAGTTATGTGACCCTTGATGGTTACCTGTTCATTGAGAAAAAAGAAAAACATATTTTATGTACTGTAATTACTAAACACGATTTTTTGACCAATTAAAAGAAAATACAGCAGATGTTGCTTTGTATGTTTATAATGACCTTGCAGAGATTATGTGGCTGCTTTCCAAATGTAGGAATCTGTTTGGTGCAAAGAAGTGTCAAATTGTCACATTGCCCAAGCTTGAGGATCTACTTGGCAACCAACATGGCTGTCATCTTCTGCCCTCACCATTTAAAAAAAAAAGTTTAATTCTTTCTGTGGAGTGTTGGGCACACACAAATTTTTACAGACCTGTCATGGAACTTTTATAAGCAGCATGGCCATGTGAACTTCCCACCAAATTGCCTGGTCAATAAAGTTTCTCCAAGTTCATTGGAAATACAGTTGTAAAAAATTTCAGGCCAACATTTTTTTCTTCAGTCATTTAATTATTCAAATGAAAGATGCCTTTATAGTATGGCCAAATACTGCATTTATCTTGTATACATATGGAGTGGAGAGGAGGAGATTAAATTAAGAACAATAATATTGGCAAAAGCAAAATAAAAGAGGGGATTTAAGATGGAAGAGTGAGGCAAATTCAGAAAAGGTTTTCGGACAGCAACACATCCATTGGCACCGCACTTCGCACTCATGTGCATCTTACTGTTATTGAAGAAACGTTAGCACCCATACATTCAGTGGAATCGTTCTCAATCCAATCTCAAGTGAATTGCCATCTGTTATATACATAACATACCCTGAGTTACTTTATATCAGGTATAGTGAGTTTGGTATAGCATATAGCATATATATATATATATATATATATATATATATATATATATATATATATATATATATATATATATATCAAGTATAGCAACTGCTTCTATTGTCAACAGTACCAGTTTCATGTATCCTTCTCAGAGTCTAACACACATTTCTTGCTGAAACATGGAGTCAGGCAGCAATTTGCCTCATGGAGGAGCCTTCACTCGCTAAGTCTTTGACTTTTATATTGCCTTGTCATGTGATATTTCCTTCCCAAGAACAATAGTATTTAAAACACAGATACCACACCACAATGATCTCACCACCTATACATTTATAGTCCTTTAGTTAAGTATATAATGCGAATAACATGATTGAATCACATCTCATGTGGTACCTTGTGATCATTTACATGACAGCCAATCACAGTGTACCATATCAACACATGACTATGATGGAGCATTTCATTTTTGCACATGAGATCTGGTTCTGTCATGTGTTATATACATTTTACTCCCAGTTTTTCCTCTGTTTCCATAATTATTTCCAATAATCTACCGATATAAAACAGTGTGCATTTGTGTATTTGTCTGTCCCCCTTCATATGGATGATTTCATAAGGGTTTTAAAGGTCAGTCTTTTAACATGACTGTGTGTTCACTATGGTTTATTTTTCAGGGTTAAAAAAAACTTGAAAAACATTTTTCATAAAAGAATAATAACGTCTCTTCTTTTGGAAATGTAGACAGTGTTGTGCAACCAGGCTTCAAGGGCAGTGTACATAATTGCATTTAAAGAAATACCACTCGCTGCATGTGATGAGCACCGTGCACAGAGTAAAACGAGTGCTCATTAATGTCCGTACGAAGCCTCATAAATAATGAAGTTATAAGCAAAACTGACGCTAGGCCGAGGCTTCAGACTTCGGCACACTCACAAGGCTGTACCGTGGAAATGAAACTTCCCAGAAGATAAAGAAAATTGGGTCACATTTGTGCATGTGGTGTTTTGAAACAACACTTCTTGGGACAAAACATCATATCTTCCAGTCTCCTTGAATATTTCGAATAAAACAATTCCAAACCGTCTTTGCTATAATTCACGGACCAGTGTATGTTTGTGTGTCTATTTGTCTCATTACGCCTCCGACAGTTCTAGCCTGATTACATCCAGACTTGCTACATAGGATCAGCATTACCACAATTAGTGCATTGGGTATCCTCCTGCACTTGCACTTGTGCACGTGGATATCCTCCTGTGTGTGTGAGTGTGTGTGTGTGTGTGTGTGTGTGTGTGTGTGTGTGTGTTGTGTGTGTGTGTGTGTTATGTCTGAAAGTTATTAAAAAGAACAGAGCTGGGCTGATCTCTACCAAATTTGCATACTTGTTGGTAGTCCCAGGGTCAGGTCATGGGTATAACCCCTCACTCTGTGATTGGGAGAGGGAGACTACTTACATTTTTCTCCTGTACACATGTGACAGTGCAAGTGGTTTCCTGAGCCCTGCTGTAGACAGGAGGGATTATTAGCCACAGCACAAAAATATACTTGCCACACTTCCCCCACTATCCCCCAACACTTGCCCATCTCACCCCCCCCCCCCCCAAGGCTGCTTCCAAAGGGAGCGGGTGTTTCTTGTGCAATCATATATATACAGTATATATATGTATAACATATATGATATATATACATATATATATATATATGTATACATATGTATATATACACACTATATATGTGTATGTATATGAGGTCCGTCTAAAAAGTAACGGGACTGAGCCTGCTGTGTGCTCCACTTACACAACTTGAATGAACGGGTTGCGTCACAGTCTTTCGCAACATTCCAGCAATATAATATGATTGGTGATGGTTGACTGCGCTCATTGTGTGATTTTTTTACAGGTCGTGCTTTACATGTTGTCCAGTCTGAGTCGTCGCGCTTGAGTCATGAGCAGAGAGCAAATCTGTAGTTTCTTGCCAAGCTTGGCAAAACATTTCCGAATCCTTCGCAATACTGCAACAAGTCTACAGGGAAGAAACGATGTCACGTGCACATGCATTTGAATGGCACAAGAGGTTCAAATAGGGATGGGAGGAGGTTGAAGATGATCCATGGTCTGGAAGACCT
>CM068954.1:76969615-76982562 GCA_035128595.1 Eptatretus atami | reverse complement strand
GAACGGCAGACAACATCGAGCGTGTGAAGCAGATGGTGTGCACAGATCGTCGACTCATGGTGCAGATGATTCCTGAGGAACTTCCATCAACAATGACACTGTTTGGAGCATCATCACTGAAAATCTCGAAATGCGCAAGGTGTGCGCAAAGATGGTCCCCAAGCCCTCCTCTTGTCCCGGACTGATCTCATGAGGTGCCGGAGGATCTCCTTGTACACGTATTGATTCACTGTTTGACCCTGTGTAGAAACTCAAATGGACGATGCCGTTGATGTAAAAAAACGCGATGAGCATCACCTTGACCTTCGACTTCGACATCCTTGCTTTCTTTGGTCTTGGTGATGCCGGACTTTTCCACTGACGACTCTGCCGTTTGGTCTTGGATCGTATTGAATATCCACGATTCATCGCCAGTAATGACTCTCCCGAGCAGGTCTGGATCGTCCTCGAGGCGCTCGATAATGTCTTGACAGACAGTGACTCTTTGCTGTTTCTGGTCCTCAGACAACAGCTTGGGGACCATCTTTGCGCACACCTTGCGCATTTCGAGATTTTCAGTGATGATGCTCCAAACAGTGTCATTGTTGATGGAAGTTCCTCAGGAATCATCTGCACCATGAGTCGACGATCTGTGCACACCATCTGCTTCACACGCTCGATGTTGTCTGCCGTTCTGCTCATTGAAGGTCTTCCAGACCATGGATCATCTTCAACCTCCTCCCATCCCTATTTGAACCTTTGTGCCATTCAAATGCATGTGCACGTGACATCGTTTCTTCCCTGTAGACTTGTTGCAGTATTGCGAAGGATTCGGAAATGTTTTGCCAAGCTTGGCAAGAAACTACAGATTTGCTCTCTGCTCATGACTCAAGCGCGACGACTCAGACTGGACAACATGTAAAGCACGACCTGTAAAAAAATCACACAATGAGCGCAGTCAACCATCACCAATCATATATATTGCTGGAATGTTGCGAAAGACTGTGACGCAACCCGTTCATTCAAGTTGTGTAAGTGGAGCACACAGCAGGCTCAGTCCCGTTACTTTTTAGACGGACCTCATATACATACACATATATAGTGTGTATATATACATATATGTATACATATATATATATATATGTATATATATTCATATATGTATACATATATATACTGTATATATATGATTGCCACAAGAACACCCGCTCCCTTTGGAAGCAGCCTTGGTGGGGGGGGGGGGGGTGAGATGGGCAAGTGTTGGGGATAGTGGGGAAGTGTGGCAAGTATATTTTGTGCTGTGGCTAATAATCCCTCCTGTCTACAGCAGGGCTCAGGAAACCACTTGCACTGTCACATGTGTACAGGAGAAAAATGTAAGTAGTCTCCCTCTCCCAATCACAGAGGTGAGGGGGTTATACCATGACCTGACCCTGGGACTACCAACAAGTATGCAAAATTTGGTAGAGATCAGCCCAGCTCTGTTTCTTTTTAATAACTTTCAGACATAACACACACACACACACACACACACACACACACACACACACACACACACACACACACACACTCACACACACAGGAGGATATCCACGTGCACAAGTGCAAGTGCAGGAGGATACCCAATGCACTAATTGTGGTAATGCTGATCCTATGTAGCAAGTCTGGATGTAATCAGGCTAGAACTGTCGGAGGCGTAATGAGACAAATAGACACACAAACATACACTGGTCCGTGAATTATAGCAAAGACGGTTTGGAATTGTTTTATTCGAAATATTCAAGGAGACTGGAAGATATGATGTTTTGTCCCAAGAAGTGTTGTTTCAAAACACACATGCACAAATGTGACCCAATTTTCTTTATCTTCTGGGAAGTTTCATTTCCACGTACAGCCTTGTGAGTGTGCCGAAGTCTGAAGCTCGGCCTAGCGTCATTTTTGCTTATAACTTCATTATTTATGAGGCTTCGTACGGACATTAATGAGCACTCGTTTTACTCTGTGCACGGTGCTCATCACATGCAGCGAGTGGTATTTCTTTAAATGCAATTATGTACACTGCCCTTGAAGCCTGGTTGCACAACACTGTCTACATTTCCAAAAGAAGAGACGTTATTATTCTTTTATGAAAAATGTTTTTCAAGTTTTTTTTAACCCTGAAAAATAAACCATAGTGAACACACAGTCATGTTAAAAGACTGACCTTTAAAACCCTTATGAAATCATCCAATGAAGGGGGACAGACAAATACACAAATGCACACTGTTTTATATCGGTAGATTATTGGAAATAATTATGGAAACAGAGGAAAACTGGGAGTAAAATGTATATAACACATGACAGAACCAGATTCATGTGCAAAAATGAAATGCTCCATCATAGTCATGTGTTGATATGGTACACTGTGATTGGCTGTCATGTAAATGATCACAGGTACCACATGAGATGTGATTCAATCATGTTATTCGCATTATATACTTAACTAAAGGACTATAAATGTATAGGTGGTGAGATCATTGTGTGTGTGGTATCTGTGTTTTAAATACTATTGTTCTTGGGAAGGAAATATCACATGACAAGGCAATATAAAAGTCAAAGACTTAGCAGTGAAGGCTCCTCCATGAGGCAAATTGCTGCCTGACTCCATGTTTCAGCAAGAAATGTGGTTTTGACTCTGAGAAGGATACATGAAACTGGTACTGTTGACAATAGAAGCAGTTGCTATACTGATATATTATATATATATATATATATATATATATATATATATATATATATATATATATATATATATATATACGCTATATGCTATACCAAACTCACTATACCTGATATAAAGTAACTCAGGGTATGTTATGTATATAACAGATGGCAATTCACTTGAGATTGATTGAGAACGATTCCACTGAATGTATGGGTGCTAACGTTTCTTCAATAACAGTAAGATGCACATGAGTGCGAAGTGCGGTGCCAATGGATGTGTTGCTGTCCGAAAACCTTTTCTGAATTTGCCTCACTCTTCCATCTTAAATCCCTCTTTTATTTTGCTTTTGCCAATATTATTGTTCTTATTTAATCTCCTCCTCTCCACTCCATATGTATACAGATAAATGCAGTATTGGCCATACTATAAAGGCATCTTTCATTTGAATAATTAAATGACTGAAGAAAAAAATGTTGGCCTGAAATTTTTTACAACTGTATTTCCAATGAACTTGGAGAAACTTTATTGACCAGGCAATTTGGTGGGAAGTTCACATGGCCATGCTGCTTATAAAAGTTCCATGACAGGTCTGTAAAAATTTGTGTGTGCCCAACACTCCACAGAAAGAATTAAACTTTTTTTTTAAATGGTGAGGGCAGAAGATGACAGCCATGTTGGTTGCCAAGTAGATCCTCAAGCTTGGGCAATGTGACAATTTGACACTTCTTTGCACCAAACAGATTCCTACATTTGGAAAGCAGCCACATAATCTCTGCAAGGTCATTATAAACATACAAAGCAACATCTGCTGTATTTCTTTTAATTGGTCAAAAAATCGTGTTTAGTAATTACAGTACATAAAATATGTTTTTCTTTTTTCTCAATGAACAGGTAACCATCAAGGGTCACATAACTGAGTGGGATATTGTATGGCCTTAATGATTACTCTGGTTTTATCATGATTTCTTTTTTCTGGATAGAGTTGTCAACATTATCGGAGGCTTTTGAGACATGAGAGCAAGACACAGTGATTTGGAAAGTGGTTTGAAGGACAAGCATGAAAACAATGTCATGTAGCTATGAAGAGCATAAAAGATCACTGGCAGATGCCGAGTGTGACAGGAGATGATGGCAAGCTGCCACTTTGATTGTCTTTAGAATAAATTATTTCACGAGTTGGTAAGATTGCTCCACTTATAGGCGAACAATGGATGAACGTGTCGGCGAATAACATGTAGGCGTGTGAAGACTGACCAGCAGAGAATTGATTGTAGAGCTTGTATTAATATTATGAGGATGTGGAGGGGTTAACAGAAGAGAGGACATAATGCAAGACAGAATTGAGACAAAAGAAACAAAGACCACGAACCTGCCTTTAATGAAAGTGTCTTGGACTTGGGCCTTTTAATGCAACATTCTGATGCTCTTCAGAAGCATAGATTCAATATCATCCAGAAATGCTTTAAACTACAATGCTGAACCTCCATTCAACAGTGGCGAAACATATTTCAGTCTGTTGGAAAAAAAAGCCAAGGAGGCTGTAAAAAGTGGCCGTGAGTGCATCTCCTCGTTCCTGCTCGGTGGTCATTAATGATGACTGTGGTTGAGCAACGGCAGCGGTGTTGTAGCATCGCAGTTGTAGTGCGGAATGCTCATGATGGAGGCTGTTGTGGTCATTGTGGCGTCAATGTGAGTGTAGGCAAGTTTGAGCTGGGGTCCGATGAGGTTGGGATTTTAGGAAGACATTGTGGTTCATGAAGGTTGTAGCATTGTGGTCCAAGTCTGGTGAAGGTTTGAGGTGAGCTTCAGTTAGGCAATGGTGTGAAGCTTGAATTGGCTTGGCAGCATATGCTAATTCATTGTGGCTCTGCATGTGTGCAAGCATGAAGAAGGGGTAGCGATGTGTGGGCAGAAAGGCAAATCAAACAGATAGAGAATAAGAATAAAGACCTACCTGAAGCCTCACAATGCATTTTATCCCATCAACCCACTAGACATAAGGGAGGGCTATCTAAATCGAATACTTATGAAATAACTATCTCGGGACTGTTTTATGTTGTGTGCCATCGCCTTGGGGAGCTGCAGTTTTGCAGGACTGCAACGGTATCTTTAAAAATGGCCGATTTCCGGTTGGGCGAGCCTAAATATTTGGAGGTTTATGTGTTTTCGTCTGAAGGAAGTAGGATAGTTGTTGTTTTCACCATGGTACAATTAGTAAGTATAGTAATTACTTTCACTGTTCTTGAATCTGCAATATGGTTGTGCTTCCAGAATTGTACTTTATATCGGTCTTTGTTATTTTGGTTCATTGTCATTCTTCATGTATGTCCTTGTCAGATGCTCGACCAGTTACTCATTTTTTCAGATCCCTCTCTTAAGTGCCTTGCAGTTGTATTATCTCTATACGCTTGATTGCCTCATATGTGATCATCTCAGCTCAATAAAGAATATGTCATTGTTTTCTGAGGTGTGTTTACACCAAAGGTATTTAAATATGAGTGATAAGTCTTGATATGTCTGCAATGAGTGTATTCCCATTACAACCTTCAGATAACAATGAATCTCAGTCCCAGTTCATTACTATTATCCCACACAATAACTTACATCGTGCATTGAATGGCAAATTCAAGAATAATGTGTCAGATAAGTTAAGTTCTCAAACCACTGAATTTGAAAATCATTTCGACCAAATGATCAGGTTTCAGTCCGCCGCTGACATTTCAGTACTTCACTGAAAATCAATTTTCCTAAACATGTTCACTACACTTAAAGAATAAGATGTCTTTTCTCCAATTTAACATGATATAGTCTCAGTAGAAATTTTGAATATTTACAATTGTTTCTCGATAACCATCAATTTGACTGCTCAATCATTGGTTTGTGTGAAATGTGGTTCTCAGGTGCGCCCCATTCATTATACTCATTGAACGGTTATGATTTGATAAGTAATCAGAGGGTCAATAAAATAGGTGGCAGAGTAGCTATATATATATATATATTTCATTAAAATTTAAATACACAATCAGAGGGGAGTTCAATCACATGACTGAATTTTTAGAATGTCTCTTTGTTGAAATTATTAACTATGCCAAGAAAATGTAATTATTGGAGTTGTCTATAAACCACCTTAATCAAACCAAAACAAATTCAATGTTTCAATGCAGAACTGATAATGACACTTTTTTCTTCTTTTTTTTATTTTTTTTACAATATCATCCTTGCATTCTGATGGGAGATTCAACACGAATTTGTTGAATTTGTTCCAATATTTCCTTCATATAATTCTCTCACACTCTTTCACTCCACTTACAAATAAACCAACCAGAATCACAATCTGTCTTCTACCCTAATAAAACAATATTTACACGAATGCATCATCCCCTTTTAAATCAGGTATCATGATATCTGATTTTCTGATCATTTCCCCATTTTTGCATGCACATCTGCACTAACTATTAATCATGACAACCTGTTAAAGCTGTTAATGCTGGTTGAAGCTGGTTCTTCGCAAATTGAACGAAAAAAGATTGGAAGGTTTAAAAATAGCTTGAGATCAGCTGATTAAAGAGGATATTGATGAATCTTTCAATACATTTCTTGAAACATTTATACAATTGTACAACAAAAATATTCCTGTACAAACGTTTTCCCAGTCAAATTATAAATAAGTACCCATGTCACCTTGGTTCACGAAATCTCTTCTGAGATCAATAAATTGGGGAAAAAAATAACCTTTTTTAAAATTAATATTAAACGAAGCCAAGTGAATTTGCTAAACAAATACAAGATTTATAAAAAATTACACTCACAAGTTTATTACGATGAGCAAACAAAATATATTATTGCCGGCAATGAAATGCTCACAGAAACAACATAAAAAGCACGTGAAAGGTAATAAATAATGTGCATTGTTAATAAAATGTTGGCATTTTAATAAGTGGAAGGGAAATAGAAAAAAAGATATGCTGTATTCAGGAAATAAATTGTAATTGTATTTGTATCCATGACCCTGTGGATGTTGCCGAAAGTTTAAATACACACTTTGTAAACAATGGCCCAAACCTCGCTCAAAATATTCCTGATATTGATAAACAGTTCAATTACTTCCTGAAAGCTCAAAATGCATATTCATTATTAATTGTTCCAATACATGAAACATAAATAATTGATATTGTAAACAATACTAAAATGAAGACGAATGCTGGTTATGATAGTATTTATAATCTCCTTTTGAAAAATTGTGTGATGGAGATTACCGTGCCCTTAACACACATTATGAATCTATTTATAATTAATGGCACCATTTCTGCTCAAATGAAAATTACTAAAGTTATACAGATATTTTAAAAGGCAATCAAAAAGAATTGTGAAATTATTGGCCAATATCTTTATTAACCTCCTTTTCAAAAATCTTGAAAAACATTGTCTGTTCTCGTACCATAAAATTCCTAAATAATTGAAGCATTATTTGCAACTCACAATTTGGTTTTCATGCAAAAACACTGACAACACATGCCAGACTGATATTCATCAATATCGTAGCCTGAGCTATCAACAATTTGTCACACACTATTGGTCTTTGTCCTGGACTTTTCCAAGGTGTTTGATATGATTAATCATGATATTCTTTTGTATAAATTATCACATTATGGTATCAGGGGAAAGGTCTTCGAGTGGTTCAGGAATAATCTTACAGATAGAAAGCAGTTTGCACATGTTAACGATAAACAATCCAGCATGAAGTCAGTTACTTGTGAGGAATCCCAGGACTCTCTTCTTAGCCCACTTCTTTTTACTTTGTATTAAAATAACTTTCAAAATTTATCCAATATCTGGTCATTTATATTGTTCACTGACGATTCAAATATTTTCTTATCACATCGAGACCCCCATATCCTCCTTAATACAATAATGATTGGATATGGACAAACAAACTTTCTCTTAATGTAGATAAAACTAATTACATGTAATTTAGCAATTCAATTACAGAGCTGCCTGGACATATTAGAATTAACGATATACACCTGACTCGACTAAATTTCTTGTTTGTTTATTGATCATAATTTATCATGGAAAGTACAGACCGATGATCTGCATAAATTGCTCTCACAAAATGTTGGCATTATTAATACAGTAAGTTAAAGGGTTTTTTTCCCAGTACAAGTATTACTTGCCTTATATTCTAGCCTTGTCTTACCTTACTTAAACTATGGAATTTTAGCCTTGGGAAATGCATCAAATATTCACATGGAGAGAATTTTATTGATTCAAAAACGAGCACTTAGAATTATTAATAACACTGGTTTTCACTCTCACACTGAAGTGTTATTTCTCAGAAATAAGATTCTAAAAGATCATGATTTGTACCCTCTAATATTAGGTTTACTGTACTCATGTTTCAACTTAATGCTTCCATGTTACCTCATGCCATAGAATCTTTATTTATCCGAAACAACCAAATTCACTCTTATCTTATCCAACAAGCAGAGTGAAAACCTTCATTTTACCTTTTACCAGAACTGTTTTCTCACAAAAATCTCTTATGTTCATGGGAACCAAATGCTGGAATGAATTGGATACAAGTCTTAAACAGGTAACTCGCCAAGCAGTATTAAAAGAAAATTGAAATATCACCTCTTAATAAAATAATAACAGACGTTTAATGATGCTCGTGAATAATTCTTCTTCTGACATTTGACATCTGAAACCCGCACATGAATGTTGTTGCCATTGCTGTTGTTACAATTCAAATATGCATTTTTTGCACACATTGAGATGTCATACTGTGGGCTCTTTTATTCTGATTTAGGCTCTATTTTCTAGATATGTTGCCTTTTTCTTTTCTCTTCTTTATTTTTATTTTTTTAATTATTTTTATTGTTATTGAATGACTTGCAATTTCTTATTCAACTGTTCAAATGTATAATACAAGATGCTATTCCATTCCATTCCTGAGGAGCTTATTTTCTACAAGCTTTACTGTTAATTATTCTACTGTTTATTAGATTCCTCCATGTTTCATACTGACAATTCAAATATCAGTCTCAGAATAATTATAAATTACAAACGAACTGTTATTATGTAGTTATATATACATACTGTTTTGTTATATTTCAGTTTTGTTTGTATGAGAACTTACAGATGAAATAAATAAAACAAACCAAACCAATGTTCTTGCTGTATCCAGCACTTGAGGTGGAGTGAAAAGATCCCCAGCATAGAGCCCAAGCTGAACGAAGAAATGTTTGAATGACTAACTAGGACTCGCATTTGCAAAGGAAACATGGTCTTTCTGCCCAGTTTATTGGCCTGGAAGCAGGGCACTTCCCACGGGCATCTGTTCAGCTGTTCGACTCATTGCTGCACAAGGACCAGATGCCATCATGTATGGGTACCTACTCAGTCAATCTGGCATCAGAATGGCTGAAGTCTATTATAATCAGCCACATTAAAAGGTGGCTTACTAATTTGTTCGAGGTGTTTCTCACCCTTATCAAGACAGAGATTCTTCCTGCTCCCAGAAAGAGAATGACACATAATATCCTGCTAATTCTGAGGACAGGAAAGAAGACCGAAGAGAAGGTCCATTTGTGTTGGCCCTGGGGTCCTAAGTGTTGTTTTCTATGTTGAATGCTTATGAATTTGTTCTGCACAGACTATGTTAAATTCTTAGGCTGAATGATTTACCAGGTTTACTGGGGAAAAGTACAAAACTGGTGTATGTGGAAATAGCTGATTGCATACATTATATGTAAATCAGCTCTCCAGCATATTTCAGGAATGTTTGAATGTTTGTCTGTAGTTTATAATAAACATATATTTTTGCAGTTCTGGAATTTATTTCACTGGAGAACTGTACATGTCCATCGTTTGAAAGATTGATGGGTACAAGGTCAATTTGGTCGAGAGAGAAAGTGGGGAAGTGGAAGCACTTGGCTTATCCTTGCATTTTGACACGGTCCTCAGAACATTGGAAAAAACATGCAACAGACAAGGAGGTCAACTTGATTTGAGTGGTGTGTGACCCCAGGATTCACGACAATATTATGCATGCAGTAGAAAGAAGGTGAAGGGTGGGGTAAATGGAGAAAAAGACATTTCAGAAAAAAAGACGTGTTTTGGGGAACAGGTGTCCACATCATCAAGGTTGACATAATGAAGGTATATCAGGCCAAAATATGTCAGCGCAACCTCGTTTGCAAAAAAGCTTCTCGGACACCCCAATTTGGATCATCACCTTAATGTGAACACATTAACCTTTGTAAAATTAGGAAATTAACAAAGCAGCCCAGCCCGATGTTCACCTGTTTAATCTGAATATATTTTCTTGCAAGGTACTTTCTTGCTAAGTCTTGGCTGGATTGTTGAAATATAAATGTTTGCCAGGCCAGAAGCCTTATTTTTGTGATCAATTTGACCTTTGACCCCTGCATCATTCCAAAACAACGAATCCAAAAATTTCCATTCATCCCTACAGAGGCTGTTTTAAAGCAACTTTTTGCACTAAATTTAATCTGTATCACTCAAACACAAGGAATAGTGATGTAAAATGTGTCAAATTTTAAAGAAAAAAGGCTTGATTGGGAATTGAGAAAAGTGAAAGAAGTTGGGATGAAATAGCAGCACAAGGAGGAGATTAGAATTAATGAGTTCTGACACTTATGAATGGGTGTCAAAAAATTCCACCATTTTTGATGACTTCATACATTTTTCAGATTATCCTTTGCCACCAGTTTTCTCTCCAAAATGCTCCCCACAACGTACTTTACAAAATATTTATCTCTTAGAAGGTTGAACTTTCGACAAGACACTTATTGCACAATGTTTTATCAGGAAGACGGTAGACTTCCTATGTGGGGATACAGGGACACTCAATGTGTTCAATACAACACAAATCTTCAAAAAACATCGACCAATATACAAGTTTATAAACATTTAAGTCGACTGCAGAAGATTTCACATCCAGTAACATTCAGGAGCTCTTGGACAGAATCGCTGAGCTAGAAAACTGACAGACCCAAAACAGCTGGTTTGTAATGTTTTCTTCTTTTCTCTTCTTCTTCTTCTTCTTCTTCTTCTTCTTCTGCTTCTTCTTCTTCTTATTATTATTACTCTTACTATTATTATTAGCCCCTGTTAAACAGTCAAAATGGGGCTGAGGATTTGGTCTCGATTTTCGTGTCTGTGTGTGCGTGCTTGTGTCCACAACCATATCTCAGACATGTATGACTGATTTACTCGTACTTGGCAAAAACAAAAACATGGTGGATTTTTTTTCAACATCAGATCCAAGATGGCCACTGGCGGCCATTTTAGTTGTTAAAAAAACAAAGCCCGCTGTCGAACTTGTCCTCAACCATTTCTCAGACAAGCATTTACCGATGTTGTTCAAACGTGGCACACAGATAACGAATGACGGCTTAAATAAGCAGGTAATTTTTTTTGAGATCAGATCCAAGATGGCCGACTGCAGCCATTTTAGTTATAAAAAAAACCCGATGTTGAACATATCCTCAACCATTTCTCGGCCAAGTATTGACCGATGTTGCTGAAACTTCATCACGATGTCCCCATCCATTTCTTCGACATGCATCAACCAATTTTGTTTCAAGTTGACCCAAGAACAGTACACAATGGCATACACTTGCAACTCACTTTATTTTGTGATTGTAAAAAACCCGATGTTGAACACATCCTCATCATTTCTCGGACAAGCATTACCGATATTGTTCAAACTTGGCACAGGAATAAGGAATGATGGGTTCCATATGCACGTCATTTTTTTTTTCACATTCGATGCAATATGGTCGACTGGCGGCCATTTTTAGTTGCATAAAATTCCAGTGTCGAACACGTCAACAACCATTTATCGGACATGCATTTACGATGTTGTTCAAACTTGGCACACAGATAAGGAATGATGACTTACATAAGCACTTAATTTATTTTTGAATTAGATCCTAGATGGCAGACTGGTGGCCAATATGTTACTTAAGTGTGTACCCAACCATTTCTCAGACATGCACAGTTCGATTTTGTTCAAACTTGGCACAAGCACAGCACGATGGCATACACGTGCCCCTCACTTTATATTGCGATCTGATCAAAGATGGCCAACTGGTAGACTGTGGCCATTTTAGTTGTACATAAATATGGGCTAGCCTTTCACTCCAAACAGCAAATTGCTAAAATAATGGCGGCTATGATATTTTGTCTTTTTTATTTGTTATTATAATTATGATTATTATTATTGTTTATTCTGCTCAGACAGCCTCACTCAAATTTGATTTCACTCAATACTTCGATCAAACAGAATCTACTGCATTTTCCAGTGTAAAGTTCCATGACTACTCAAATTTTTCATAATTTGAAAGGATTCCACAAAGTAGGCATAGTTCCATACCTACACCATCCATCCAACTATTGGGACCATACTGTACAGAGCGTTGGTGCTACGAAGCAGTCTCCTGGCTGTTGGGCACAATCCTAGACAGGTCACCACTCCGACACAGGATACTCAAATGGCTCAATCATCCCAGCAAGCTGGTATTTATTTTGCCGACCTCAAAAGGATGACAGGCTGAGTCAATCCCACCTCGTATTAATTCAACAGTCGAGCAGGATTTCAACTCAGGACCCTAGGATCCCAAGCCGATCACCTTAACCAATAAGCCAACACCAAGCTATACACCTACACCAATGACACTGAGGCTCAGGAGGGGTGGGTAGGACAAGGTTATCAATCAGCCTGTGCAACACTTTACAAAAAATAATTTTGTCTCTCAAGGGACACTGGATACCGTTGACCAGAGTCGCAGGGCCAGGCTGAATGGCAGAGCTGAGCTGTTCAGGGAGCTAGAGGCATAAATTTTACATGCGCTAAGGTGGGCATGGAGGCCTATGTGCGAGGAATCTGTGAGGGTAGAGCATCACCTGTGGTCAAGTGATTCTCGTCCTGATTACAGGGAATTCGTGCATTGCATTCATCCAAGTCCATCCTTGGTGCACTGCAGTTAGAGCAGAGGATGGTAGGTTCTTGACAGAGAGTCCGAAGTGACGGCCCGCTGGGCCGGTTACTTTGAGCGGTTGTACCAGGCTGATCCACCAGCTGTCGATTGGACGTCAGGGGTGTTACAATCCGTGTTGCTGACCCTCCAATCAACTGTGATCTACCTCGCTTGTGGAAACATAGGCTGCAGTGTGAACCGGTTGAAATAGTAAGCTCCAGGGATCTGTGGCATCCATGTCTGAACATCCTCTCTTT
>CM068954.1:76941103-76956148 GCA_035128595.1 Eptatretus atami | reverse complement strand
TTACACTTTAAACTATCCCCGGGGCTTTTCAACACGCCTGGAACTTTAAACTATCGGTTCTAATAACCATGATTCCCGTCGCCTGTGTTGGTGTCCGTTATATATCTTGGGCCTTGCCCGCTAATTTTCTGTCGTGCCCTTGCACAATTTCGTGGCTGGGCAGCGTGGCTCAACAGGCAGGGACTTCCGTCTGCCGAACTCAAACTATGGCATCCCCGGGCCCTGAGGCTGTCTCCGAGCCTACCTGCTCCCTATGAACGCGGGGAGGGGGGGGGTGCCCTTCCTGGATTGCCCCCCTTCCCTGCCCACGTGGCGTTTTGGTGCTCCGGGTCCCTTTCCGAGGGTCGCCCGTGCCCACTACACAATCCCGGTCCCTTGGACCCTTGGCCTACTCTGGCCGATTATTCCGGTGCCCGTGGTGCCCTCTACTCAATACTCACCTTTCCACAGCCACGCTCCCAGCCGATCAATGAACTGCTGCACCCTACAAAAAGGTTTCGAGCCTTCTTTCCACACCATCAACAAAACGACATCCTTATGGTAAATTTGACTAACCCACTAACTAACATTACACTGACCCTTGGTCCCTTGGGTGGGATTCACTCCTCCCCCCACTCATTCATTCGCACCATGCATTCCACATTCGCTCCACTCACACCCTCGGACCTGCTGACCCATATTCAATCACCATGCTTCTTTCATTATTTTTTTTTCATTTCCACACTGCTAGCTACATCCCCACTAACTAGCTCATGCCCCTCATCATCCCTTATTCTGATGCACGTTCCATTTAACTCTATCACTAAGCTACGTCGACACGACACATTCCATGTCGGTCCATGTCTCCCAAATCCATTTCTAAATCTGACCTAAATTCCCACTAACTGTTCCACGGGCCCCATGAGGAACTACTCATGACCCATGAGGCCGGTCTAACTAATGCTAAACCCTTCCCACTAAACTAGTGCTCCTTTGCCCAAGCAGGATGTTTGCCACATCTTGGCCCGGGCCGTGTACTTGGAGCGAGGCATTTTTTTTCTTGCACCGCCAGGGCGGCGGTCTACGGCTCGCTCGTTCGTCCCTTCCGTCAGACAATACCTGGGTCCTTGTCGTCGCCCTGCGCATCGCAACAAGCGCTCGCCTTCGCAGGGTTCGCCATGCGAGCCAACGCACACCGCTCGCACGTAACTCGTGCCGCGAGGTCCCCAGTGACATCACCCGCGCACCGAACCTGCGCGGTTTCCCGTGCAGGCCCGCACGTGCGCATCTTCCCGGGAACCCGCTCCGCGCGTCTCCCCTCTCACGCCACGAGGTCCCCGGTGACGTCACTCGCACACTGAATCTGCGCGGTTTCCCATGCAGGCCAGCCCGAGCGTATCGTCTCGTGGACCCGCTCCGCGCGTTCCGCGAACAGAACACACGGCATGCAGCATGTGATGCCCCGCACACATGCCCACATGGGAACCCGCGTGTTCCAAATTCATCCAACCTTCCTTTTAACCGTGTACGTGCCGGTTTTGTACCACGTACGAGACGTTCCGGCACCGGCTTTCGATCGTGCAAACGTGCGTGTTTGGGCTGTTCGCAAAACACGGAATGGACCTCGCAGGCAGCGTCCGGCGGAGCCGGCGCGGTCACCCAAACAACTTTGTGCGGCCTACCAGGCTCACCATTCAAGTCTCCCGTCTGGATCGGTCCGTCGTCCATTTCCATGCACACACTCACGCACGCCATGTTACTCACACCATACTTACCTTCTGGCACACATTTCAACACACACTCCGGGACAATCACATCGGGGATTCGTGTTACTACAAGAAATCCCGGGGTTTCCATACCCCCCAAGCTCTGCGTGCACTCATTCGCACCATACACCCGGTCTACCTCGCACGGCTCGACCGGACTTACCTGGTCGCGATCTGCTTCGAGGGAGCCTACCATCTCCCTCTGTTCCTGAGGGAGGTTACTCTGATGCTCGCACCGGGTCACGAAACATTCCCTATGCTCAACCTCATTGTCCCCCATTATCTCTACTTGTGTGTGTGCCTGTTCAGTTTTATGCCATTCGTCCCCCTCTTTTGATTCCTGCGTCTCCGTCACCTCGTTTATTATTTCTGTCGTCCTCTCGTGTCCAAGTTTTTTAGTTTCCCCCCTAATTGTCATGGCGTCGCTCGTCATCCCGACCTCACCCGTCTCCATTGCGGGCCAAACACATTGCGCACTCCCTCTTGACTGAATCGTTGCTCCACGTGCAGGCACCATTTTCCAATCGTCCGCATTTCCTCTCTCCATGCCTGCATATCACCCCTCATCTCATCCATTTTGCTTTCCATTTTCTGTAAATTCGCCTCCATTTTGTTGTTTTGTTCTTGCACATCACCCCTCATTCGGCTTTCCATTCCTGCCAGCATTGCATCAAACCTGGCCCATGTCAAGTGGACTTGGCGCAGCCGATCCGCCATGATGGTGTGCGGAACGGCAGGGATCGGGGGGGGGGGGAGTGGAATTTAATGGAGGGGGGTGTCATATGCCGCCCCTGCCACTCCCAATACCCCTTCTGGGTTTGGCTGCGGGAAATGTCTTCCTGCCTGGGGTGTTGTCCTGGGCCATTGTTCCTTTACCATATCTCGACACCCACCTGCTCCAGCTCATCTTGGCTCGCCATGGTCTATGAGAACAAATTGACGCTCTAATTTGGAAGAAACGGGGGGGGGGGTTGCTCATACACCCCTGATCAGAATCCCGTTAATTACTCAACGGAGGTGGAGGGGCCGAATCGCACTCCTGATCACCAATTGTTGTGGCCCGGGTTCCCGGCAATAAACGACCACTAGGTGAGAGCTGGAGTCGTCTCCCACCGAACACCCGAATTAGGTCGTGACTCTCGGACAACTCCGAAAGGTCACGGGTCCCTTAGCGGCCCGTGGTCGCCAATGTGTATATGTACATATATATATGTGAATATGTATGTATATATATATGTAATATATGCATATATATACATATATAATATGGTTAAAATAACAAGCGGTGATCCAGACGTCTTTGGCCTCAGGTGACATAAAAGAATGACATTTTTATAATGAAATTGTGTTGCTATCCTACATACATGATCATGTCACAACAATTTATTTTTTAACTGAGCAGTCACCCTTATTGTGAATTTTCAACATTTCTTGATCAGTCAAAGAATCATCAAACATTGACTATTTACTCAACCCTCGTATTTTCTGACATGGGTCATTGACCTATTGATACCTTATAGAATGCACACTTTGTTTGAAGCTTTCTTCCCTCTTCTCTCAAGCTCTCCTCTTCTTGTTTGTTATCCTTGTGACTGTCTTTGTGTTAGCCTTCTATCCTCTGTCACCTCACTCTTCCATGAGCCTAGAAACCTTTCCATACCAAAAACGCCACTCATCTTCTGGTACATGCTACATTTATTTACAACTGCCTCTCAAGCTTGAGCCCAACAACGGATTTTCATATTGCTCATTGTTGAACTTTGTGAACTGGAAATGAAAATCCTCTGATGGAAAAAAGTTGGTAGAACTCGAAAACTCTGTTTGCAAATCAATATAATGTCTTCATGCATGAGCTCTTTCTTCTTTTTTTTTATTGCAATTTGAGTATTAGACCTTTGACATTAATCCACAAGTCCAAATTTCTGTAATATACAGTATATGAGAAATTGTCAGGAAGTTTGGAAGTGAAGTTCTGAAATATACCGCTCAGGTTGCTGTTTTTTGTGCCAAATAACAGAATGGAGTGAGGGGATATCTTGGTGGGGGAATATCTTAGTGGATGGGGGTTGTAATATTTGTGGAATTAGGACATATAATATGTGGTTGGATTCACTGATAGAAAGCATATCTCAAATGGTTGCAACAAGAAATCTGGAAGGTGGGGCTGTTGTTTGTTGATGACAAAATCTCCTTGTATGACTATTTTAATCTCTCTAAAATTGGCTTAATTTCGAAATTAATTTCTTTACTTGTACGACCTCATCTCACAGTCATACATAGGTATATTTTGCCTTCTCATCATCATTTTCAAGAGGCCATTTGCACAAGGAATGTAATTCGGATATGGTTGTCATGGAAGATATCAATCATGTTTAATTAGCAGTCATTAACCAAAGCATTCTTTTTCTATAATCCTATTTTGATGTTCCTTGTAGTCAGAATAGCTCATGGTGAGTACAATGGAGTGGCCAAATTTACCCAGCATAATCAGAATATGGATGCAGTATTTAGGTGAGTGAAATTCAATTTTTTTTTTAACCTGTTGTTGCATGGAATTGCATATCTGTATGGTAATAAGTCAGTGAGAAAATGTACAGTAATGAGTCACGGTTAATAACTAGATTTACGAGTAACTCTCAAGGCTTCCAAGCAGTACCGCCTTGAGCGGAAAGAAGGAACATTGAGACACCTTAAAATGTAGCATTTTTGAAACTGGCAAACTACAAACCTATAAAAAGCGATTTTTTTTTTCTTGTTGAAATAGACATTAACGTCTCAGTTGCTATGGACACCATGATCATTTTTTGCTCGGGAAGGATTTGTGGAATGTAATTACAAGTTTTCAAATCATTATTGCTGTAGCCAAAAACCTGTATATATATATATATATATGTATGCAGGTTTAGCCGATAATTATACATCAATTTAGCCTTCAACCTATACATATCTGTTTTAAAATATAAATTGTACAAATACCAGTCTAAACTCGTATGTATATTGGTTTTTATCGTAAAACCTACATACACACGAGGTTAGCCGATAACCTACACTACTGTGTAAAAGTCTGTGACAAATTCAGGAGTTGCAATAAATTCATGATATGAACATCGACGATTTACTCAAAGTCTCAACAAGTATTTTAATCTCTGCCACCAATGGTGGACGGAGGTTATGTATTCACCCCTGTTTGTCTGTCTGTCTGTCTGTTTGGGTGTGATCAGGATATCTCCAAAGGTTGTGGAGGGATTCAGACGAAATTTGTGGACAGGTTGGGTGTTTGACAAGGACGGATTGATTAAACTTTGATGAAGATCCAGATTCGATATTTTTTCAATTTTTTAAGTTACCACCTTTGAGAGATGGGCCCAAAAACAATACTGTCTACTGTACAGCACAATACTGTGGGACTCTGACATTCGCTGTCCACAACTCAGTCCCAAGTTGTGATTTGGCACTCTTCCTCAAGTAACCATCTTCGTCAACCAAGAAGAATGCAGAGTTGGTGATCTCGTGCTTGAGTAGCTCCTCAACAGTGAACCCCCGGTGACTCCCATACTCAATAAACATGAGAGCTTTGTTGTCTCATCTTTGATGTCTGCTTGGGGAGCCAATTCAAGGTGGTATTAGGGGACGTAAACTTGATTTTGCTAATAGTTGAGTGTATCGATATCGACCTATTTCTGAGTCGATCATTGATAAAATTAGCACAAGCAGTGCTGCCCTCCTTGATACAGCACAACAACTTGTCTACATTTGCATTGGTCACAATTTCTCCAGTGAGAACATTCTTCAGTGCTACCTGGTCTTGTAGAGGACTGCATACCTTCGGAGATACTCCTCTATGTCTTGCACCATCCCAACTATCTTAGTTGCAGTACTTGGGTTGAAGTCGTGGTGAAGTGAGAGTTCTCCTTCGACATCATCCTTCATTCTTCAGGAGGTCAACGTACTGGTCTTTTTTATGCTTGATAATTCCACAGAGCTACTGCTTCCTTCTTTCTGGTGACCCCAATTATCCCCCCACTCACTTTGGCAGGCCGATTGTAGCACTGCTCTAGCGCCTGGTCAAAGGGCACTCCACTACCTTTCTTGGTGGTGTTCATGACAAATCCACCATTCATGTAGGAGTTGTAGAGGAGTGGGAACTTCTCCTTCAGTTGATAGCAGTCCTGGATGGATAAGTCGTTCTCTCTCTCTCTTCTCTCTCTCCTCTCTCTCTCCGGATCTTGTAGCACTGGTGCTATGAATAAATCAAAAGCAGGCTGAGTGAGTGATAATAGGGTGCATAGAGTGATAGACATGGGTACATAGATTTTTAAAAGGGCGTGGTCATTTTAAAAGGGCGTGGTCATTTTCGGGCTGTTCGTCTGGATAGAGATTTTGGCACACATCCCAAGTTGTTCCTTGGGGTCATAGCCTAAAACAGTTGAGTTATCCTCTCCTAAATTAAGTGCATACATGTCTAAGCCAGGTCCTAGACTACAAGGACGGATTGATTAAACTTTGATGAAGATCCAGATTTGATATTTTTTCAATTTTTTTAAGTGACCACCTTTGAGAGATGGGGCCAAAAACAATACTGTATACTGTACAGCACAATACTGTGGGACCCCGACATTCGCTGTCCGCAAACCATGTGTATTCATGGTTGATAAAATCCAAACTGCTGCTATATTCACGGCTTGCGTTTTTCTACATTTGCGGCTTCGTGTTTTTACTGTTTTTCGCGGGTGCATAAATTTGTTTTTAGCCATGTTATAAGCGAGTTGCGTGGCTTGTCCCACCATTCACACTAAAAACCAAGATAGGCGGCATGTCCCACCATTCACGCTAGACGCTTCACCGCATCTAACACCAGCTGTGTATGATGTCATCCTCGAGTCACACAATTAAAATGTTTCACCGCATCTAACACCAGTTGGAAAAGATGTCATCCCCATGAGTCACACAATTAGAATGCTTTACTACATCTATTACCAGTTCCATAAGACATCATCCCCCATGAGTCACACAATTAAAACACTTCACTGCATCTAGCACTAGTTGCAAAATATGTCATCCCCTGCACATCACGCAATTAAAACACTTCACCAGTTGTGTAAGATGTTATCACCCACAAACAATGGGCAGACGACTCACCCCTCCCACAGCGACCCACAATTCCCACGTGACTACTTATGTGCAGCATGTCTTGGGTCTCGAACTGTCTTCTTGTCCCGCTGCCTTGACCTGTTTTACCTCCCACTCCACTCAATGATCAAACATGGCTCCCAAGTGCAAGACCAGTGCCGGAGATGCGTCGACTGCCAAGGGGCAGAAGAAAGTGCTGAGCCTGAGTGACAAAGTTGAGCTGCTGGACCAGCTTTTGAGAGGAGGGAGTGTGGCCTCTGTGGGCAGACTGTATGGAGTAAACAAGTCCACCATTTACAACATACCAAAGAATGATAAGGTGACCTGAGAAAGTGTTGGGGTGTGCATCGTACGGAGCACCATCTTGGTCACCCAGGTCCAGGCCATCCACTAAGAAAAGATGGAGAAGGCTTACAATGTATGGATGGAGGACAACTCACAGAAGAACTTGCCTTTAAGTGGACCTTTCATTCAAGCAAAGGCAATACATATGTATGAGTATCTGGCTGGCGTGGGTGGTGCTCGCACTAGTGATGTGCTGAGCGATGTGGGTATGAGCAGCCACAGTCCATTCTGACCGAGCAGGGGATAGTTTGACCGGTTCAAGAAGTGGTATGATCTCTGCAATGTCAAACTGTCAGCCGAGCTTGCCTCTGTAGACCACAAGGTGGCCGAAACATTCCTTGCTCTACTCACGTAGATCATCAAGGAGAAGGGGTATCTGCCAGAGCAGATGTTCAATGCTGACAAGACAGGTCTGTTTTGGAAAAAGATGCCAATGTGAACTTTTGTCTTGAAGCCTGAGGGGACAGTATCAGGTTTCAAGGCCGCAAAGGACTGGGTATCTCTTCTCCTCTACGCAAATGCAAAAAGGGACTGCATGATGAAACCCATGATGCTGTACAGTTCCCTGAACCTGCGTGCTCTCAAGGGTAAGGACAAATACATGCTGCTCTTGTTTTAGAGGGCCAACAGGAAGGCGTGGGTAATGGCAGCAATTTTCATGGACTGGTTCCACAACTGTTTTGCCCCTCAGGTGAAGAGGTACCTGGTGGAAAAATACCTTGCGTTCAAGATTCTCCTGCTCGGGATAATGCTCCTGGCGTGGACTCGTTGAATGTTTTCTTCTGTTGTGGATGTAGATGGGCATCCAGATCGTTCATCATTAGTGACACTTGTGCGACCGTTTTTGAACATGGTAATCCAATCGTACACACTCCACTGTGGTGAAGCACTGTTCCCATATTGTGTTGAAAGTCTGTGATGGATTTCTGCCCCGGTACACCTTCAGCCCACAAAATTCATATCACTGCATGCTGCTCTTCTTTGGTGCAAGCGAACAGCGGAGCAGTCATATTGACTCCCTTACAATGACACTACTACTGACTGTTCAAGGTTGAAAGTGCTTTACAATGGTACAGACAGTTCGTGCTTGTGCCTCCAAGTACAATGAGCAATGTAGTCAACACAACACAATTTTTAATAAATCATTGCGGATACTTTTCGACTCACCCTCATATAATGTCTTTTTTCATTATTTTTCCCAATCCCCAGCACCTTTCATTTCTTTCGGTTAATCTGCATCTACCAATCTTGCCCAATCTATTAACTAATCAAGTGGGTATGGTTGACAACATTTCATGTGGGAATTAAATGGGAAAGGAACCACAAGAGGGATGAGTTGCATCAAATATATACTTGCCATAGAGCGACCATATAAAACGGAAAACATATTTTGGCTATTTTTGATACTTCCACCCCCATGACCTCCTAAAGTCTCCATAAGGCTACACCAAAGACTCCCTCTCTCCCCTCCTCATATTAACATGCGACTTTGTGAGAAGCACCACCCCCCCCCCCCCAACCACTCCCACACCCTCAAGAAAGGAGGACATTGAAAAAAAATCGAATTTATTAATATTCACCATGTTTATAAATGTATTTTATGTCTTGGGTGTACTGAAGGCATTATGTTTTCGGGTTGTCCGTCCGTCCGTGCGTAATGATTTTCTTACCGCCATAACTTGTGCACAGCTGAAGGGAGTTTTTTTGTTTTTTAAACCAAACTTGGTACAAAGGTGTATTATGAAGCAACCACGAACTCGTTAGATGTTGAGGTCAAAGGTCAAAGGGCATTGACCTTTATCTGAAAGTGGCATATTCTCAATACCACAATAACTTGTGAACTGTTGAAGGGATTTTTACCAAACATGGTACAGTTGCCTGCAAAAGTATTCACCTCCCACCCCCTCAAATTATTACATTTTGATGCCACCTGAGCTTATTTAATGATGCTTTCAAATAAAACTTAATATACTGAATCTTCATAAACTACTCCAAAGTGATAAAACTAAAAATGCAGATAAAATGTGAATTAGTTCGATTAACAGAGAAAATCAGATGGTTCTCAGTTGCATATGTATTCAAACCCTTTGCTTCATTAACCTTAAATCATTTCAGGAAAAAAAAAATTTGTTTGAAAGGTTACAAAATAAGTGTAATAGGTTTCACCTGTATGCAATCGGTGGTTTAAGTTAAAAAAAATTAAGCTTCCCCACTAACCTAAGGAGTTTTAAGGTGCAACTCACTTGGTCAACCAACAAGGCAAACATGAAGACCAAGGAGCACAGACATAAAGTGGTGGAGAAGCACCATTCAGGAGAGGATTATAAGAAGATTTCAAAGCCACTCATTATCCCTTTGAGTTCAGTGAAATTCATCATTAAGAACTGGAAAACATATCATACCACTCAGACTCTACCCAGATCAGGTTGTGCATCCAAACTCAACAGCTGGGAAAGTAGGAAACTGGTTTGGGATGTCACTGTAAATCCAACAATAACTCTGAAAGATTTGCACGGCTCAATGTCCGATATGGGAGTCAGTGTTCATCAATCAACACACCCCGTTCCCTTCGCAAAGCTGGCCTCTATAGACAGGTGGCAAGAAAGAAGCCATTACTGAAAAAGACGCAACTGAAATCCCATATATGAAGTTTGCGAAAAAGCATCTTTATCATACTGCAGGCGGGTGGAGAAAATTTTTGTTGTCAGACAAGACCAAAATTGAACTTTTTGGGCTAAATTGAAAACATTATGTCTGGCGTAAGCCAAACACTGCATATCACTGAGTCAGCACCTTCCCTCCTATCAAGCATGGTGGTAGCAGCATCATGTTATGGAGCTGTTTTTCATTAGCAGGCCCTGGCAAGCTTGTCAGGATTGAAGAAACAACAGATGGTGCAAAGTACAGCGGGAGAATCCTTGATGAAAACCTTCTTGAGTCGGCCATGAATCTGAAACTGGGTAGGAGATTTACCTTTCAGTAGGACAATGATCCGAAGCACAAAGATAAATTCATGCTGGAGTGGCTGAATAATAAGAAAATAAATGTTCTTGAGTGGCCCAGTCAAAGTCTTGACTTGAACCCAATTGAACATTTATGGTGAGACTTGAAGATTGCAGTCCATCGACGATCCCCATCAAGCTTGGCAGAACAAGAGCCATTTACACATGAAGAATGGACAAAGATTTCACCATCTCACTGTGCAAAGCTGGTAGAGACCAAACCAAAAAATACTCATAGCAGTCATTGCTGCAAAAGGTTCTTCCACAAAGTACTGACCTAAGGGGATGAATACTTTTACAACCAGTGAATTTTGATGTGTACATGTTTTTTGCAGGTATTCCTAACATGTAACCTCCTTAAACTATAACAGTGTAAAGTTTAATCTCTTCATTTATGAATATAAAAGTTATTTTGGAAAAATGGTTTCTCCCTAATTCGTAATTCATCTAAATGTGGCAATATTGGTAGGGGGGGGGGGAATACTTTTGCATGCCAATGTCCAAATGTGTATGATGAAACAAAGATGAACTGATTGGATTTTGGGGTCAAAGGACATGCAATCTTTAGCTGAAAGCAGCACATTTTCGTTACTGCAATTACTTGTGAACCGCTGACTTGATATTCACCAAACTTGGTATTCTATAACTATGGACTGTGATATGATTAAATGTTTGGTTCAAATGGTCAAAGGCCTAAGTGAAAGTGCCTTTATTTGAAAATCTGTGTTACTGCAACAACGTATGAACTACCCAAGAGATTTCAACCATACTTGACACACTACGGCCTGTAATACAAGGGATTGAACAGGTCAAAGGTCATGTGCCTTTTAAAAATAAATTTTGCAGACCATAACTCAAGTGAGAACCATCTCATGCTGTCTCTCTACTACTTATGTCTTTTCTCTCTCATGCTCTCTCTCAAGGGACCATTAATTTTTCATGCGACCTTTAATTTATATCAAATGTAGCAATGGGTTTACATCTCACATGGGTGGAGGCATATCCATTGATGCATTTGCGCCAAATTCTACCTTCGAGTTTTTTTCAATGGTCTCAGGATTTTGGTGAACCTGCAACACAAACAATGCAGAACACAGGCAGACAAAGGCATGGGACAAAGCCACACGTTAATTCAGGCAAACACAGTCGCTGACATTGGCAAAAGTGAGTTTTGGGGAACTTTGGTTATTGGCAACACGATCTTTGTAGCATTGCTTTTCTCTCCACAGTCACCAGAGCAATTGAGAAATTTCCTCCCTGTGGCATGCCAATCCATGGGGTTTGTCTGTGCTTTAACCTCTTAATGCTGACTATCAAGTGAGGAAGCACCATGTACCAATTTTTTTTTGGTCTTTGGGGCCTCAGCCAGGGTTAGGATTTAACTGCCGACATCACAGGTCAGACATTCCAATCATAATGTCACCTGGCATGTTGGTGTTAACATTATTTTCAATTATGTACTTAACCAGACTCAGTGGCATAATGGTTAGAGTGTCCAATCTGAATCTGGGAGGACGATGGTGTGAACCCTGGCTGGGCCATACCAAAAGACTTTTAAAAATGGAATGTGCTGCTTCCTTGCTTGACACTCAGCATTGAAAAGGATAGAGCAGAGACAACCAACCATGTGTTGGCATCAGTTAAAGGGGCCTAATGGCCTTCTCCTGCTTTGATGTTCCTTGTGAGATGAATCGATGATAAATCTTTTTTTTTTGGAGACATAGTTGAGGTTGTGGAACTGAACATAACAGAAAGAACTGAACAATTGAACATAGCACACTGAGCACATTAGTATGCAACAGGACAAAAGGAAAGGTATATGGAGAGGGCACCAACAGCAGAGTTTAAGGCCAAGATAGAGTGAGGGAACAAATAATGGGTGTGGGGGAGGAATGGGGGTCAGGAGAGCATTCATCGGGTGGACAAGATTGGATGCAGAAGGATAGCATGAGTGTTAACTCAGAAGGATTCAGAGGATAGCGTGAGTGTTAACATGTTACTGCAGCAGGGATTTGAATGACGAGGGCTTGAGATTGGGAGAGGAAGGAGGGGGGGGGTTAACAAGGGTAGAAAACATCATGGTTTTGCATTGGGGATAATCTGATGTGGTGATGAACAGCTGTTTTTGAAGACCTGGAGGGAAGAATGAGATTTAAGAGGATGTGAAGGTTGGTTCCACAGGCAGGAAAAAAGAAAAACAAATGAGTGGAGGTGAGTAGTGATCATGGATTAAGGTAGTTTCACCAGAAGGTTAGACGGTGGACCGTGTGTGCCCTGCAGAAACGTTGGGGGCACAAAGCATGGGAAGAGCAGAGGGTGCAAGACCAGACAGAAGGTGACAGAAGACAGAGAGACCACTGGCCTGTCTGTGATGGTGAAGTGATAGGCCCAGACTCACCTTCATCGTGGGATATTCCAATAATCTTGAAGGCCTTGGTTTCCATGGCGTCAAGCTTCGCAAGATGTGAGGCAGAGGAGCCATTCAGAGGGGAGAGCAGTACTTCATTGAGCTGTGGATGAAGGCCTTGTAGGTGGATCGGAGTTTAGGTGTGCCAAGGAACTTGCATACCGGAGGATGCCCAGTCAGCGACTGGCTTTGGAAGCCAACTTTGAAATGCGATTTGCCCAAGAAACATAATGGCTGAAAGTAAGACCCGCAAGACAGACTGACTGAACTTCCTCAAGAGGATTTTAAGAAAGTAGAAAGGAGGGTTTGCCAGACGGTCCTTTCGGAGAGAGATAGTGAGAGTGTGAGATTTGTCAGGATTGAAAGACATTTTACAAGTTGACCAGCTTGTGATGATTTCAAGGTCTGAAGAGAGGGAAGAGGTGCAGCCTGTCTGTCTGAAGAATGAGGGATGTCACGGCCAAAGGTGGAGTAATCAGCAAATAGATAAAGGGGATTTTCCAGAGAGTTATAGAGGTCATTGATGAAGATCAGGAGTCAGACTGGGCCCAGAACACTGCCTTGGGGCACTTCAGCCTTGACAGGGAGAGATGAAAGGATTCTGTTGAGAAATTTTTGTGAATTTACCTGTTTATGTTGTCACATATTCACACAAGTAATGTCTTTTCATACCAGCTTTGAGACTCTCCTGCGTTTGCTGTGTTTCAAATAGATCAAACCCATGCTTGTATCATTCAATTGAGCTCTGTAATCACCAACTTCAACTAACCTAACTTTGTGATGATTCAATGCCTGCTTACCTGCAGCGATCAACTCTCACCACAAAAAAAACAAATTTCAAAATTCGTCAACAAGGTTCAAATATCACTATGGAAGCATGAATATGGCATGTGTATATCAAACTGACTTCTGACTAGTTTTTCACTCATGCAAACCTAATGACCAGGCCTGCTGCAACCTTGTTACATGAATAACTGAGCAGCAATATCAATCATCATTTTAATGTGCAATGTCGGCATATGACAAATCCTTTGGAGGTGATTAAGTCGACAATTCGTGCTGGAATTAAATGGGAAGCAACAGCAAGATGGACCATCAGTTGATGCAATTGGGAAACTTTAAAATTTATATCGCTATATTTGAATTGACGCTGTACAGTAACAATGCTTCAGCCTTTAATTTGATTCATTCACATTGGGTTTCAATCCAACAAAAATGAAGTGATCCTACGCAGCGACAAAGTAGTGAACAATATATACAGGGAATTCCAACAAAGCCTTAATTCCTGAAGCTTTCAACACATAAAGATTTGTGGACAGCACAAAAGAGGAATGTGAGCGATTTTGGTGTCAAGAGTAAAATTGACTCAGTTTGTCATCAGAACAACTTTCTGGGTATGATGAGGAGAGATGAAATATGGGATGTGGTGGGCAGTGTAAAGTTTACCCTCACAGATTGGAACACTGTAAAAAAGCATTAGTGCGATCTCCAGAACCAAACTTATTCAGAGATTCATGGTGAACAGCAGGTGGGAACCATAACTGAGAACTCAATCACTTGCAATTGACCCATTTCCCTAAGGGACTTAATGGGGGCCTTTTTCTGCTCTTGAACTCTGCCTCCTCGTTCCACGCACTGTCAGGATTCATCCCCAACTCCCATATCTGTGACATAGCTTCATGACTTGCACATTCAGGATCCCTCTATTCATCTGGTTTTTTTTCTCATCAAAAATCCACCGGAACACAGGGATGGGGCTTGATTGGTAAGAACCAATGGGGGCAGCCCCACATTCATGATATCTTTTGCCCCTGTATCTTGTAAAGGCAGAATCACTTTCATACTCAGCCTATGTCTTATCAGATCAAACGTAGTTCACACTTTCCGCCCACACCTCTTGCACCCACACGCTTCCGGAAACGTGGTCCTTCAGCAATAACATCAATTCCGGTATATGCTCATGTCTTTTGTCCAGAAACTACATGACAAATTGAGAATGACGTTGATGAGCACACAAAGAGAGTACTAATACACAAAAGAAAACTACAAAACGCACCATTTTATCAAGTTTCAAAAAAATTATGACTTTCTAAACAATTCAGGAAGTGTAACAAATACAACAAAGACACCTCTTGAATTCGTCAACAAGTACTTCCTACATACCTGTATGTGTTTTGTACATCATCATCAAGTGAAAGGGACATTTTTCTGAATATTGTAGACACATTATTACATTAAGTAAGCTAAAAAAATGAAGTTTTCTTTCTCATTCCAAGTTTATTTTTCTTTTCTTCAATTACCTCTGATTCTCCTTTGTTTCCCTTTCCTCTTCCAGTTCAATTTTGCATTTTCCCAATTTCTATCTTCCCTACAATGCCTTCTCTTTCATTTATGAGATATTGGCCCATTATTATTT
>CM068954.1:76924784-76936440 GCA_035128595.1 Eptatretus atami | reverse complement strand
AAATCTCACACTCTCACTATGTCTCTCCGAAAGGACCGTTTAGAAAACCCCCATCCACTTTCTCAACAATCCTCTGGAAGAAGTCCTTTCTTTCAAGCTTCTGGGTCTCACTATCTGCCATGACCTTTCCTGGAAAGCCACATTTCAAACCTCACCTCCAAAGCCAGTCGCCGACTGGGAATCCTCCGTCGTGCAAAGTCCTTCCTCGGCCCACCTGAGCTCCTGACCACTTACAAAGCTTTCGTCCACCAGCCTGATGGAGTACTGCTCTCCCTCTAGGCTGGTGCTCCTGCCTCCACCTTTCTCGGCTTCACGCTGTGGAAACCAAGGCATTTGGATCATTGGCATCTCCCACAATGAGGCTGAGTCTTTGGGCCTTGCACTCTCTCACCACAGGCTGGTCGGTGTCCTTCTGTCTTCTACCGTCTCCTCTCCAGCCTCGCCCCTCCCCCCCCTGCTCTCTCTGCGATTTGTCCCCACCACATTTCCGCAGGCCGGTCAAGGTCCGCCAACAACCCCCTTCTGGTAAAACTACCAAAATCACGAATCACTGCTCTTCACTGTTTTCATTCCTCTTTTCCCGCCTTTGGAATAAACTCCCTCACTCTATTCAATCCCATTCTTCCCTCAGGCTTCAAAACGCTGTTCACCACACCCTCTTATCATCCCCCATCCAAATCCTCGATCTTTTCTACCCCCGAGAATCCACCCAAGCCCACCTCCTTCAAATTCCCTGCTTTCCTTCCTGAAAGTCCCTGTAATGTCCATCTTGTATTCCCCATCTTCCCCACCCCATCCCTCTCCTTTCACAGATCTCCTAATGTCTGTTCCCCACTGTTTTGTCCTTCCACTCCCGCCACTCTTGTCTCATGCCCCCCTTGCTGTGCGTTGTGTGTTAGCTCTCACACGAGCCTCGACAAGGTATACAAAAAATATATAAATAAAAAACAACCCAAATCCTCAACTTCCCCCAACCAACCCCAAATCCTCACCTCCTCCCCAACCAACCCCAAATCTTCACCTCCGCCCTCCCCAACCAACACCAAGTCCTCAACCCCCTGCCCAACAACCCCAAGTCCTGAACTCCGCCTCAACCAACTCCATGTCCTCAACTCCCCCCCAACCAACCACAAGTCCTCAACTCCCCCTCCAACCAACCACAAGTCCTTAACTCCCCCTCAACCAACCCCAAGTCAACTCCCCCCAACCAACCCCAAGTCCTCAACCCCCCCAACAACCCAAGTCCTCAACTCACCCCAACCAACCCCAATACTCAACTCCCCCCAACCAACCCCAAGTCCTCACCTCCCCTCCAACCAACCCCTCACCTCCCCCCCAACCAACCCAAGTCCTCACCTCCCCCCAACCAACCCAAGTCCTCAAATCCCTGCCAACCAACCCCAAGTCCTCAACTCCCCCCCCCCCCAACCAACCCCAAGTCCTTAACTCACCAAAACAACTCTTCGTCCTCAACTCCCCAGCCAACCAACCCCAAATCCTCACCTCGCCCCCCACCAAACCCAAATATTCAACTCCTCTCCCAACCATCCGCAATTAATGAACTCCCCACCAACCAACCCCAAGCCCTTAACTCCCCCTCAACCTACCCCAAGTACAAAAATCCCCCCCCCTACCAACCCCAATCCTCAACTCCCCCCTCTCCAACAAACCCCAAGTCCTAAACTCCCCACGACCAACCCCAAGTCCTCAACTCCCGCCACCCAACAACAAGTCCTCAACTCCACTCAAACCACTCCAAGTCCTCAACTCCCCCCCCCTCAACCAACCCCAAGTCCGAAACTCCTCCCGAAACAACCCCAAATCCTCAACTTCCCCCCCCCCCCACAACCAACCCTAAGTTTTCCACCCCCCCAAAACCAACCCAAATCCTCACTCCCCCCAACCAACCCCAATTCCTCAACTCCCCCTCAAACTAACCCAAATCCTCAACTCCCCTAACCAACCACAAGTCCAACTCCCTGCCCAACCAACCCCAAGTCCTCAACTCCCCCCCCACCCCACAACCAACCCCAAGTCCTCTACGCCCCCACCCAACCTCCACTCCTCAGCCCCCTCCAAACCAAAGACGTCAAGCCCCCTCCCTTCAAAATACTCTCCACCTTATCATCAAACTCCCTCCCCACGAGAAGTCTTCAATCCCTCCACACCTACACCAAGTCCTCAAAACCCCTACACCCATCCCCACTGCAAGCCTCAACCCCACTCTTATAACTCCATTTTCTCTCTGCCCCAACTCAACGCAACTCTGTCCTTCCCTCCCCATTTCTTCTGCAAGTCCTAAGCCCCACCCCCCCCCCAAGCATCAATCACCTTCTCTCAACCACCCAAACTCTCTGTCCTCCCTTTTGCCTTTGTTGTGCATGTCCTCAACCTCCCTCACCCACCCAACCATATGTCCTCAACTGCCCCAAAACCACACATCCTCATTCCCCCCAACTCCAAGCCCTCAGCCCCCTCCCCATCCAACTCCAAGTTCTCAGCCCCCCTCCAAACCCCAAGTCCTCAAGCCTACCATCCCAAGTCTTCAAAACACTCCCATCTTATCACCAAATTCCCTCCCCACTGCAAATTTTCAATTCACCCCCCCCCCACCCTCCACACACCAAATGCTCAACCCCACTCTCCTAACTCTGTCTCTTCTTTTCCTCAACCCCACCCCAACTCTCTGTCCTTTCCTCCCCTTTCTTTTCAATTCCTCAGCCCCCACACAAACCTCAAATCCCTTCTCCCAACCACCTTAACTCTCTGTGCTCCCTTCGCCTTTGTTCTGCAAGTCTCAAGCTGCTGCAACTCCTCGACCTCCTTCTCCCAATTCTCTCCCCATCTCCAATTCTCAATTCTCCTCTCCCCCTTTCCCCATTCGTTAAGAACAATGTTCAAAGTAAATAACAATGGAAGGTTAAATAAAGCAACCTCTTCCACCTTTCTTCCCATTATTAACAACATTCCTGTTCCCTTTCATTCAGAACAATGTTTAAAGTAAATAAAATTTTAAAAACGTTTCATCCACAATCTCATGAGATTCCAGTACAAATAGTGGACAAGCAAGCTAAATGGTAAAAAAACCAAAAAACATAAAAGGTCATTGGTAATGGAAAACATAATATATAACCGGAACTGTTTAGACAAAGACCTTAATAATTATGTGGGTTTATGGTCCCTGGTTCAGTGGTTTAACAGAAAATCGTCAGAAAGACAGAGAAACAAACAAACAGAATAAGCCTATTATTTACACAGATTCTAATAACCACTGTGAGCACTACATTGAGAAAGTTTGTGATTAATCGTGAGTTTGAGTGGGCCTGTTTGATACTTCCACCTAAGTGCATAATTCAATTCATGAGACTTCTCCCAGATTTAAATCGTACATGTAACTGTCTTGATTTTGTATATTGCTTCCTAAATGACCTTGTATTTGTGTGAACAATCTCATTTCTCCCAATCTCTTTGTCCTACATATGTATAGGCGCTCTCACACTTGCCTTGCACCGAATTCACACTGAGCACGTGCCACAAGAAGTGGAGCAGCCAAAGTTGCTTTGCCTCTGTTGCTTTCTGTGAAAACGGTGAAAACACAATTTTTTTAATTTGCACATCATCTGGATAAGCTGAATTGAAAAGTTGCTCTGCCTCTGTCGATTTCCTCTGGAGTCGTACTCGGTTGAAATATGTGATTTTATCTTTATCATTTAGGACCTGCTCCACTTTTAGCATCTTCTTTCTTCATTATGAACATTTGTCTCTCATACTTGAACTGCTGGGCCTTCATTCCTAATTTCCAGCTCTCCAATCTCGCTGTCAATTTTAGCGTTTCTCATGAATGACTCCAATTCAGACTGTGTGTTCCGTCGGCTTAGAACAATGCTAAGTTGTTGCAATTCTGCCATTGTGTGCTCTTGGCAAAGCAACTTATGGTGACCTTCAGTGCAAGTACGTACTCTGAAAGCTCTACCTTACTCAGTGTTCGTGGTATATACCTCAGGCTCTTGTCGGGCCAGGATTCCCATAGCTCTGCCTATACTGAAGTGTTTTTGCAGTTGTAGAAGGTGGGGAAAACACGCTTTGTTCGATTATTTCATCGAGCTTCTTGAAGGTGAAAACAGGACATCATTTAAATTTAGACCAATTTTCTCAACAAAACGTTTAGACAAGTTTGTAAATCATCAGAGGAAATAAGTTGAAGCGAGATTTCAGGCCAGAGTACTTCTTCGAAGCAAGAGGAGGATTCACAGCTGAAACAGCTAAAATTTGTCACCTTATGAGCAACTCTCCAAAAAGGTGTGAAAAATTAATGTTTTTGAAATCAAAACTTACTTTCCACCTTAGAAACTGCGATTATTTTGTCCTCGCACATTGTACTTGAACTTCCTCATGCTGGATTGCATCGATAAGCTCTTGTCTTCCTGATTTTCCTTCAACCTCCTTTTTGTCAGTTGCCACTTTGCCACTCACTATTCATGCAAAATGAATATCTTGGTATTGATGACATCATTTTCTCTGATGAGTGCTCCACTTTAGTGAGCCTTGATATTTAAAATTCTGGGGGGGGGTCTATTTTTTCTGCAGAAAATTTTAAATGAAATTATTTTGACTGGTATCTTTTACAATTTTAACCTTCTACCTGGATGATCATTCCTTTTATTGGGTAGTCGATCTAGTCGAAAAAAAAATTCAAATTTTTTTTTTTGAGATTTGTTCTACCCTTATTATCAGTATTTAAAATGGCGATTTCAGTTAATAACATGGCAATTTCGATGAAAATTGGTTGGTAGGTTCATACCATGACCTAGTTGTGTGCAAATGAGAACCGTTGCTATGGACACCACCATTGCCTATCACGGGACTTTGAAATTTTTAGAAAAATCATAAAAAATTTATTTTTTCAAAAATCCGGCCACGAGCGACTGTGGGCAGCACATTCAGCCATATTGTCAAAAATTTCCAGCCGGATCCTATGAAAACTGTGCGAGAAGATAGACTTTGAATGAACCCTGGTCGAAAACAAAAAAGCGAAGTTCGTTATATCTCAGAGACTATGAGTCAGATATACATGAAACTGGTATGGTAGGTTCATGTATGTCTAGTTATGTGTGAGAAAGAACCGTTCTATGGACTCCTCCGTTGCCTATGCACGGCCGAAAAACCTCTAAATGTGAGGGTATTTTAACGAAAAAACAATCTGCAGCATTAACCCTTGAAGCTGAATCATGAATTTTCTTGTGCTTAATCCTCAGGTCATTCCCCATCGAACGGGCCCATCGCGTCAGGTTCTATTGGGTAGTCGACTACCCATGTCCGCCTACCGGCTTGTTTATATACATTTTAGTACAGCGGATAAGCACAATAATTGTGCGTTTTATGAGAAAAGCATGAATTTCTGACATAGTTAGTGAATACCATAAGGTTTATTTTTAGATGTGGAGGGAAGTCAGATTTGACCTCTGAGGACCGTGAGAGGTCAAATCCAAGATGGCCGCCAGTCCACCGGGTCTAATGTTCAAACGCGCTTAATTTTGAACCAAACAGTGTAGAAAACATTTAATGTGTCATTTCCAACTAAATTGGGGATTCCCATTCATGTGATGATTGTTTGAGATCACCAGCATTCGAGAGCAATGCATTTCGGTCAAGGTCAAGGTAAAAATTGACCAAAAATAAGCAATCAGTTGAAATTTGCCAATGAACCCTCAGTGGTGTCTCATGTTTGAGATGTCATTTTAAACGAATCTTCAGATGCCCATATATGATGTTAATTTACAGGTTGCCAGAAGAGGTCATACATTGAGGTCAAGGTCAAGACTGAAGTATCCCAAGTATGCCGATATCTGAAATAATCAAGATTAAGTCAAAACAGAAGGCAATGCTCGCAGCAATGAAGAGTGCCTGTGGTCTCTTTTCGAGGCTGTACATCTGTCAACACGAGATGAAAACATGGATAATTTCTTCTTCCATGAAAACCATGCAGCCCCACCAGCTCTGTCAACTGGAGGAAAAATGTGGATTGGGGTTAAAGCAGATCTACTTCGCTGGCTGAATCAGATCTGCTCGAAAACAATAATGCGCCTGTGGCTGATGCAACAATTCTCGATGGTGCAGCTGTGGTTCAAATGCTAAATCCTGGAACATCAAGAACATTTCAAGAGTATGGAGAAAGAGTGTTTGCACCATACATCTCTGCTCAACTTGAGAAAGCAGCCGCATCGACCTTGTCTGGGATGTATACTACCTGCCAGCCTGAAAGCCTCAACCAGACAAGAGAGCGGAAAGGGCGCCAGGAAAAGGGTGGCTCCTTCTACTGTGATGCCAAAGAACTGGAAGGACTTCCTTCGATGCAATGAGAACAAAACCAAATTGTTTGCTTTCCTGTCACGTGAAGCTGTTCATCTTCCTCTTGCAGAGGGCAAGGAACTGTATGCAACAGATGGAAGTGGAGTCCTCTGCTCTCCTGCTGAGTCATACTTGGCCCGCCTTGCCCCATGTTCGCAAGAGGAGGCCGACACTCGTCTACTTCTGCATGTGGCAGATGCTGTGCAAAAGGGTGTAAAAAGGTGACAAACGTACCGTTGATACTGATGTGGTGGTACTGGCTGTGGCTTCATTCAGCAAGACAGCTCCTGATGAGCTGTGGGTTGCCTTTGTGTCGGGTCAACTTTCGGTACATAGCTGTTCACGAAATGGTTGCCACAATGAATCCAACACAGTGTCTGACTCTCCAGTCCTTCACACTTTCACCGGGTGTGACACTGTATATGCATTCGCTGGCAAAGGAAAGTAGACTGCCTGGGAAACTTGGAAGTCTTTCCCAGAGGTGAATGATGCTTTCAATGAACTCGTATGCATGCCAAGTGAGATCAGTGAAGGATCAATGTTACTGCTGGAGCGATTTGTGTGCCGATGTAAGACCGAACCAGTGAGAGAACGGAAGTGAATGATTCCAGGAAACAGCTCTTCACACAGAAATATAGAACTCTATAGAAACATTCCTTCAACGCAGGCAGCACATCAAGTGCACTTGCTACCAGGCCAACTGTTGGAACCAGGCATTGGTCCTGGATCCTGAGATGCCAGACCCATCTGACTGGGGCTGGACAAGGGAAACAACTGGGTGGCAGCCGCTTTGGACCACTCTTCTTGAAGCATCAAAATCGTGCCATGAATTGATCCACTGTCGCTGCAAGAAAGGGTGCACTGGATGCTGCAAGTGTGCCAAAGCTGCACTCAAGTGCACTGCACTGTGCTTCTGTTCTGGAGACTGTTAGATTTTGATCATTACCAATAGGATATTCGGAAATTGTGATAGTGAGAATTCGAAATTAGTATGAGTGGGAAGATTGATAGTTATCGTGAGCTACATTGATCCGTACTAGTTTGCCGGATAGAAATGTTATTTCAAAGGTAGTTGTTATGCAATTTGGTAGAAATATGTGGATATCTTGTGCTCATAGTGTCAAAATGGAAGCGAAGTTTCACTGTTATTGCATAGGTCCAATCCAGTGTCCAAGCTAAAATAAATGTATTAGCAAAAGAATGTCCAAAATTTTTAACGTATTTGACATTGACCTTGATCTAAATGCATGTCCTTGGGTTGTGCGATCTCAAAAGTATCACCAAATGAATGGGCATCCACAATTTTGGATAATACACCTTAAATGTTTTGTACACTGTTTGGTTCCAAAATTAAGCGCGTTTGAACATTAGACCCAGTGGACTGGTGGCCATCTTGGATTTGACCTCTCACTGTCCCCTCAGAGGTCAAATCTGACTTCCCTCCACATCTGAAAATAAACCTTATGGTATTCACTAACTATGCTAGAAATTTCATGCTTTTCTCATAAAATGCACAATTTGTTAAAATATGAGAGCTTATCCGCTGTACTATTTGTGTTTACACCATGGGCTTTGTGATAATACTTGTATAATATTTGAGGATTCTGTATATATCTGTATCGTGGCCTGCAAAAGTATTCACTATTCACCTCTTACCAATAATTGGTACATTTAGATGAATTACGAATTATGTGGAAACAATTTTTCCAATTGAACATTTTTTTAAATTCATAACTGAAGAGATCAAACCAAACACTGTTATAGTTGAAAGAGGTTACATTTTAGGAATACCTGCAAAAGACATGTACAAATCAAAATTCACTGGTTGTAAAAGTATTCAACCCCTTCGATCAGTACTTGGTGGAAGAACCTTTTGCAGCAATGACTGCTATGAGTCTTTTTTGGGCTGGTCTCTACCATCTTTGCACAGTGAGGTGGTGAAACCTTTGCCCATTCGTCATGTGTAAATTGCTCTTGTTTTGCCAAGTTTGATGGGGATCGTCAATGGACGACAATATTCAAGTCTCGCCATAAATATTCTATTGGGTTCAAGTCAGGACTTTGACCGGGCCACTCAAGAACATTTATTTTTGTGTTAATCAGCCACTCCAGTGTAGCTTTAGCTTTGTGCTTTGGATCATTGTCCTGTTGAAATGTAAATCAACTACCCAGTTTCACATTTATGGCTGACTCAGGTTTTCACCAAGGATTATCCTGTACTTTGCACTGTCCATTTCCCTTCTATCCTGACAAGCTTGCCAGTCCCTGCTTATGAAAAGCTGCCACCACCATGCTTGGCAGTAGGGATGGTGTTGATTGGGTGATGCACAGTGTGAGGCTCGCACTGGATGTAACACTTTGAATTTCGACCAAGAAGTTCAATTTTCGTCTTGTCCGACCACAAAACGTTTCTCTACATGTCTGCAGTGTCATGAAGATGCTTTTTCGCAAACTCCATACAAGCTTGTAGATGAGCATTTTTCAGCAATAGCTTCTTTCTTGCTACCTGTCCATAGAGGCCAGCTTTGTGAGGGGAACAGGATATTGTTGATTGATGAACACTGAACCCCATCTCAGACATTGAGTCTTGCAGATTTCCAGTCATTGTTGGATTTACAGTGACATCCCGAACCAGTTTCCTGCTTGTCCGGCTGCTGAGTTCGGAAGGGCAACCTGATCTAGGTAGAGTCTGGGTGGTATGATATGTCTTCCACTTCTTAATGATCGATGCCACCATACTCAAAGGGATAATGAATGACTTTGAAATCTTCTTATAACCCTCTCCTGAATGGTGCTTCTTCAACACTTTATGTCTGACTCCTTTGGAAAGCTCCTTCGTCTTCATGTTTGCCTTGTTGGTTGACCAAGTGAGTTGCACCTTAACACTCCTTAGATTAGTGTGGAAGCTTAATTTTTAAGTTAAACCACTGATTACATGCAGGTGAACCTATAACACTTATTGTGTAACATTTCAAACAAATAATTTGCTCCTGAAGTGATTTCTGGTTAATTAGGCAAAGGGTTAGAATACTTATGCAACTGAGAATCATCTGATTTTCTCTGTTAATCTAACTTATTCACATTTTTGCTGCATTTTTTTTTTTTTTAGCTTTATCACTTTGGAGTAGTTTGCGAAAACGCTTTATATTAAGTTTGATTTGAAAGCATCATGAAATAAGCTCAGATGGCATCAAAATGTGAAAAATTTGGAGGGAGATCAATACCTTTGCTGGCCACTGCACAGGGTGGGACATTTATATCTGACGGTTTTATTGTCCTTATAACTTTTTTGTTTCTAAAGCAAATAAAATAAAATTTCTACACAACATAGGCACATACTTCAAGTTTTTAAAATCAATTTTGAGTCTTTATTTCTTAAAAATTACATCAGACAAATGGGCCCCTTTCGAATTCGTGCATTCACGACAGCGGATCATCATATTGTTCATTACCGCAAGCAATGTCTCTTGATCAATAGAGCGGATGGTTGCAGTGATGTTTGCCTTCAATTCATCGATCGATGTTGGATGTACCTTATATACTTTGCCCTTCAGAAATCCCCATAGGAAGAAATCTGGTGGATTTAAATCTGCCCAATCAAAGTGTGTCTCATCTGTCATGATGACCTTGTTTGTGAAATTGGCATGCTCATTGCATTTAAAAAAAAAATGCTCATTGCATTTAAAGTGCTCAATCATTAAAAACTTTCAAGTATTATCTGTAAAACAAAGAAAACAATAATTAGTTATGCCAAGACTGCTTCCGGCAAGAAAGATTACAAATGTGACAGATATAAATGCCCCACCCTGTTATATTCTCTTTCAGGAGTGTGATCGTTCACTCACTTTCCAGTATTGGACGCGTACCGTATTTATATTTGTGAGCATGGTAGATAATGTTTGCTGGTTTATGTGATAAGTGCTGTACATCCGATGGAGATCTACGCCGTTTGCTGCTACCTCTGGTTGATAACAAAGTACAGTAGTTTAATTTTTTCCTACATGGTTAAATGACCAATTTATTGATAATCTTGCATTATTTTATTATTCTGAAACTGTCAGTTTTTTTGGCTGAGGTTTTGACATTTCCTGTCAGCTGTGATCAGAGAGCAGAATATCAATGTTGATAAAAAGTAATGATAATGACTACTTGGAGAGCAAATGGTCAGGGTGTGGGATAACTGTGTCGGCTATTTAGTTGGGAAGGGGGGTTAATACTGTCTCCTTTCTGAGCAACTACCCAAAAAGGTGCGAAATTTTGAAAATGAATTTCAAATTTCCCCACATTTGCTGTGACAAAGGTTTTTTTTTCACAGCTATTAAAAATAATGGGGTAATTTCACATCGAGCAGTGCGTCTTTTAATGAAAAGAACATTGAAACAAAGTCACTGAAGGGAGAATTTCAAAGAAGATGCCTCGCATCTCCTGTACCTACTAGACTAGACGTATTTCTGAGAAATGTGCATCCCAGAAGCATTTTTTGGTAAAAAGTTTGGAACATGACTTTTTAACATAATTAAGGTATGCTGAATTCGACTAGCCCTGTTCCCAAGCTGAATTTTGAGTTTTTGACCATCTAATTAGCATAAACAAAATGGCTGCCAAATTGACAATTTTGGGCACTTTCTTGGACAGGCACTACTATGCCATTTAAATAAATGCACATTGTTCACATGTACGCATCTTAGAAATGTCCCTTGAGCAATGGATAAAGCTACAGGCTAATAAAATTCGTAACATGCCAAAAATCTATTATTATCTAATTAGTTACGCCATTACCAAAAATCTATTTTCTGCTGTAACTTTGTTACGATGCATGCAAACCTGACAAATGAGATGTCTAGACCTAGTTTTGAGGGTCAAGAAAATGATTAAGACATATTGAAGCATTTTAATTAATGTTTACATGGTTACTGATGTTTATTAATAAAATGTAGACGTTAAAGTTGCTAGTCTGTAATCATAAAAACTAAACAAAGTTCTATCATGCTGCTACGTGAACAAATTTCAGTCAGCATAAACAGTTTTCAGGAATGCCAACATCTTTTAGGCAAATCACATTGTATTCATGCAAGGAGTCTGATCATTAATCTGTTGCTGGCATGCACACATTGATGTGCATCGAATCCTGAATTCCGGCATGTGCAGCGTCGAGTCTTGCATTGTTTCCGACATGCACAGGCTACCATCTCGAGGCAACTGTCTGGAATGGGGCTCAATGCCAACAGTATGGGTTGCATTCCTGATTCCCCAAGTCTCCATCCCATTTCAGAGGGCGCAGGGAGCTCAGGTGTGGGGCAGTGGGATG
>CM068954.1:76892079-76905861 GCA_035128595.1 Eptatretus atami | reverse complement strand
ATAATATACAAAGTATGCAAATATTAGCATTAAAAAGTTTTCTCTCGGAGTGCTGCAATTGATTCATATATAATACATTGTATTATCTAATGTAATCACATTTTCTACATTTTCGCAAGAATGCCTGAAAATAACATGAATATGGTATTATTCAGTTACTCATGGCATATGACATTCAACTTGATTAATTTCATATTCTATTGAGAAATGATGTTTCAAATATTTATTTTCACAAGGAATTAATTCGTTGAGAGTATATATCAACAAACACACAAGGATGGATTCCAGGATTTGTTAAAATGGGGGGGGGGGGGGTACAAATTTCTTATATACGTAAATATTTTTTTAAATTGGTAATTTTTCAATGTACTTTGTTTGAAAATAAATTTCAAAGAAATATTTGAAGGACTATAACTGGCTGTTTGTCAAACTCTCACTTTTGCACTCAAATTTGCAATCTTCTCAACAAAATTATCAGAGTACTCAGAATAAATGCCCAGGAAACAAATTGTAAGGAAGAAATCGTTGATTAGTCTCTCCTTAAACAAGAATTAATTAGAATAAACAAGTGGATAAAATATAAGCAACTTTATTGCAATTTGAAAGCTGAAAAAATGACAGTCCATTTATATATGCTAGTTGAATTAGGAAAGTTATGTTCTAGATACCTGGACATCAGTGGTGTTGAATGTACGACCTGGTGCACGTTGGATGCGAGCGACATCTGTATGAATTCGTTCAAGTGCTTGCGCTGGACAAGATGCTGTCATAGCGCTGTGTGTTCGTTTTTCCATCGTGGTGCCGTTTGTTGTCGCCAATTGTCCAGGCCACAGCAACGCAATTAAGCTGTCCATCCTCTGTCCTTGAGTGATTTCAGGAGGGATGTATTCCCACATGCAGTTGTATTTGTTGATTGACGACCATGGTTTGCTGCAATGTTTTACACATGCCCAATTTCTTGTGTAGGACATACTATAACCCATATGTAACATGTCAGTCCACCAGTTGCTCGAGCCATTAATGATGGTGAAGTGAGCAGCCAGACCCAGATGTTTAGGTGATGGCTAGCAGATGTTGCCAGGGGATAATGTGCACAGGTATATTCAGGCACTTGGAATGTGTTGGTTCAGTGTCAGCTATATCAGGCCTGCAGCATGCATCATTTTCATCAGTGAGCCATCCCAGAGCTGTGTGTCAACAGAAGGTGCCCAAACTCTTGTTTGGCTTCAGTGGACATCTCTTGCAGAGAGGTAGTATCATCAATCCACTTGTGATCTGGTAGAATCCTCTTCTCAGGATCCCATAGCCCTGGTGAACAATGTTTCAATCGACCATTGATCGATGTCAAATCTGCCTTCAAACTGTCTTCATCCTCAGCTTACTTCTCCTCAAAACTTTGACATCTCTATGGCCTTTTGCAAAGCATCTCCTACGTGTTGTCTTTGAAGAACAAACAAAGATCTGACTTGCCTGGTTGTGCATGAAGCAACATCTGGCTCCACTCTTTATAAGCTTGTCTTTTGAGATTATAGATGGCATGACCTGGATAGTGCACTCCCTCTTCAGCAGGGTCTCAAGAACCGCTTTCTCAAGGTGGTCAGGAAGAATATTTGGTCTGTGTTCAATGCATGGTATGTAAACTCACTTGATCAGTCTCCTTTCACTGATGTACGTGTCATGCAATTGTTGCTTTCTGTTCTTAACTCTGCAGTGTAGGAGCGACCACTGACATAGTTGATTAGCATGACTTTTGTTCTTCTGGTAACGAGCCTCAATGGCAACAGATCACCATTGGGTACACCCCTGAATCCGGTTATCACGTCACTCATCTGCTTGCCTTTGCAGCTTGAAAACTCGGTTACATTGTTGCATGTCAGGGTCATCTTTCACAGCATGACTCTACCATGACCAAGATAATCAGTGCTTGAGCTGCAAGATCACTACAGATAAGAAAAAAAACAGACCCGGAGGATTTCCAGTCAAACTTCACAATGAGCTTGGATCTTGTAAAGCGGTTGCACACCCACCACTTGCACATCACCATTACCGACACTAGAATTACCCGCTCATCAACTACATCAGAGTTATCAACTGTTTTAATAGCTCTTCTATGTGATGTTGGCTTACATATGTTTGATACTGCAATTGTCTGTGATACAACTGACATTCCATGTTCCAAGAAATTATATCAGATTCATCGGGCCAAAAGTTTCTTGACAACTGAGTCCATTCCGTTGCTGCATGCTGAAACGAATAAGACCGTAGTTTTAAGACTGGAGGACTGGCCTGTTCCTTTGTGAAAAAGATTTTGTGCAGAAAGAAGCTATCATCATGTCAATGTATCTTCTCTCCTTAGCTTTCTTGCAATGGGAGCGAGGTGTCAATTCTGCACCATATGTAATAATAGAGCTGTTCATGTGTTGAGTAATCTTGAAGTACACTAGACAAAGATGTGGATCTGCTGCAAGCGTAAAAAATATGCGTACCAATAGTTTGCGGAATAGTCTATTTTAATCCACTAAATGAAAAATCAATGTAATTCATAAGTATTTTAACCTAGGGATAAAACCCTATTGTAGGCAACTTTATCTTTTCGGGGTGTTATTTTTCAGCAACAATGTACCTTACATAAAATGTATGAGTAATGACTTCCATTTAGACATTCTCATGACTAATACTATTTACCCCAGCTCAACAGCCCGTAGGCAAAACATTCAGTTATACCACAATGATTTTCGCATCAGAAATTTGCTACATGTAATATATCTTCATCAGCAAGACTATTAATTAAGTTTTAAAAAAATAGAAACAAAATTTTTCATACTTACATTTTTAGAGAAGAGGTGTCACTAAAACATGCTGCAGTAATGTGTTATCGATATCGCATCTGTTCAAGTGTTGACTGACTAATTCATATACATTGTAAACTCATGGTGATGAGAGTGCTATTATGGCAGTCGCACAAATTGGGGCCATCTGCAGGAAATGTGGGTCATCTCAGGATATTGTGGATATGGATCTCATCTTTATAATCCAATATTTCTTGTCAGGGGGGCATTATTTTGGTTGGTCAGGTTTAGGGGTGGCACTTTTTTTTAAGTGCATATGTATATTTATCACTAACAAAAAAACCAGAAGCAGGCTGGATGGTGGCAGAGTTTAAGATGCTGCGGATTCTCTTGGAGGCGAGGGGGGGGGGGGTGGATGTAGATAAAAATGAGTTATATTAGAGACAGCGCAGGTAGGACGGTTTGAGACAAAATTGAGAGAGCCGAATTGAGATTGTTTGACATGTGCACGAGGGAAAGCGGAGTATATCGGGGAAGCGATGTTGAAGATGGAGCCGCCATGCAAAGGAAAGAAGCTGGAAGGCCAAAGAAAGGTTCATGATACTGTGAGGCGGAACATGCGTTGGAAGTGTCAATGGAAGATTGTGGAGGATAGAGCAAATGGAGAAGGTTACCGCTGTGCGACCCCTAACGACTAGCTAAAGAAGAAGAGGAAGAGTATTTGTGATATTGGAAGGGAGGGTGTTCTATACCATAGCGTATTTGTAACCCCCTCCCCCACCCCTTCCCAAAATTCCTGTGAATATTCCTGCTGCTGTTAATTGAGTATTACTAGTCAACACATTATATTCCCTTACAACGAATCATATTATTCAAAGACATTCATATGAAATTAATTGGTCATTTGCTCCATGAGTACTTGAATAATACATTTTCAGTATTTTCAGACATCTTGACAAAAATCGGTATGAAAATATGATTAACCTTTAACGCACTATCGAACTATATTACTTCAGAATATATATCGCAGCAGAGCTGATGTAGTAGAAACTTTTTAATGCTTAATATTGTATACTTTTATATATTGCATGTGTCGATGATGCTAAAAGTATTTGAAAACAATGCGAAAATTTTGCGATTTTGGGGCAAATTGGAATGAAAGTTGAGTTCTGTACTTTACTATTTCCAGCCACATGTTCTTCTTTCCTTCATGCAATTTAAGCCTATTGTCTCCAGGCATCAGTTCTGCATGTACTATCCAAGGTATTGCTAACAGTGAAAAATTATAAAAAACTATAGCTTGTTAGTAAATAATTGCAAAATTCAACGGTCAAGACCATTAATGACCTATTTCTCAGAAGTGCCACCATTTCCCAGCGACTGCATCATTGGTTGTCATCTACAGGGATAGTAGAGTGGTCAATAATAACACATTATAGAAAATTCGGTACTTCTGCGTTGGCTATCTCACTAGCAATAAGCTCTCTTTCTTTGTTCTGCGCCTCTTGCTGCTCCACTAGTTGGGTTCCCGTTTGACAGCGTATGGAGAAAATCATGTTCAAGAAAACATGAAAGATAGCCTCCAACGAACTATACTGCTGCAGGCTTGTCCTTGCATTTGGATCAAATATCCTCCCGAAAGTACTTGACTGAATCAGGACATTTGATTTCTTTTTCAAAAAAATTCATTGAAACCTATTTGAACCGAAACTTGATACTGCACCACACTGCAGGCAATGCCTGCAGTTAGGTGGCCATAAAAATTGGCCTATACCTGGTCTTTCGCTGCCATTCGGGAAAATTGTACCTACTTACTGCCATCGATACTATTAAATATAATAACGATACTATATCATAATATTAAATATATAAATATATACTAATATATTATATATATATAATTATATATCTATATTATATATATATATATAACATAAGAGTTCATTTAGCAATATACTAGATGACCGGTAACCAGTTGGGTTCCTGTTGGTAGCGGTTGATGAAAAATTCATTTCAAGAAAGAAAAAAAAATAGCATCCAGCGAACATATACGCCTTTGTTGCTTTCATGTCACATACTCGCCGAGCAGTACTTGACCCTGAATCGATATCGACTTTTTTTCAAACATTTTCATTACCCGATTTGACATGAAACTTATTACAGCATACCCCCGCAGTGTGCAATGCTGAGTAGGTGCCATAAAAATGTTTTGTGCTATCCTGTTACTATTTTTGCGATTTCCGGAATATACAATATATATGATATACTACATATATGTATACTGATATATGTATATATAGTATATATATCATAGGTATATATATATATATATATGATTACACTACCACAAGCTTCGAGGTCTTTAGGCAATATACTAGACGACTGGTGAACCAGCTTGGCGTTACCCCATTCTGTGACACGCGTTTGATGAAAAAAATCTTTCAGAAAGAAAATAAAATAGCTCCAGCAACTATACCGCTGGTGTTTGCATTTTGATCACTACTCCGAAGATACTGACCCTTGAATTGGAAGGCATTTTTTAATTTTTTTTTGCGTGCCGTCTTGAATGAAAATGATACTGCGCACTGCAGGCGAATGGTGAAGTAAGGGTGCCCTAAAGTTTTTGCGCTATCTATGTACCGTTTTGGCTGTTATTTCGAATAAATACATACATATACTCGGTATATATACATACAAAATGAGAGTTTAGTAATATATATTTAATAATATATGAGAGAGAAATATATATTTGAGAAGAGGAAGGCAATAAAGCGTTCTTGGATGCAGGTGGGGCGACATGCGGTGGGTGGAGTGTCAATGAAATTGGAGATAGGCGAAATGGAGAACGGATCCGCTGTGGCGACCCCTAAACGGGATAGCGAAAGGAATAGATATATATATTACTGAACGCAAAAGAAAAATCTTACCACTTGTATTGAAATGTAATAAAATTGTAACAGTTCAAAATAAAAACAAACACAACAATTGCTTAATGAAACATTTGGCATTTCTGATGACATGTCAAGTTTTGAACCCAAGATACACCTCTTCACAGTTTGTTCTACATACAGAACAGCACAGTGCATGTCAGTCCCCTTTCAATAGCGTGTTGTGCCACCATTGTTTTGGATAACAGGAGTGGCATCGTCGGCATACTGCCTACCCAGCTTTGGTATGATTGGCTGCTGGATTCTGTGCCCACTCAGTCCTCAATGTCTAAGCCATCTGACTTAGGACCATCTGCCTGTCCTGCTTTGCAGTGGTGACTCTTTGGCCTCCTGATCGAGGTCTGTCATCATGCAGAGTTGTGCGAGGGCTGTCTCTGTCGCACCAGAGGCCTATATTGTCGTAAGCAGCCAAGGCACTTGCCAACCATCACGGCTAGCTCAATCCGCCTTCAGTTGCCCAAGCACACTGCTCGTTGATCCCTTGACAATCGTGGCTTTGATTGAAATGCCCATTTTGCACTGGTCTTTTAAACCAATATCAAGACATCACGTGCAAGCTCATAAATCATCCGACCCCTTGGCTAATCACTGACAGTCAAACGGCTGTTCAACAGCTGTCCTATAAGACCAGAAGTTCAATACATCTGTTGACCGTTTTGTCTACAGTGGGACGACTATTCCACAAAATAATTCACACATTTATCTACACCCAGTGTTATTGTTGATATTTTGAAGTTTAAAGGTGGTAAGTTTTTTTTGCGTTTCAGTGTGTATGTTATAATAATATGTGTGTGTGTGTGTTGCAAGTTGATGTGACATGTGGTGGCTCAGAGAGATGAACAGAGGCCAACCCGGTCTCAAAGTATTCGCCTCCGTTAGGTTAGCATGTGTGTATGAAATGTGTGATATTTCATCTTAATCTAATTATAAAGTAAGCTCTGTCTGTCTGTCTGTTTGTTCATTTTCCATGTTACTTGAGAATGGATTTCAAATGAATTCAAATACTGTGGATTCAGGGAACTCGCGTTACAAATTTGTGAGTGCCAAAAAAACAGAAAATATAGTAAAAGGTTCAGTTTTTGTCATGTTGTAATCGTGGCAGAACATCAGCTAATAAACCGGCGGCCATTTATCTCACTCCAGAGTGCATGCATGCAGAGCAGGAGAGTAAAAGAAGAATCCACATCTTATGTATTATGTTTCAGAGAGTAGCCCATATTCTAATACACAAGAGTTTGTCCATACTCAGTTCCCACACTCACATTTGTGTAGCATTAAGACATGGGCACACGTGTTGAACGGCAAACTCCAAACTTCGCGAGCCTGATTATCTTGCCGGATGGCAGGAACCTCAAGAAATCCTTTTTTTGTCTTGCCCAACAGATACCATCGCCAGCAAAGATTGATTCCCATCAGCAAGCAGTCGTACCTCCTAGCTCTTTGGTTAAACACTGGGACTTTACTGTTCTTCTCAAGCTCAACCTTGCATTAGTCCAGCTCAGAGTTCCAATTTCATCCTTGAAGACCACAGCAGTACTGGTGAGCAAGGTTTCCAAAATTTTTTTTGAGCCATCAGTCGATCTGAATAGTGAGTTGACGTGATTGGACCTACAATGTGCCTGTCGAGGCTTGATCTCCGCAACCAGACTCTTCACAAACAAGCTTGGCCTGGAGTGTCCACAACATACAAAGTCCAGCATATAAGATTGCTGATTGTACTGGACCAGCCACATAACTTGCCGTTTGGTTTAAATTTTGCTCACCGTGGAAAGTACGAAGTACAAGCCGTGTTTCTTAGTTTCAGATGTTGACAGTTTGAGTACTCGCACAATGAAATGACGGAGACTCCGAGGCAGTGTCCAACTCACAATACCAGATTTCTAACCCACCACCTTAAGGTGGAATCCAGATGATATCAATTGTGACATGGTTGGTTCCAATGTTAGTACAAGCGAGTCTTCGGAGTCACTATACTGATTGCTACATCTCACTAATGTACATTCTGTCGTTCGTTTCTTCCAGGCTTCTGCATCTTCTTGCAGCCATTGACCCTTCAATGATAGTGTATAACACTCCTCATCTGATAATAACACAGTATCAGGGTGTGTTTTCTCCGCATGAAATAAAGGACCCCCCTGGATGTGGTGTGTGGTGCCGTGTGTGTTGTGTGTGTGTTGTGTGTGTGTGTGTGTGTGTGTGGTGTGGTGTGTTTAGAGAGAACGAGAGTTCTATGTATCATGCAGCTGCACTCTACGCCTAGACTAGCAATAAAGAAGCCATAACTTGAACCTTCATTACACCATTTAAACTACTGCCACTATTAATATTCAATTCATTTTTCTCTTTTGTGAACTTCAGTCTTAACTTCTTCATCCAATTATTTCAATTTTTAATTTATTTCAGGTTATAAATTTGCATAGTTGTTTTCTTTATTAATCTCATTTCAACTTTATCACTTGTGCTCTAATCGTTAAAGTAAACTAGGTGCAGCTTGTTTACTGAGCTTTTTGTATCAAATCATACAATTGTACAGAATATAACTGGAACTCAAAAAAAGAGGAAAGGACTTGTCAAATGCTGTGGAAATTTCAGGTTTCTGCCTTTTATTTCTGAGACGTGAATGTGCATTAATTGGTATTATAACTTTCGTTACAACATTAATAAATAATAATTGCTGCTTGAATGAAACTAATTGCGTTTCTCCAGAAGCTTCTGCAAAGTATTTGTATAAAAATTTTTGGATCTATCGTGAAGAGCTAGAACATTGATATAAATTTTAGAATAGTTGTTCTGTTGTCAAGTGTGCAATCACTTTTACAGGAACAAAGCAAATAGTCTATTTGTCGCCTTGCATGAGTCCATGGAAAATTCCCCTTCTCTTTGCACCCTCACCAGTGCTTCACAATCTTTTCTGGCTGATGCTGACAGTTGTATGTTGTTTCAAACATTCCGCCATCATGTCTCGTTCTCAAACGCAATGAAAGACCTTGTGAATACAAATGCAAGAACTCCCCATTTCAACTTAACTTTTGCTCTTGCTAAAAAAAAAACATGCCAAATCAAGCATGACCTTCAAATTGCAGCAGTATGAAATGCAGGTGCAAAGTCCCACACTAATCAGGTTTTTGGCGTTGAGCTTGGGTTTAAGGCCGCAACGCATGTCTGTAGATAACTGCACAAAACTGGGGGGGGTGGGGGAAAAGGAAGAGCAAGTAATGTATTGGATATGCATGTGCTCTATCTATTAGGATTGTTTGGCGCTGCCTGTGTCTGTGGGAATCTGTGCATGCTTCAACTCTTTCCTACGTATTATCACCCTACCTTTTACTGATTCTCCGAACATGTTCACACAGCATCATAACGAGCTGGTTAACACATTCACACATCTTCATAACCTTCCAAGACTTTTATCAGTTCTTCTTCATTCGCACCAGCCTGCTCCTCTCTCAGATTGTTTGTTTCAAACATAAGTATAAACATGTGTATGTATCCTCAATGAGCTGATTAGGTAATGCTGTTGTAGCTGACAGACTTTGACTTTGCTGCCAAACATGGATATTTATTTTACTGGTGGAGGGGGTTTTAGTTTCTCACCCTGCGCTGTCTGTCTGTCCTGCTTAGTTTGTCTGTTGGGTCGCCGAAAATAGGTACCCTTATGTTCAGTATTTCATGTCTGTTTGTTTGGATGTTTTTGGATGTTTGTTCTTTCGTCAATCAGCATATTGTAGTAAAACGTGGGCGATTTGACCAAAACTCGGTTGGTAGGTACAATTCTTATGAACTAGTGTTTAGAAAATCTGTGTATGTCTACTAGGACGCTATTCGTTCCCATACAACAACCGAAAGACCTCAAAATCGTACGTTCACGCACGAAATCAATCCGAAAGCCATTATTCCCACTCCCACGTAGGCGTTATGAAATTCGTGTCACGAACGATCTACAGGGCTGATGCTTCTATAATATAATTCAGTGTTTTTGTGATATTATGGAATACTTTACCCACAAGCGCCCCTACAATCTAGGGTTATGGTGAAAAACTTGGCCGAATGAAGGCCCCCCTAGAGCGACCAGATGAGTGCCATCATACGAATTAAAACTTTTGCCAGGTTCATGTACTCAATGAGTACTACAACTTTGCCTCAGGACATTATTTACGCATTTCGCCTATAGGTCAGGGCAATCAAAAGCGTCATTAGTGCAAAAATCGGAGTAATATGCGAACTGGAAGGGTGCTTCGCGCCAAATGCTACTCCTCCAAGGTTATGCGTCGGATGTCATGAAAATGACCTAAATCGTCTGGAATACATTGTGCCACCAAACGATCGAGCCGGGATTTCGATTTATCCTTTGTTCACCCACCACCCTCAACTCTTGGGGATTCCTAATTTCAAACGCATTTCGGTACTTCATTCCAAATGGATTACGAGAGCGATCACGAGAAGAACTGATGACATTTGATAGCAATAATCTTATGAGTGATTCCATATCCACTGCGCATGACATCATTTGCTCTATATCTTATAGTTTCCATGCCGGCGACCCATCGGCGCCTACCGCTTGTTGTTTGTTTGTTTGTTTGTCTCTAAAAGATATCTAAAAAGCTGTGGACAAATTCAGATGAAACCTTTGTGGAAGTGGGTGTGTGACAAGGAAGAAGTGATTCAATTTTCTGTGAAGATCCGATCTAAGAAATTTTTTAATTTTCTAAGTGAGTTCTTCACAATTGAGAGTATGGTTCATGCCATGCAGATCCACCTATCTGTGGAATACACACCGTAACCGTTCGCCTCGTACATGTATGCACTCACCGAGTGCCTTTCTATTTTAATCAATAAACCAATTACTGCACCGTCGTCCAAGAAGGAAGCAAGACATAATCATAGACACACCACAACATTCACACAATCCACATACACAATAGAAATTGCTACATATAAACACACAAACACGGAATTATAGTACTGTATAGTACTTACAAAAGCTATTTATTGAAGTATAACCTTAACTTGTAAGCAATATACTGATTTCCCAACTGCCCATTTCATCAGCTGCACGTTTTAATCAGTTTTATCCTCTTCAGCGCAGAGAACCTCTCCAACACGGTGGATCCACACCCCGTCGCCGTCCACATCGTAGATTACTCAACATCAAGTAACCCAATCTCAATTGTGTCCAGACAGTCAGTCAACCGACACATGCAATATCCTGAGTCCAAACCTACTTAATTTTGCTTTGAATTTAAAGATTACTCATTTGAATAACTTTAAGTACATCACTTTATACGAAATATATTAAGCCGAAACACTTTACCTGTGTCGGTGCCCTTACACAGCAACCTTCGTCGAACCATCCGACTCAAAAACTGTCATTTCAAATATTCAAACTTTAAATATTAAGAATTATACATTCAAATGCAATGCATAGGAACTTTTACATGAAATAAGTGAGTTCCCTGCAAGAACTTCAAAAGAGAGAGGGCCAGTTAGCGTCGAAATAAGCCGTGAAAGGATTCAACCTATGGTCGTTTCTCAGTCTCCATCCTTTTAAATCGTCTGAGCATAAGTAAAGAAGCAGAACTGTGCATTTTAAGTCTTTGTTATGGCTCAGCCGGAGTTCGATACACCGACCTCCCAGACTCTAACATATACAACTTCCAGTCTAGTAATTTTCATTTTTTTCTTCATCTCATTCGTTTGAATCCACCAAGTGGTTCAGTGCCTGAATCAGACAATCCCGAACCAGAATATATATTTAACTGGATTGAATTATTAATTTGAAAACTCTGGTTCATCATTATGGAGCACAGCTCTTGTCAATGCCAATTTTGGTAGGATATTAAAATGCGTCAGAGTTACCAGCACACAATGGGTCTGTTTTTTCAAAATGCTACGTGGAACTCTATTCGTGTTACAAAGAGATCCATCACCAGGATAAATGCAATAAATCATAGCCAGAAGTGTAACTTGCGTATTTTGCAACATTGGCGCGCTATCAATCCAGCAAGTGTCTTTGTTTGGGCTGTGTTCATAACATTTACTACACAAAGCATGAATTCCATAAATTTGCCACAACTGCCATCAACAAATCACCAATTGATTTGAACGCCATGTTTTCATATAATTGGATAAAGGGGCATCACATTTGTTGTTTCTTGAACATAGTTTATAAGCCCGGGGTGTGGGCTTAACAGTTAAGTTGCTGGCTATATATTTGGGTCTTGAGTTCAGCCCTCTGTTTCTTAAGCGCTTGAAGTAACACCAGGTGTTGACTCAGGCTTATTGTCCTTTCGAGTCGTAAATGAGTACCAGCTTACTGAAACAGGGCTCCATCAGCAGCACAGTCCCCCATAAAAATGATTCAACCAGCAGCCACAGCTGCACACGATAGCTAGTTAACTCTTGTTATTGAAGATTTGTCTTCTCCCCTTGATCATCCAGTAGTGAACCAATTAGGTATTATATGCGATGACTGCATTTCTCTCCAAAATACTGTGCAACATTCATGTGCAACTCTTATTTATGTTTACCTGCATCCATCAGTAGTGTCCAGCAGCGGAGTAACTGTGAGCAGTTGCAGACAGCATCAGAAAGCAAAATCGATTTGTACTGATTTACCAGTCAATTACACTATTTTCAGCCCACTGGCTCCTTTTTTATTTATTTGATTCTTGAAGCTAAACAAGCTTCTTCAAAATAGAAAACGTTTTGCCTGTAAGAGCTTGACGGTTCACACAGTATCGTTGGTACCTCAAAAAATCTCCTTTGCATTCCGCCAACAACTCTACTTGATGTTTCCAGGTACTGATTTTTAAATTTGCAGAATTTTTAAAGTAGTTTGTTCGTGTATATGATGCATTAATCAATATGATACTATCGTATAATCAGTTATGACAGTGCAGACTTCAACGGAGACATGAGCAATAACAATTTTTTGAAGCATCTTGGATATTTTCCTATAATAAATACATTTTTAAATATATAGTTTTAAATCATTTACTTGTGCTCTACTACCTCAACCACAAAAGATGGCAGACGTTATGTTTTCACCTTGTTCTGTTGTCGTTGTCGTCTTGGCAGAATATCTTGATGCGGATTTGAAAATTTGGTTTCGTTTTGGGAGGTTCAGAGTGCGTTAATTTGCCTCCCATGGCAGTTCATTGTGCGACAAGACGAATTTTCCCATAGGTGATTCTTCACATGACAGAACAGGCCCAAAATGATACATGCATATATCTCGAAAGGTATGACGGACTTTGGACAAAACTTGTGGTAATTATTGGTCGGTACAAGAACAAGCTGATGCATTTTGGATGTCTTTTACACTATGCCAATCAGTGGATAGCAAACCGAAAAGTTCAGCCTGGGAGGTATGTGTTCTTACCAAGTGTCTTTAGTTATAATATGATTTGAAAGAGTGTGATGCACACACATTTGTCTTGCCTCCTTATTTGCTAAATTCTTCTCAACAAAAGTCAATTATTCCAAACATCCCACCTTTCTCCAGTTACAAAGTTTCAGTCAGTCCACCAATATATCCTCAATTTGTCCATGAACTCAAATTGATGTCTCTCTTTGATTCAGTGGAGGTTAACAAAATTATGATGTTCCCATCTTGCAAGTCTCATTCGTCTCCTCTATCTCACCACACATTGCGTAGTTGTCGCTATTGTTTTCATCATTTGTCTGGCCTTGTCCTCCTTCCTCCATTAAATCAAATTCACCCCTCTGCTCAACCTGTTATCTCTCTCCTATAATAACCACATTAGAAAATGTGGTACTGCTGGTGTGGGTATCTCACTAAATAAGCCTCTTTTCTGGCCTCTGCTGCTCCACTAGTTGGGTTCCCGTTGTGACAGCGGTTGATGAGAAAAATCATTTCAAGAAAAAATGAAAGATAGCTCCAGCGAACTATACTGCTGAGGTTGTTTGCATTGATCAAATCCTCCCGAAGAGTACTTGACTGAATCAGGAATTGATTTTTTTTCAAAAAATTTCATTGAACCTATTTGAACGAAACTTGATACTGCACACCGCAGGCGAATGCT
>CM068954.1:76862332-76882604 GCA_035128595.1 Eptatretus atami | reverse complement strand
TCATCGCTTGAAAGCATCCATGAACAATTAATTACCCATCGTCCCATTGTTGAACCCCACTCACTTTCTTTCATCCGTTGTATGCATCATCCATCCATGTATTTCAATTCATATCGGACATTTGGGGTTCATTGTTGGACTTTTCATATCGGAGCCATCAACTGCAAAAAAAAAAGTGTTTTTTCAAAAAAAAAATTTCATGATATTCAAGAGATTTTTAATTTCGTTTTCGTAGATTTTGATAAATCTGCGGAGTTTAAATCATTTTAAAATGTAGACATATAACCTATATATTAACAAGTTTTAGTTTTTATGAATGGATTTCAAACTAATTTCTGTTTCATCCATCCATACCAGTCGTCACATTCAATGTCACACAGATGTTTTTTGCAAAATTATCTCGAAAATAATGATTTTGTCCTGTTTGCATTTTGCATCTCTCCTTCCTTTATCTCATGTCCTGCACAACATGGATCCTCATTTGGCCTAGACAGGGTCAAGTCCAACTGTACCCATAAAGCTTGTATCCCTGACAGATCTTGTCAACTTTAACTTCTCTCACTTTCCTGTGTTGACCTCACTCTTGATAACATCAAATTGTCAGCCAGCTTCCTGCAATTTGCTCTCAGCAACATCAATATTTCAAACTCTTCTATTCCGTGAATAAGTGCCAGTGTTAAAATGTATTTCCTCTAAATCAGATTAGCCTTTACCTCTCGTTTTTCACAAAGCCTTTTTTTTTCTGATGGATATAACTTTGATCATTATGTTTTATTTCAAACATCAATCTCTCAAATCATAAAATATATCAAAAGGAGATGTGTAATCGATGTCCTATTGGCTTTTATTTGGTTTAATGTCATGCATATAGCTGTTTTAAAAAAAACAAATGGGCAAAATGTGTAGCATTTACAGTGGCTCTAATATGCTGCTGGCTGTCTTACATGAGGCACCCTTATTATAACATATGGTCTTCATGCCGAAAACCCAATAGCTTTGACGACCTGGAGGCATCTTCGTGCCAAGACAGCAGAGTAAGAAGACAGTCTCGCAACCTTTCTCAACAATTCAATAACGACAATAAAAGCATACCTTGATTTAAATTAGGAAGTACCAAAGTGATGGATCCTCAGGATCGGCCAAACATAAAACAGATACACTTGTTGAATTACCAGACTTAGCTACCCACCACTATAGTATGGAGCCATTTACAACAGAGGAAGGCCTGGAAGAGGTGGGATGCAAATATATAAATCAAAAGTGCAAATGAGAGAGTAGATAAAAAAACCCATCCCAGAGGGAAAAATGGCAGCCGTGTCATTCGTTTGCTTAGGACTGAAGATGACACTTTGAAGATCGTACTGGGGAGGTCCAACCAGTAAGCTCTTGGAAAACACTCTGACGGCTCCCTCAAGGCTTGTCTTCACGTCTGTCCTCTTTCTTCGTCTGACCTTGATTCGTCTATTTTCCTGCATGACTCTCCCTTAACTTCTCGGCCTTTGCCTCCCCTCTTTTAAGACTACAGCAAAGCACAGGTACCCCCAGCTGAACGTTCCTCTGTGAAATGTAGTGCTCCACGTCCCCTGGGTTGGTGAGTTGATCCTGAGGGTGACATGGGAACCCCAGGGAATAATAAAATTACAATAAAATTGTGTCCAGATAATGGGAAACCGGTCCATGGGACGCATGGCCGGCAACACGATCTCTGTTATATTTTAAATACGTATGCCCATTCATAAAGTACTTATGCAGATATGGCCGTATGTACCTGAACACGAACACACAAGGTTTGTTACCACTAATTTCCATGCAGGGTTTAACTAACGCTGGTCTGAAGCCGGTAATAACATTGAAGAACCATCCATCCATCCATCCATTGGGGCCATACTCTGCAGAGTGTTGGTGCTGCCTAAGCAGTCTCCTTGGCTATTGGACACAATCCTGGACGGGTCGCCACTCCGACACAGTATACCAGCATACTGGCACTCATTTTGCCGACCTCGGAAGGATGACAGGCAGAGTTCACCCCACCTGGTATTAATTAAACAGCCAAGTGGGGTTTGAACTCAGGATCATAGGATCCCAAACCCATCACCACAACCATTTTGCCAACACCAGGCATATCGAAGAACCAGTGAATAGTGAAAGTCCCAAGTGGTTGCTCTGATTGGCCAGTGAAAAATATTGGCAGGGGTAGGAGAGACAGGCACTGCTGCCTTGGAAATGTAACTAAAATATCACATGCCGAGCAAAAAATATGTTTACTTTTATTGCATTAACAGTATTACTTATTTTCCATGCAATATACTTCCATAAACGCAGTAACATAGAATATAGGGCTGACAGGTTGGCCCAGAGGTACGCACACTTGCTTCCTAGCTATCGAGCCCAGGTTTGAATCCTGATCCAGCTATAAACTGTCATCCTGGTGTTTCACAGGCATGGTGATTCATCAATGTGTGTTCCGTCCCTTGGATGGACATTAGATGGGTGTCCCGACTGCCAGCCTTCATTGGTGGGTGTTAAAGTTCCCATGGTGTCCTTTGCAAAGAGTAGGTGAGCTTTTGCTGGCACCATGACCAAATTCCAAATTCCTGCTCCAACCAGCAGAGGGCATTGCATTAGCGGCACGGTTGCGCCCTCAGCTAATGATGCTACCCCACAGCCTTGTGCTGCATATGAATGAAGAAGTACAATATTAGGTGAGGGAAATCTCACTTTTGTGTTTGTCACTGGACGAGGCAAGTGAGATCTGGCCTCCCCATAGAGAGTGGTTGTCCAATCAATTCCTCCACACCTTCATCATACAATGTCACACAAGTTAAAAAACAAATAGAAAAGAAAAAAACATGAGGAGACAGGAATAATTATGTCTCACTTGTCAGTTTCAGCTACTTATTGGTCTTACCCTAAGTCTCTCTCTTCCGCGAGCCTTGACTTTGTACACACAAAACTTTGTGATGCTGTGACCCTCCGATATGTGGTTGATTGCATGGAAGTGCTCATGTTTAAAGCTGAGGTTGAGTGGTTGATATTTTGCAGTTTGATATTTTCCAATTTTCATATTACTACACTAAGTAAGAGTGATAGTAACTGTGAGAATTTAATTTACGTAATAATCAAAGTATTTATTAAAATCACAATTGATTTGATAAAGTGTGTGAACTATTCACACAAATAAGTCTTGCAGGTCACTGCACAAAAATAAAATTAAAGCAGGGAGGGCATGGGCCTTTTCCAGAAGACCAGGAAGCGTCTATGTACTGGATCCCACCTGTTACTGAGGTCGGCGTACTGGATTCCACATGTACCCAGGGTCCGTGTATCGGATCCCACCTATTTGTGGGGTTCCCATATGGAAGCCCACCTGTTTCCAGGGTTTCTGGGGTTCCCCATTAGAGGGCTCTTCAGCCTCCAGGTATCTATGCGATCCCACCTATGTATTCACATGGTCCACAGCTGAGAATCCACCTCTTGCAGTAGACTGAGGATGAAATCTCGTATTGATTTGATTTGATTGTGATCCCAGAATCCCATATATTTGTAATTGATTCAAATCAAGATTGTATATTCAGTTATTAGTGCTTTGCTTTGTTGGTATGTCGCAGAGTAATCAAATAAACAAAAGGTATTGTCATGTCCAAGTATCCGTTAATATGCAATTCCTCAGAGCCTGGACCTTTTGTCCCGAGGGATGGTCAAAGCAGTCTTTTTTAATTCACTCTGTTTAGTATTACATTACCGTTCCCCAAGGTCGCCCAAATGAGCCAAAATTGATGGCACACCCAATGGAACACAAATGGCTAAAACACGCTTTCTTACCTTTTGAAGGATTTATTACCTCTGCCACGGAAGGTGAAGGAGGTTATGTTTTCACCCCTTTCTGTCTGTTTGTTTAGATGTTTGTCTATTTGGCTGTGTACAGGATATCTCAAACATTTGTTGCCGGATTCGGATGAAACTTGGTGGACACGTTGGGTGTGTGACAAGGAAGAATTGATTCAATTTTCGTGAAGATTTGGATCTGCATCCAGATCCGGATGTGATAATTTTTTCAGTGATTCTTCACCATTGAGAGAAAGGGCTAAACTGATATGTAGCACGATATCTCAAAAAGTTGTGGACGTATTCACTCGAAAACTGGTGGACATTTTGGGTGTGTGATACAGATGAAATGATTCAATTTTGGTGAAGAGCCGAATCCGGATCTGGGTACGAGAATTATTTAATTTTTCAAGGTTCTTCACCATTGAGAGATAGGGCCAAACACGATATAGTCCTGTATAGCATGATATTTCAAAAATGTATTGGGCCCGATATGTTCTCATGGATCAGGCATTACGTTGCGGAGGTATGCGCTCTACCGAGTGCCCTTTTAGTTTACATTGAATAGCTTCACTCAATTTGCAAAATACGGCAAAGACAAGTTAGACACAATGCCAGTATTTTATTTCCCAATTTTTCTGGTTTACCAGCTGTTAATTCAAATCCACCTCCAGTATTTGTGGTGCTTGTCAAACACTTTTGGGCCTGGGAAGATACCAAACAAACATGAAACATTCTTGCAGCATTTTAAATGTTGCCATGACATTTTAAACCAAATAGTAACATCTAGCAATGTTGCCGAAAGGTTGCTTGTTTGCTGGGTATCGCCCCCCTGCCCAACAGGATTGATGAGCCGAGCTCTTGCGCTCCACCCAGCATCTGGCAGCAAGCCTTATTGGTGATGTCATGATTCAGGAGGAATGTCATGCCATATAAAGCGGCTCAGTGGCTGCATATGTAAAGCCTTGTTGCGTTTCCCTCGCTGGTGTTTGTTCAATCCCCATGGCTACTCACAACGAGGTTTTGGTGTGGATATCAAGAGTGGTCCGGTCTACTTGGATATTCCTTGACACCAAGTCTCACTGCTTGCTATTTCAGAGTGAGGTTGTGTGGACTGCCGCTTCTACACTACAAATAACTTCATGTACCCAGGTGTTCCTTTAAATGTCTCATCATTCGTTCAAAAGGCAGACTAGTCTTGTCCAGTCCAGTCGAGCAAATATACAGAACAGTGAAAGATATAAAGTGACAGAAAATGAACACGATTAAAGTTATTTTTACAAAGCTGTAAATTTTTATACAGTTATATGTTTGTTAAGCAACGAAAGAAATGATTTTTTTTACTATTACCTTTGCCACCAAAGGTGATGGAAGTTGTTTTCCAGATGTTGTTTTCTGTCTGTCTGTCTGTTTGTCTGTGTACAGGATATCTCAAAAAGTTGTGGATAGTTTCGAGGTGTGATAAGGACGAACTGATAAGATTTTGGTGAAGATCCGAATCCGGATCCGACTACTAGAATTTAAAAAAATGATTCTTCACCATTGAGAGAGAGGGCTAAAAAACGATACATAGCATGATATTTAACCTCCGCCATCTTCGAAGATGGATGGAGGTTACTGTTTTCACCCCTTTCTGTTTGTTTGTTTGTTGTGTGTTTGTTTGTTTGTTTGTTTGTGAACAGTATTACGGAAAAACTCCTCGACGGATTTGACGAAACTTGGTGGGGGGGTTAGGTATGGTCCAAGATCATGCCATTAAATTTTGGACTTGGTCCCCCCCCCCACCAAAAAAAGAAGTTGTTAGAGAAATGTTTTATTTTTTTTTTGCATTTCTACATGTTTTAAGTGATTTCCACACCCCCCCCAAAAAAAAAATTGTTCCCCCCCCCCCAAAAATAGAGAATTTTTTTTTTTTTTGCATTTCTACATGTTTTAAGTGATTTCCAACCCCCCCCCCAAAAAAAATTGTTACCCCCCCCAAAAAAAATTGTTAGAGAAATTTTTTTTTTTTTTTGCATTTCTACATGTTTGAAGTGATTTCCACCCCCCCCCAAAAAAAATTAGAGAAAAAATTTTTTTTTTTGCATTTGTACATGTTTTAAGTGATTTCCAACCCCCCCCCCAAAAAAAAAATTGAGAAAAAAAAATTTTGCAACATTTTTTCAACAAAATTTGATTTCTTTTTCGCATTTCTACATGTTTTAAGTGATTTCCAACCCCCCCCCACCCCCCCCAAAAAAAAAATGTTGGAGAAAAGAACTATAACTGTCAGCACTGTTGACATCATATTTAATGAATAAGATATAAGGTTCACTTGAGTGACCCAGCAGTATTGGCGGCGGAGGTTTTGCACTTCCGAGTGCTCCCCTCTAGTTCATAAATGTAATAGGTCAGATATATTTCATGGATCAGGCATTACAGGGTGGAGGTATTCGCTCAACGGAGTGCCCTTCTAGTTGTGATATAATTGACATGTAAATATTTTGTTGATATTGACATAATTTCTTACTTTCGTGATGAATCTGATCTTACTGGTTTGGCTGAATGGAATAAGTATGGAGTGAAGTCCAAACCCTGAAGGATATATGTACATATGTATGGATAATATAATATATAATATGTATATACATACAGTAGATTATGTATATACTATACAGTAGATATATATAATATATTATATATATATCTGTATATCTACTGTATAGCATATGCATACATCTACTGTATAGTATATCTGTAATATTATATATAATATAATTGTTTATATTATACTGTATATATATATATATATATAGATATACAGTAATCCCCCGTTTCTCGCGGGGTTACGTTCCAAACCTCCCGCGCTAAGTGAAAATCCGCGATGAATGGACGCCTCCCCAAAAAATCGATTCGACTGGTCTGATCGTTTGGCAGTGAGTGGTTTGAGGTGCCGGAGATCGACTGGTCTGGTCTGGTCTGGTCGGTTTGGCAGTGAGTGGGTTGAGGTGCCGGAGATCGACTGTCTGGTCTGGTCTGGTCGGTTTGGCAGTGAGTGGTTTGAGGTGCCGGAGATCGACTGGTCTGGTCTGGTCTGTCTGGTCGGTTGGCAGTGAGTGGGTTTGAGGTGCCGGAGATCGACTGGTCTGGTCTGGTCGGTTTGGCAGTGAGTGGTTTGAGGTGCCGGAGATCGACTAGTCTGGTCTGGTCGGTTTTGAGGTGCTGGGTATGAGCAATGCTCGTCCAAGCGCGGCAAACTTTTTCCTTCCCGAAGCATATATCGAGCACCTTACCTTAACTTCTCGTGGAGCGTCCCAGGACCTTCCTCTGGCGCTTCGGTTCCTTGCCAGAAACCTTCGAAGGTGCAGGGCGTTTGGCGCCATCTTGGGGCTTGGAGAAAAAACGTAGAAATATTCGAAGTTCACAAACGAAACTTTGTCTCGTGCGTTGTGTGACTGTTCGAGCACCACGCGTTATAATTTATTGCTTAAATAATTTATATTTTATACATTATTACCGCGATGTACCGGGGAATCCGCAGAAAAAATTAGTTACGTTCCAAGGAAAACCCGCGATGAACCGGGGGCGCGATAGGTGAACGCGATGAAGCGGGGGTTGAACTGTAGATATATCGATACATCAGGTTGCATGAGTTTAATTTTAATGGACTTGCATGTCGGATGTTGCAGCTCTTATGAGACAGGTTTCAATTCAAAATTACATACTTGGTTTTTGTTGAACAAATGTCCCCGAGAAGGCATTCCATCCTACTGGCAGCCAAAATAACATCCATAATTACAAGATAATGGAATGATCAGCATCTCTGGTTGACAGACGTACAGGGAACCAATAAGCCACTGTGTAACAATTTTCACCTCATTGGTTGGCTGTGGTGCGAATGCTTGTGAAGATGGTTTGGTTATTCCAAACCATCACAACTTGCAGTGAGGAGGTAGGCTACCTCTACCTCTCCAGCCAGCCGGATACTCAGCGGGATAACCTGAGGTCCCCCATCAGGGTTCTGTTGATTGGTGGGTTTGTCAGTAAAACATCCACTAAAAACTAAAAACAACATCCACAAAAGGGAGGAAGGCAACCGAGTTTTGCGAACAGCCAATTCATTATGCTGGTGGAGGAGTGATGGCATGCCACCGGAAATCATTCACCAAAACCTCCAAATGAATTACAACACAGAGAACCACAACGATACCCTTTTGAACATGGAGGCCCCGAGCACACCAACTGGGTTTGAAGCTACTGGGGATGAAGGTCATCATGCTTTCAGTTATTTTTGTTGTAATCATGCCTCACACTTAAAGCCTACAATGGACAGTGTGGGGTTGAAGATGCACGAAGAACGAAGCATGGGAACCTTTAGCTTCGGATGCTGGAACGTGACCACACTTAATTATGATTTAGCACCTGAACATCTGATGGCCACGTTGAAAAAACTACCATTATGACGTCATTACACTCAGTGAAACTCATAGCATCGACACATAGAAACTAAGAGACACCCAATGTGGCTTTGCATGCGGTAAGGGTACAACTGATGAGATCTTCCTTCTGAAAGGTGTGGCCGAACATTGCTATGCAGGCAAACGCCCTCTCTCTACCTGGTCTTTGTTAATTATAAGAAGGCATTTGACTGTCAACCACGCGCTAATGTTTACGAAACTGCGGGATTTTGGTATAGAAGAGAATGTGATGTGACTGCTTGAGAATCCCTACATCAACTCAAAAGGTCAACTCCATTGGAAAGGTCAGATGACAGACGAGTTTGAGACGCCAGTTGGAGTACGAAGAGGCTGTATATTGTCCCCTATACTCTTCAGCCTTTCCACCGAATGCTTTATGCAGGAGTGGTATGAATGCACATCACACCGAAGGGCACCCAATGAAAGTGGTATCTCCGTAAGGGTGATCAGATACGCCGATGACCTCGTGATGACGGCGCTATGCAGAGCTGACACAGAAGAGATGCTTGCTATCCTGGGTGACAAATCAAACGGGTATAGGCTAGTCATCCATCCTGGAAAGATGGAATACATGGTTTTTCCAGCCAACAATGGATGACAACACTATCGCATACCGCTTGAAACCAATACCCCGTGTCACATCTTTCAAGTACCTGGGCGTGTCGATCGACCATACTCTAGATGACAGCAAGGAAGTGCGAATGCGGATAGGTATGGGTAAATCCACCCTTCGGCAGTGTAAATACCTGTGTTCCACCCGTGTACTTCTCGAAACAAAGGCAAAGCTTGCTCAGGCGCTAATCACGTCAAGAGTACTGTATAGCGCCACCACCTTGTCGTTGAAGACAACCAACACCAGGCGACTAGACTGCTTTGGCCGAACTATCTGGCGACACCTGCTCAACATCAAGTGGCATGACTGTGTTGCAAATGAGAGGTTATGGAGATGATCGGTGACTGATGGTGCCTCAGTAGTAGAAAGGTGATTGAGTGCAAGGCAGCACGGCTGAGCCATGTGATTCGGCACAGTGGACTGGCAGCAGCTGTAGAGGATGGTTTTCCAGAGGGAGATCATCTTTTGGTAGGTCGACCAAAGATGTGTTGGGTTAACAACATCCGAGAGTGGTCAGGGTGCAATATCGCTGAACTCAAAACGGCAGCGCTGGAAAGACGGGTTGTGTCGAAAGCAGCGGTAGTGGTTCCTGTGGTGTATAATTTGAGGAGGTGACCACGGGCTTATGCCTTTGTCGAATGATGATGATGGTGGTGGTTGGCTATCATGGGCAACAGGACATCTTGAATGATCAAACACAATTGTTTGCTCCAATGGAGAATGCATTTGCATCGTCCTTTTTCAAAATCTCCCTCAATGCATCTTCTGTGACAACACTATTCATTCATTCAATTTTTGTGCCGCCTCTGGATGCTGGTTGGCATCATTGGTGGGAGCGTGGCTTTGCCACTGATGCAGTGCCCCCCCCCCCCCCCCGTTCTAGGTCAGGGCAGGAATTTGGAATTTTGCCATGTTGTCGGCGATAGCTCGCCTACTCTTCACGAATGACACCATTGGATCTTTAAGGTCCATCAGCTGTTGCCAGCAAATGGGACGCCCAGTTTAATATCCATTCAAGGGATGGCACACACATTGATGAATCACTTTTCTGTGAAACACCAGGTTGACAGTTTATAGCTGGGTCGAGATTCAAACCCAGACTACACAGCTTAGAGGATAATGTGCGTACTGCTTGGTCATCCTGCTCGGCCCCACCACACGATTGAAGTGGTGCTTCTAAAGCTGGCGTTGGTGGATCAAATAACATTTAGTGATTATCAGTGACAAATTCTGTTTTCATCTCAGTTGGAACTGTGGCCTGATGTACGCTTCGAAGTTGCAATGGAACATTTTAATTTTTCTGCAGTTTGAACTGAGTACTGGTTCAGAAAGTCTGGTGTTGGCTTAACTGTTAGGGTGGCTGTCTTGGGACCTAAGGGTCCTGAGTTTGAGCCCCTGTCGCGCCATTGAAATAACACCAGGTGGGTTGACTCAGCCTGTCATCCTTCCAAAGTCGGAAAAATTGAGTACCAGCTTACTGGGGTGATAACCCATTCGAGTATCCTGCGTCAGAGTGGTGACCTATCCAGGATTGTACTCCTTAGGCAAATGAAACTGCTTCGGCAGCCCTGTGTGCCTCCTGACATGAAAGGAATGATTACCAGTATTTGTTATTATTACACCGTTTCAGAAGAAAATTGCTGCATTCAATTACACTGTTAGCGTTTTCACTTCCTCTTAATAGCCCTAATGATTTTTAGCCCCACTTTGAATATTGGCATAATAAGGTTCGTAATAATATGTTCCACAATGCAATTCAATCGCTGAAACCATCTTTCTTTGTTATTGGGATTTAAACAATATTTTATTTTTTAATTCCTCATTGCAGTATTTTTATTCACATGATATCTCAGGTTGGGAAGGCATAAATATAGTCACGAACGTTTTTCCCTTGCTGCGAAGTAACCTTTACTTGGACAGGTCACGACTCCATCAAGTGCTGCTGAAACAGCCCTTTAACTAGGACAGGCATTTGGAATTATTTTTCTTGCAATACAGATAATGCAGAACATTTTTGTCATGGCGTTATTGAGTTTTTGTTTCTCTTAAAACTGACATAATGAGTGTCTAGGGTTATCATTATCACCTTGGAGTTGCCTCGTCTGGGTTCGATCACAGAATAAATATGATCTGATAACAAACTTTTGTTGAAAAGTTGTTGCCAATAATGGCTTTCACCTATGATGGCAGGCAAAAATCGATAGGTGAATTGGCTTGAGATTCCTGTTGAATCATTGTGTTTGTGCTGATGTCTTGGAGATTTTCCTCTTTAGCTGCTCAAACTGCCTCTGCTCATACAGCTCTTCGGCCACTCTGTTGATAAAAATGCCAGTTGAGGCCTTTAGGTGTACACACAACTGACAGGGGGAACTTTTATCTATCTTGTTCATATGTTGGTGCTAAGTTGGGAGGTGAAAGTTCAACATTGTCATCATCGTCAAAGTCCCATACTCCTTGTGAGTTGCAGGACTGCCCGAACTAGTTGTGAATGTTTCCATTTCCCCAGGCAAAAATGCTACAGTTAGAACTATAGTATATGAGAGTTCTACTCTTACATACTATAGTTGGTAGCAGGTCCTACTACAGTCGTCTGCACAGAATTACTGCAGGAAAGGAATGCTATTTTTCCCTGGGTCTGAGAACCATCCATAGAGAGATCATCAGTCTATCTAGTGTTTTAGGTTAAGGCAGGAATTTTTAATTTGGCCAGGGTACCCACCATGCATAAGCACACAATGGCCTTCTCTTTTGAAAAAGCCACAGTGCGATCTTTAATATCCACCGATGTAGACTAGTAGATGGGAAACAGCTCAATCGTCCACCGAAGGATGGTGTACCCATTGATGCAAGGCCCTGCCGGTGAGGCACGATGATGAGAGTAACTTTTATCGTCGGATCGGTTATCAAACACAGACCAAACACCTCAAAGGTTAGTATGCTACCTCCCTGAGCTACCCTTTCAGCTCCAGAGGTTAAATACCAATGCATAAATTTGAAAAGAGTAGGTCATTGTGTGCTGGTATCTTTGCCAAATTATTTGTCTTGGGCTGCAGATTTAGGAATCCCCTCGTCATTAGAGTGTCATTTTGGGATACAGATACAAATCCCAGGAGAGTGGTTCTGCAGCTGACAAGTGCGTGACACTTCACTGACTTAAGTGGGATCTGTCTCGTCTGGGTTTGATTCCCAACTCGACGATAAACTGTTAGCCCAGTGACTTGCAGATATGGTTACTCATCAGGGATTATGCCATCCTTCAGTTGAACATTAAGCTGGGCACCCTACTTGCTAGCATTTGGCTCATGTGCGTTCAAGATCCCACCATATAAAAGACCTGTTTTGCAAGAGTTGGCTGTTTTATGTTTGCACCGTGGTCAAAGTACAAGTACAAGTTCATGCCTGTACTCATGATAGCATCTTCAAATGGAGGCATGACCTCTCTATAGGATTGGTTATCAGCCAGAAACATTCATGACTTGTCATGAGTACCCCATTGGTCTGTACACTATAAGGTTCTTAATTTGAGTATAATCTAATGATCAGTTTCAGTTGAATGCTTCGATAAGTGGATTGTTTTCAAAACCATCTTTCTCTCTCTCTTTCTCAAAAGGAGCCATTTTTGAGGAATCTGCAAGCAAGGACCAGGAGGCCTTTGTCCTGGCAGTGCGTGACCTCAATGCAAATGGGGAGATTCTGCAGAGTGAGCAGATCACATATTCCATCCGTACAGTAGATGGGAACAACCCCTTCCATGCACTGCAGGAAGGTACTGTACTCATTGCTTAACCCCCAAAATACCATCCTGCAAATAATCCACTTGCATTCACTATTCTTGAAGTGCATTTCTCCTTTGTCACCTTTGGGATGTTTTGCATGTATGCTTTCTCCGGTCAATAAGCTTTGGAGTGTATGTGAGTGTGTTCCTGTAGCATAGTGGATAGTGAGGTTACCTCAGAAGTGAGAGGACCAGGGTTCAATGAGAGGCCAAGATTAAAGTTTAGGAAATTTTTCTCATCCCAAATGGCTCTGTTTGCCCATCAGTAAGTAGGAGTCCTGTGGTTGCTGAAGTTCCTTATGGGGGTCATGGTCCTGCCAGCATCTGCTGTTCTCGAACATCCCTTTACCTAAAGTTACACTGCACGCTAGCTCACAGAAATGGCTGCTGCGTGGGCAGAAGCTACTATGCTTTCAACGCGATAAACTCGCCATGGTGTTCACATGTCAAATGCAAATGACCATCTTTGATTACGAAGCATTATTATTATTATTATTATTATTATTATTACGAGTCATGATGCATTTATGTACAGAGTAAATTAACTTGAATTTTGGTCCTGGAATGGCAGTACTCCTGCCATTGTACAATTGTGGTTCTTGTCATCATATTATGCAAAATGGTATAATTTGTTCTCCTTACTCATTTTTACAAATGCCACATGCCCTTTGCCTGGAATCACTGCTCCCCTTCACTCTTTCATTCCTCTTTTTCCCCGCCTTTGGAACAAACTCGCACACTCTCTCCAATCCTCCTCTTCCCTCCAGGTCTTCAAAACAGCTGTTCACCACCACCTCTTATCTTCCCCCATCCAAAACCTCAATCTTTTCTACCCCTACTAATCCACACCAAACCCTCCTCCTTCAAATTCCCTGCTTTCCTTCCAAAAAGTCCCTGTAGTGTCAATCCTGTATTCCCCATGTTCCCCGCCCCATCCCTCTCACTTCCACAGATCTCCTCATGTCTCTGTTCCCCACTGTTTTGTCCTTCCCTCTCCTGCCCCTCTTGTCTTCTGCTCCCCTTGTTGTAAGTTCTGTGTGTTAGCTCTCATACGAGCCTTGACAGTGTATACAAAAAAGAAACAACTAACCCTAACCCTAACCCTAAACATCTCTCGAATCTCTTCCCTCATATTTCCCACTCATCATGCACTTCCCTATCTACTCCCCCTCTCCCGTCTATTTTCCATGTCCTTCCTTACCCTTCCTTTTCTCCATTTAATTTTATCCATTTAATTTCCCCAATGTGCACTTATTCTCAACACAAAGCCATAATAATATTTATAGTAGACTGTTTGGTGTGCATCGTCATTGCCTTTATCCTTCGTCATTACCTAATAGTAGACTGTTTTTGTGCAACGTCATTGCCTTTATCCTTCGCTAATTATAAATCTGTTTGAATGCAAACTTCATGCTGCAAACCTGGAGACTTTCGAGGTGAAGGTTTATTCCATTCGATTGGTTTAGCATACAAACCTTTTTTCTGAAATATGGTTCAAAAAACAGTAATAAAATAGGAACTGGAAGAATGGGGCAGCTGTCAGGAACTGAGGAAATGGAAGCTGAGCTTATAAATAATCTTGTACGCTTGTCATTCCTTTTCTAACTGGGATTGAGGAGTAAACTTCTGAACTGTTTGGAAAGTTATTTTGGCTTTCAATTCATTGTGGCGTAGTTGCAAAGTACTAACTTACATGACATCAGATTTTTGTTTAGATGCGGTGCTCATTCATTTTCTTCTTATCATGCTGTATATTTAGAGAAGTGTAATGTGCAGAGGCAATTCAAGATTGACATGAACGTTTTTATCCTCAAAAACTCTAAAGTTACAGTAGATTGATGAAACGTCATCTGTTTCTCAAGGTATTCCCTCGGTACACATACACACTTGTCCCATCGATGTTGCAGCACCTTGATTCCATCTGTGTATAAATCCTTCGCGCAGGTACGCAGCCAATTCAGGACATGTGCTTTGGCGTCTTCATTTTGAAACTTCATCACATCGAGATGTTATTTTAATGATCCAAAGAGATGAAAATCACAAGGTGACGTGTCTGGATTATATGGTGGATCATTTAAAATCCCCCAACACATTTCTCTATTAGGGTAGTCGTGGTCACATTTGCTGCGCATTATGCGTTTAAAAGCACAACTTGAGATGACGTACCTAGATGTTGTCTGTGTATTGCTTGTCTCACTTCATTGCATAAGAAGTCATCTCTGACTGGTAGCTGAACCTTGTTATATTATTTATTTATTTATTTATTTATTTATTTTTGGTCTTTGGGATCAATGATGTTTTCACTCCATGCTACTTTGCTTTGACTCTCATTAAATTACTAAGGGCCCAGGTCGTTCGGTTCTTTGTTACCCAACCCGACGTTGCACTAATTCCTTATTGAATTTCAAGTGAGAATGAATGATTGTTTCCACTCTGACACCTTCTGCAATTTTGTGTACAATATGGTAATTAATCCAGTGATTCTCGAAAATTAGCTTTTCAAACATACTTAATGTTTGCTCGAGTCCTGGCAGCAGTTTGTAAATGAGAATGCTCAAGATCACTCATCAATTCAGAGCCATGCGTTCACGCACTCCTGAGAGAACACCAGCCGTTCACACACATTTAGACACGCTAGCTCAAAGAAAAGCATCATCAAATTGTATTAGTCTCTTATGTATGTCAGTTGGTGTCACAGGGAACTTCATGATAACCGCATGACTATGTTGGCCACCATCTTGTTTTAGCCAGAATGCCTTGACCATTGTTGATTCCACTTTCAGTATATCTTGTTGAGGTTGGACAATATCATGAAACAAAATTTTAGCATGAACTATTATGTTTTTTACATTCACCAATAAAATGCACATTTCTAAAACTTGAAATGTGCATGTTGTACATGTGCGAAATGTAGTGCGTGTGGTGATGCATGTGGTCACTGTGGTGGTGTTTGTTCGTGTTGTGAATGTAGTGCTTGTCGGACGTGTTGGTGTTCATGTTGTGGGTGTCTTCCTATACTGTTTGTAGTGCATGTAGTACATGTAGTGCGTGTTCATGTTGTGGATGCTGCGGGTGTTGTGCATGTTCATCTTGTGAGTGTTGAGAGTGTTGTGAGTGTAGTGTTTGTAGGCCGTGCTGTGCGTGTCGTGCGTGGTTTATGTGTAAAAGGTACACGTCAAAGATACGTACATGATTGTTGGATAATCTCGTTTAATTTTCATGAAAAAGAAATATATACATTTCACAAGTCATGTGTTTATCTCTTCTGCTGCTTTGATCAATAACATCGGTGTCGTTTGTAATAGCTTGTGCTCTTCTTGGGCACTCATTTTGGATTACTTTGCTGCCACACAAGTTTCACAAACATTAACGATCGGAAATGTACAAAGAGTATTTGAAAATGTCTTATAACCAGTTGTACCTAATTTACAAAGTTGCCATAACACCTAATTGTATATTCACCCATTATATTAACAACTGCCTTTACAGTCGATACATTTTAAACATAGGTCAAAGATCATTGAACAGCTAAAGAGCAGAGGTTGTAATGTGAACATATTGACATTAAGGCAGTGAGAATCAGGGGGGTGGTGGGTGGAGGGAAGGGGGATTGCATGAGACATATGGATGGACAAGATTGATAAGAATAGAGATGATATTATTAGAGTTTAGAATATCAGGGGTTCCCAAACCCAGGGTCGTGACCCAAACTTGAACCCCCCCCTCAAAATCTCAGTTTTTGAGGGGGGGTTTCATGTCAAAAGCATTTTCTCTGACAATTTTTATCATAGGTACACTAGGTACCAGTATCATTTGGGTTGCGAGGCAAATGTGATTTGAAATTTTGGGTCATGGACAAAAAAGTTTGGGAACCACTGGTTTAGATCATTGAAATATTTAAGAGATGAGAGTTAGTGAGGATCTGGGGAAATCTTGAGGATTAATAGAACCTACAGGAGGTGCAAGACCAGATGTCAAGTGCTGCTGCTCCATCATAGCTGGATCAAAATCTTGAAAAGTCTGACTAGTACTACCAAACACAAGTTACCCCAGTGGAACTGCAGTGGTTTAAAAAGAGAAAGCCCGTCTCGCCATTTTCTCAGAGCTTGGGATACTGCTTGTAAGCAATGCTGCCCACATTCAAACTTTAAAAATTTTGAGGATAATAAAAAAAAGAACGAATCAAAAGAAGACCGAGTGCAATGTGGTAGGTCTCGTGATGAGTAATGACAGTCTTGCTCAAAGCTTTTCCCTTTACAAAACCCAGGAGGTGAAATGTAGGATGTCTGAGGCCCTATCCACAGAGAATAGCAATGTCCTTGAGTTATTATTTATTTATTTATTTATATTTCACAAATGTCTTGTCGGCTGTGAGAAGTTGATAAATGCCAAGGAATGACTTGGATCAATCAAGTGTGTTATATGTGCACCTAACTTTGTCAGCCAGCTTAGGAATGTGATAAGCCAAGTACAGCTTGTGTTTCCTGGTGAGGCACAGGATTTTAAATACTGAACTCTATCCTGAGATTAGTTCAAAAGGAGCTAAGAATACCAGCAAAATCGTCTTTTCAAAAAGACAGGATAAAAATATGACACTTACTTGAGTTGATTGACACATCCAGATTTTAGGCCAGCTTTCAATTTTCTCTAAGTCGACTGAAAGCAATGAAGCTGCCCCCAGCCTGTCACTTGTCACAATGTGGATTCACTGGCAAAATGGCAAGGGGGACATTCAAGGGATGCAGTTATAATTTTTAAAATTCCACGTACCATATCCCAGAACCAAAAGGGTTCCATGTGGGATTCTAGCTTGCACAATTCGAGCCGTAGTGAAAACGTGCAATTTAAATACAGAGGAAATCTGTGTGCGCAGGCATGGAGAGTGCCTTTAATGTTGTACATACAGGGAATTGGACACGAGAGGAAACCATTGGCCCCTTGTGCTTGTGCTTTATGAACACCACATTAATTAAATACTGCATATCACTTTATTTACCTGATTTAATTTGGCGTGGACCATGTCAACACACTTTACCATCTCCACTTCAACATTTCAGCAGACCACGCACAACCACGGAATCTCATTCCCCTTTCCTGTGACGTATGGATGAGCTCGTTTGAGCTAACGACGAGGAAGGCGGAACAGTAGAGCTCTGCAGAGAGCTCTCAGAAGTTGAAGTCCCCTGTGGCGGAACCAGCAAACGAACTCATCTGGGTCAATGGTGGGGAAGTCGCAGGAGCAAAGCTCTGCGGAGAGCTTTTGAGGATGTCTGCGTGTGTTTCATTCACGATGGCCGTTCACTGCAGCGGAGTCACCTACCGTTGTTTTGTGATGCTTCCGACTGGTTATGTGGTGACTACATCGAGGAAGTGTGGTGGGTCAAGTCATGATCCAAACAACACTTAAAACAACTCGGAACGCTGGTGTTTGTAATAAGCTTAGCTGTGATGGAAGAATGGCAGAGTGTCAAGCACGGATATGTGGCTGATGGATTGTCCCTAATCAGCGGTCAAAACTAAATAAATGCAAGATTAACCAAGCTGCTTGGGAAGTTAATAACCAAGCTGCTTGGGAAGGACACAACTAGTGGATTTTATTCCATGATGGAGCCATTAGCTTTGGAGAGGCACGAATGGAAAATCGGTTGCAAAAGTGTCTCGGAAGGAAACATCCAGCCATGGCACTTGGCACAGGGATATTATGAGGTGTATGGATCCCTACGTAAGAGTATTGTCGGACTCTTGCATTCATTACAGAAGGTAAATTGACAATTAATCATTGGAGATGAAAATCATCTTGATGATCCACCACTTTTGATCGTGGAGAGGAATGGGGAGGGGGACAGTGGGAGAGGCACAGGGACATCACGAAGGTGTTTAATTTTGGGGGTGAGAGGGATAAAGAAGGTTGTCGGGAAAGGAATTAACTAATATCAACAACACATTCACTTTTGATGTGATTTGCTCAAAGACATCACAATCACATGTATGAAGCATTACACAAAGGACTGGGGATGCCAGACAGTGACAAAGCTCTAATATACATCCAAATATGTGGCCATTACCTCTGGTTTGAGTCTGAATACGTCCAATGATTTGTGTGAAAGAATAAGGAGCATGCCTCATGTTGATTGGCTCAAACAGAAGCTGAAATGGGAATTTTTGATCAATTGCATTGTTGAAAACAGCAATAGTATTTATTACACTTATGGATTCCATTACTTTACTTAGAATTGGGAGCATGCTGGCTCATGGATCTTTGCATTGTACCTGTTGATGTACAGATGTTAAGCAGACGGAAGTTTGCCGACAATGAACGATCTGATAAATGGAATAGAGGGCACTGATATTTCCTCTGCAAAGCAGATGCAAGGGACTCTTGGACTTGCCATGTGGATCCATACGAGGATGGTGTCGAGGTTGACCTGAAACTTTCAGACTTCCCTCAGGTGAAAAGCTCAGTTTTTATGGAGATGGAGGAGGGATGAGACAGAGAGGGAACATGAAGCAGTTGGTGAAGTTCTTCCCTTCGGAAAACCTCATAGATGTCTCAATCCAATTCACCAGTATTTCTGAATATTTTTTGAGACTCGCTACATGCTTTGTGTTAATGTCGCATTAGGCAGTAATAAACTACTGCAATTTGATTGCAGCTGATTTTGTCAGGAATTTGTAATTTGTTCAAGGTGCCGGTGATAACTCGACGACTCTTCACAAAGGACGCCAAAGGATCCTTAACATTCACCGGTGATGCTAGGAGATGGGACACTCAGCTTAATGTACATCCGAGGGATGGTACACACATTCGTATATCGCCCTGCCTGTGAAACACTATAATGATGAGAGTTTATAGCTGGGCCGAGATTTGAACCCAGGCGAGACAGCTCAGAGGCTAGTGTGCATCGCTCTTGTGCCTCGGCGTGCATTCTGGGGCAGGGTTCCATCCGTAGCACCAAAGTACAAAGCCTTGGTGTCCAGACACCAATGTGTATTTTGGTGATGTCATGACTGCTCAGTAAAGTTGCTATTCATTAGAACTGATTTGTCATACCATACTTGTTCATGATGCCAGGACTCGAAAGTGTAATCTGTCTCTTATCAACAACATATTTTGATGGATGGAAGCTACTTGGAAGATGCAATACGGCGTCAAACAAAATTTACCTCAATGATGTGACAATGTCATTGTGCCTCAAATTTTTTTTTAATTAATTTGATGTCGAGTCCTTGGAGGTGTTTTTTGTGTTTTGTTTCTCGGACCCACGGAGCAGACATTTTGCATCAGGACATTCCTCCCCATTCTCTGGCCTGTATCTTCTAAATTAAAAATAATTCAAATTTACACCAATAATAAATAAATAAATAAATAAATAACTGCAGTCATCTTATGCACTCACCTCTCCACAATCCAATTCGATGCCACGTGCAGTAGTATATAACAGGTTGTGTCTTATAAGTGTGCTTCAAATGAATAATTGTAATGAAACGGTTCCCTGTTGCTGCACATATTCTGCACTGCGATTAATTTGCATGTGTCCTTGGGTGTACGTCTGTGCCTCTTGGTATGTTGACATGATATCGATTTTGCCACCCACCCCCCTC
>CM068954.1:76828930-76855299 GCA_035128595.1 Eptatretus atami | reverse complement strand
AGGATTGCAAAAATCTAAAGCTTACAGAGAGAAACTAACTTCAGATTTGAATTCAGCACACTCAAATTAGGTAAGATCAAGTGCTGGTATCAATGCAACAAAAACTTTGTTCCTCAATGTATCCATTAACAATGTCCCCCTCCTCGCTCCTTAGGCCTAAGTCACATTTGCCACGGCGAGGATATGGTGGCCGTACACCCTCTGAATTGACAGAAACGTGCGACGGCCGCAGAGTTTCTGCGGTGGCCTCAGGGTGGCCCTACGCCGTTTGGCTATCTTTACAGGCCGTAGGGGTCGCCGTCGAATTATAGCACGGAGTTATAACTTTTTTCATTTCTATGTTCGCTGTAGCAATTCGACAAGCCGAAACAAAAGAAGTGGTAAAAAATAAATAAAATAAAATAAATAAAATAAAACCCACTCGTTACCGTCCGTCTGGCCGCACGTTTGCCTTCGGGCCCCCCTGCGGTCCCCTGCGGTCGCCTTGCGGTTGCCTTTGCGGTTGCCTTGCGGGCACCTTGCGTCTGCCTTGAAAATTCTATGGCGCCGCAGGAACGCCCTAAGGTCACCGTGCGACATCAAATCAAAGACCGTACGGCACCCCACGTTTTCGGTCTCCACAATTTATAAATCGCCGTGCGTCTACCCGAAAAATAAAAACATATGTGACTGCTCCATTGTGTGACCGTGGAAATACTGCGGCCGCCCTATAATTGCTTGTGGCCGTAGATTTTGTAGACCCCACGGCCGCCGTGGCAAATGTGACTTAGGCCTTACACCGACTAATTTTATTTTTCCCCAAAGCGGATGCGGACGGGCTTTGTGGGACGGGACGGGTGGGTGCTTTCTAGTTTTATATAAACCCAAATCGGCATCACCTCAACCTACCATTTTAACCGTTCACCATACCCCCCTCCACCGTCTCTCCTGTCCCCTTTTCAGCCCACGGAGCTCTCTCCCCCCCCCCCCCCCCAGGGTAGGCAAAACTTTTTGCTGCCTTGGTATATACTAGTGGGAATTAATTTATCAATGCAATGGCATTTGAACAATAATTGCGAATATTGACTGAGGGATTGCCATTGAGAGGGGGGGGGGAGGGTGGAGAAGGGAAGGAGGACAAATTTATCCATGTGAAGAGAGTTCTTTAACCTTAGTGTTTCCCAGGTAAAAAAAGAATTGTAATATCCTTTGCCACTACCACCAGGTGGCGCTAACGGTACACATTTACATATATAATTTACGCCCCTCCCAACATACCCCCACACCCCACATAAGGCCGTGGCCACAACGCCAATGTTACCCCCCCCCCTCCCTCCGCACAAAGTTGTATTTGTTCCCTGAGTTTGGAGTTTGTAATGTCAAAGATGTGGCTGTGAATACAACACACACACACACACACACACACACACACACACACACACACACACACAACACACACACACCACACACACCACACACAAGGTAATTTGGTCACAGTAATTCGGTCACGAGGTAATTCGGTCACGGTAAAACGGTCACAAGGTAATTTTGTCACAGTAATTCGGTCACAAGGTAATTTGGTCACGGTATTATTATTATTATTTTTTTTTATTCACTGCATTTAAGGCCAGTTAAGGCCCAAGAGCAGTAATAAACATTTTCATTTCATGGCCGGCGAATCTTGTTGGCATAATGACGTATTGACCAAGTTTACTGACGGACTATAATGGAATCGATTCTGTCTCTCTCAACTTTAAATTCCGATTCCATTATAGTAGTTGGTCAATACGTCATTATGCCAACAAGATTCGCCGGCCATGAAATGAAAATGTTTATTACTGCCCTTGGGCCTTGTTTATTACTGCTATTGGGCCTTACTGGCCTTAAATGCAGTGAATAAAAAATAATAATAATAATACCGTGACCAAATTACCTTGTGACCGAATTACCGTGACCAAATTACCTCGTGACCAAATACCTGGACCAAAATTACCTTGTGACCGTTTTACTGTGACCAAGTTTCCCGTGACCAAATTTTCTGTGACCCAATTACCTACATTCCAAAGATCTGGTCCGCTTTCGGAAATATGAAACTTTTGCACAGTGGTCAAGTAGATTTTTTCTTGCAGCCTGGAGGCTAATACCCAGCTGCTTTCTGGAGAGCCCCAAATCATGCACTAAGTCATTCAATCCAGTTGGCGAAACTGCTGAGCGGCTGATGACTGTTTGGTATCAGATGAGGAGGCTTCGGATTCTGAAACCATTTCTTGAAGCCCGTCATCACGACCGTCGTGCTCTTGCTGATCATGTTCACTATCTTCATCTTCAGATAAGACAAAACCATTAAAGACTAGAACGGGGAGTTCTCTGAGTGTGGAGTAGGTGGAATTGCTGAGGGAATAGGGATAGGAGATCTTTTGGCAGTTTTCTTGCCGACACCCTTTGTGTTGACCAGGCAAAAATAGCGGTCATTTACGTGGTCCTTGGTTCTCGCCAAACCATGGAACTCCAAAAGGCAGACCCTTTCGTTTTCCTTTTGTCCAGTCACGAAGCAATTCCTCACAATTATGACATACAATATGAGGAGCCCATTTCTTGTCTTGGTCGCCAAGGGAACATCAAAATAGGCTTTATAGGCATGCCTTACAAACGATGTTATATTGCGCTTTTGACGAAGTAGTGTGTAGCAGCCACATATATAACAGAATGCATCAGGATTATTTACACATTTATGTCTTATTGAAGAGCCATGATCAGATCTGAAACAAAGAAAAACATAAGTTAAAAGAATATATTCAATGAAGATAAATAAAGATCAATGAAGATCAGAAAATTGATGTCAAATAAATCGTTGAGCAAATCGTTAGCAGCAAAACGAATACGGTCTATAGTTATTAGCAGTTTAGGCATCGTATATGTCCACTAAAGTCCGAACGCACCCCAAGTTCTCAAGTTATCCAAGTACAAATAGCAATGGGTGTTCTTTTTTGTGAAAATCGCAAGTTTCAAATTGCATTAAAACTGGACCATGTAGAGGAAACCGATTTCAGATTTGAAATCAGCGTTGAAAAAATACATAGAATAAGTTGAAAAATCTCACGCAACAGATAAAATAATAAAAAATTGTTCCCCAGTGATATCCATCACAGCCTTTTTAGATGCTGAATTACGAATGATATACAACAACACACAAGAGGAAGCTCAAAGTAAAAATGCAAAATGCAAGTCCCTTCCACATTCACAATACAAAGCCATTTGTATTCAGACACCTTCTTCTCAGACGTATTCAGAGGTGGATGCAAGCAGAAATTGAAAAAAAAGCTCCAATCAGTTAATCAATGTTTGTGATGGCTATAGAGTGTTACTTTTTCTTGTTTCTCTTCTGCAAAACTCTGGGTAAATTTGCTAGTCTTATAGGTTTTAGCATTTACTGAAATCCATGTCTTTGTTTGATGCACGGTGAAGTGCTTTCTTATACTTGTTAAAAATGAGTGCCATTCTGCAGCTTTTCCCATTTACCATCATGTTCCCTCAACCTTTTCTTCATGGAAGTGTTGCATCCATTCATTTGCCTTCTTCCATCACTTTCTTCTTTACGCATGCTTCGAATTTGGTTTTCCGAATGTCCTTCCCCGATTACCAAACTACACTCATAATCAGGACTGCTTGTGCCCAGTTGCCTCTTCCATTCCACACGACCACTGGCCTTCACAAACATCATGTTGCCTCACCCCTTTCATCTTGCCCGTTTTTATTTTGACCTTGTCTAACACACACCCTCACCCACTCCCTGTTTCTCTTTTCTGCTCTTCCAATCTCTTCCCTCTTGTTCCCTATCACCTCCTTCACCTGCCGTGCCTACTGTTTGAGTCAGAGTGAGTTTCCCACTTTTCAGTGTACCTCCAAATATTTTGCTTTCTTGTTAAAGGAGTACAAAGCCAGTTCATGTGCTGGCAAATATTCTTGTCGACATCGGTCATACGAAAATGTAAGACTGCGATACTGGACTTTAAAATAGTCAATAATCGATCATCACGTCTTCTCGTCTATGTATATTCCTCATCTATTGCCTCCAGCTATTGAGACTCCACAAACCTAAAATTTGCACTCAACACAAAGCCTGAGAAAATATTTGCCAACCACTGAAACTGGATAATTTAAGCCATTTTATGGCAATACAACTCATTTTTAAAGCTGAATATAACTTTTGTAACAGTATCTTTTATTGGTTCAGTATGCTGCAATGATGCTTGGTGCATAAAGGATAGGTTTAACTAAAGTGTAGAACATGCTATGATTAACTCATATGCACATATAGCGGTAAATTACTGGAGTTTGAAATAACAACATTGGAAAAATGGTTGTGAGGGCAAAAGGAATGGGGAAGGGAAGGGGGAGTTCCTTATTTCTAAAACTTACTTTGATCGGTAAAAATTGGCACAACATTTATTTGCAACTAATTAAATTGTTGATGATGTAATTGATCATCTTCAATATTTTTGAATTAAGTTCGCTGACAACATGAAGTCTGTTTTAAGTGAGGACAGAGTGATAACAGGTAAAAGTACTGGTGTTCTGGAAATCCTTCAGGATTTGTCCACGTGCAGGTTGGTTCACAGCTGCTTCTTCACCTGAATTAAAGTTAATTTTCGTATTTTTTGCCTTTGGGAGAATTCCAGTTGGAAGGTTCACAAATTGAGTTAGTCCCATGGAGTCACAGAAGTTCTTGCTTGCAGTGCCTTGGGTGAGGAGAGAGGTTCCAACACCCAGGTAGGTTGCATGGTAACAATTTAAATCACAACATATAGAGGAAGAGAATTGGGATGAGTGTTAAAAAGTTGGTCCATGTTGCCTGCGATAGATGTAGATGGAACCGTCACTGTTTGGAGGGTGGTACAACACAGACAAACAAGTGGTGCGAGTGGAGGGGTAGTCACAGCCAAGGGTACCACAGGCATCTCCTGTTTTTCTGGGGCTGCTTTCCATCAGCAGGGACTGGCAAGCTTGTCGGACAGAAAGGACAATGGATGGTGCAAAGTATAAGAGAATTCTGATGAAAACTTGCTCGAGTCAGCCATGAATCTGAAACTGCATAGGAGATTCACATTTCAACAGGACAAGATCTGAAAGACAAAGATAAAGCCACACTGGAGTGGCTGAATAATAAGAAAATAAATGTTCTTCATTGGCCCGGTCAAAGTCCTGACTTGAATGCAATTGAACATTTATGGTGAGACTTGAAGATTGTCGTCCATCGACGATCCCCATCGAACTTGGCAGAACTAGAGCAATTTACACAAGAAGAATGGACAAAGGTTTCACCATCTCACTGTGCACAGCTGGTAGAGACCTTCCCAAAAATATTCATCGCAGTCATTGCTGGAAAAGGTTCTTCCACCAAGTACTGACCTAAGGGGTTGAATACTTTTGTAACCAGTGAGTTTTGATTTGTACATGTTTTTTAAGGTATTCCTGACATGTCACCTCCTTCAACTATAATAGTGTTTAGTTTGATCTCTTCAGTTATGAATAAAAAAGTTACTTTGGAATATTGTTTCCACGTAATTCGCAATTCATCTAAATGTGGCATTTTCGTCGGGGTGGAATACGGTTGCATGCCACTGTATGTGGTGATTTCAATTGTCACCATGCTCATTGGCTTGTGTTGGTGCCTCTCACCATCCATGACACTTCAGCAAAGGACTTCTGTGACTCCATGGGACTGACTCAATCTGTGAACTTTCTGACCCAGATTTCTCCCAATGGCAAATCCTCCCTTCTGGACTTACTCGGTGATGACAACTTCCCATAAATGTCTCCTGCTCTTCCTCTGCTCCAATTGGTTCAGAAGCAGAGGAAGAGGAGCTTGACTCCCACCCCCTCTCTCCTCACTGTTCGTTTTGTCCTGTTACAATCTTGATCCGTTCAGTGTACTGGCTCTTCCACGAGCTTTCACTGATATACAAAAAAAAAATCCCACATGGTTTCAGGCATTTCTATACTATGTGAGGTGTGTGTGTGTGTGTGTGTGTGTGTGTGTGTATGTCGTTGGTTATCTCCATTATGCGGGTTTCAGAAGATGGAATAGTGTACTCCGAAGGTCTCGAAGTCTTATGGGAATGTGTGTTGCCATGTTTCTCAGAGTTGGTGAACGGATCTTTAGCAAACTTTCAGAGGTTCATCAGTGAGTGCCTGGAGTGTTTTTACAAAAAACAATTTTTGACAGATTTGAATAAAAAAGGTTCAATGTTTTTTTTTAAATATTTATTTATTTATTTATGTTAATCGTTCTATTGTATCTAAATGAGCCTGGTGTGTTTAGTGATTAAGGCAGAGCCTTGGGATCCTTGGGTCCTGAGTTCGAGCCCGCCTGTCCACTGAGTTAGCATCAGGGGGTTGACTCAGCCTGTCATCCTTCAAAGGTTGGTGAAATGAGCACCAGTATACTGGTAATTATCCCTGCAGGGTCGAAGGCGACGAAAGGGTTGGTGCCAGGAAGGGCATCGGCCGAAAAACATTGCCACAAGAAAGGGTACCACGATTGGAGCCGCAAAAAGCTGACCCCTGCTCAGGGATAAGGCTTTCAAATGTGTGATGATGTTCTATTGTGTCTAAGCCTTTGTTGCTATGTGAAAGGTGATATTAAATTATCCCCAACCCCATTGTTTTGTGGGGGTAGGAAAGTGTTTTAGGCACCCACAAAAAATATACCGGGCAACACTGGGCACCACTGCTAATTCTGAATAGCAGTCGATTCATTGTGCTTTCCAAGTTTCACTCACTTTCTGCGACTGTTTTTGTTATTTTTTGATTTACTTCAATTATAAGATATCACCGAGCAGTGCCTGATGTATTTCCACCAGCAGTTCTCATTAAACTGAATGAATGATGCTATAAAGCATCTGAACAAACGTATATCACCTTCATTAAAATAGTAATAATAATAATTATAGCCTGGTGCTAGTGAAGCAAAGTGTTGGGTTTGTGTAGTTGAGTTTGTACTGGTCGTGTTTCATTGCAGGTGATGCATTCATCACAAATAGAGGTACATCATGCTACTTGTTGCTGACCAGTGGATTTGTAGTGGGATATACTGTTTCAAAATGTTTTTTTTTTTGTATATTTAATCACATCTCAACTCGTGCAGCAAAGCCAAGGTTACTTTTCTTACCCAATGGGTGTCATTATAAACGATGTAATAGAGTGTAACGAGCACTTGTCAAACAAGCTGACATCTCCATTGCCTGCACCCTCAGCACTGCACAATTAACCACGACCAAGGGGAGTCCGTTCAGAGTTCCTAATCGTCGTCTTGACTTCTTGCGAAAAAATATTCACGTTCACAGAGGTCACATTTGATGCTCATTAGATGCCGATAATGCAAACAATTTATCTCGACGCTCAAATAAAGGATGCAGTGTTGTCACATAGCGGAATACTTGGTTACCGTCGTTCATAAGGCCCAGTCGCAGCATGAAAGCCGTTGTGACATTCTCCGCACCGCTTGTGATTCGGCTAATGGAAATGTCAGTACTGCTTCAGACGTCGTGGCTAAAATCATGACATTTTGTCCCAAAATGAAACGCACTTTGATGATGATTGCAATATTATGAGATCGACCTCAGCCTCTTTTCAAAAGTGATTTACTCAAAACCTGGCGAGAACAAATTGCAATTGTTTTGGGTTTTTTTTTTATAAAAAAACTGCAGTAAAAACAATGTATTTATGATTTAAATTCAAAAGTTGAACGTTTTTTGAAGCAGTCAGAAAAATTGGCCAATAATGACCGATTACATTATTAAAGGTGCAGAAAATGTCAGACACTTTTGAATACTAGTAAAGTTATGGACAAATAGATACAAACGGTATCATTCACATTCATAATTATAATTGGAAAAAAAAACCTCATAAATTTGTTATATAGGAAGTAATATTTGCTCAGTTTGACATTTCTTGTTTCACATTCTCCACATCACCTCAAACGGTTGTCCTCAAAACTCTCATGATGCACATTTGTTTGTGCCTGGGACGGGTTCATGTGGGAGACCATTACACAAAACGACAGCGAGAGAACCAAGCTATCTGCGCAAGTGAAGCGGTGACAACAAACTCCTTAAGACAGCAGATTGAAGTTTACATCCTGATAAGGATTTATTTTTGTATACATGGTCCAGGCTCCATTTAGGAGGAGCTACAGCAGAATGGAAGGGAACAAAATGGAAAAGGGAAATCACCAACAGCAGATCATAGGTCAGTGTGAGAGTGACATCAATGGCAGGGGGAGAAGGACACAAGCTGAAACACAGCAAGAAGAGGAAGGGGAAAGCGGGGATTTAACAGAAAAGGGACAAACCAACGACAACTAAAAAACGAAAAGAGGTGAGGGGAGGAGGAAAAGATCACAATAACTTGGTAGAAAAGATCATTGTGCGGATGGGGGTGGGGAGGTGGGTGACCTAAATTTGTGGTGGACAGCTGTCTGAAGCTTGGTGGGAAGAATGGACTGAACAGATTCAATGAAACATTTGAAGTTTTTAGAGTCAAGCTTTCAACCATCGGTGATTTTGGGTGAAGAACAATGTCCTACCTTTCACCACATGTCAAACTATTGATAAAAGAGCAACTTATAAAACCTCAAGCAGTAATACATGTAAACTGAGCACCACATCACCAACATAGGCATGCTGCTAACGTAGAGAATTTCTCCGCACAAGAGACGGGCTGTCACAATGTGGTGAGTTTACTTTTTGGGCCATTTAGTTATGCCAGAAACAAAAATTTCAATTACTGACCTCATCCACCATACGCCCCTCCGAATGCCCCGAACCAATCACTGACCCCCTTAACTCCTGTCTCTTCCATCTCCCTTACAAGTCCTCTCATGCTTCCTTAATCCCATCCATCCACTCCTTTTCTCTTCCTTTTCACAAATTTAATTTGTCCAATTTAGCTACCCCCTCCCCCTCCCACACCTTGACTGCGGATGGTGCTTTATCAATGATTATGCTCGTTAATCGTTCATTTTTCATTTGGAGAAATCACAGCAAAGCACTACCTTGAAACGAATGAAGCATTAATGATATATTCATCCCGACCATGCATAAGCTATCCACAATCCAGAATATTGGTCTAATTGATTCATAGTGAGGAGTGTGAAAGCAAGGAGCACCCACACTCGATTCAGAAGCATGAAGTTGTATTTAGCCACTGCAATTTCAATACAAACGCCATCACCTACTGTTGGAGAAATGCAGAAACTGCCCAGCCATGAGACTGAATGCCAAAAATCAGATTGACATATTCATGCACCTTGACATGCACCAAACATAAAAGACCATGGTCATGCGACGATGTAACTTGTTTCAAGAGTCTAAAAATAATTGGGACCTGATAATCCTCTATGGTATAACCAACCTAGCAACAATCAGAGTTGAGTTTCTGACCATGACGTCAGACAACACCCTTCCTGAGCAGAATGCACTTTCAGGCTGAACTCGAATGCCACGAAAGCCAAGTGCAGACTGAGCATTTTCCTCTGAGCCAAGTTCACTTTACCATAAACATTTTATCGTGGACAAGAAATTTATGCAAATATCAATGTAGTTGTCAGACTTGGCATTTGGCAGACATTCACAAATTGTAGATACTCATTTTTTTTTTCTAAATTGGTTGATTATTTATAAAATGAATTATCAATTTATTTTTTTCTGGTACAGAAGCTGAGACTGACGTAACAACCAGTTAGTTGGTGGTTTCATATGAGTGGTTATTCGTGTTTTTATTTTATCTCAAATAATTATTTTTTATCCTTTTCTTGGAGACGTGGTCCATGAACAGCTTGGTCAATGAATCATGATCCATTGCTGAAATGGAGTGGACACTTCTAGACCTTTGGAGGACACCATTCCATCTTCTGAAACCCGCATAATGGAGATAACCAACGACAACACACACACACACACACACACACACACACACACACACACACAAACACACACACACACACACACGTGCACGCATCGGTTTTTTTTCCGCCAGCTGTTCCTCTCAACAATGCAATTTATATTTTATCATTTACTTTATTTTATTTATATTTATTTATTTATCAACAAGCTTAAGAGCACATGCAACAAGGAAGAGCAAGTAGGAGCTGATAGTGGACAAACATCAAAGGAATGAATGAACAGATAAGGGAAAGGGAGGAAGAGAAGAAATACTGCAACAAACAAGATGTTTGGGTGAGGAAAGGTTAATGGGGGTAATAAAGATAATGGGTTAGACTTGGGGTGACTAGAGATTACGGTTCACTGCTTGCTTGAAGTCCTGGAGAGAAGAGTGAGACAGAACAGCCTCTGGAAGGTGGTTCATGCAAGAAGGGAGGAATAAAAAATTTGAGTTTTCAGTCAACCTGGATTTTGTAAGCTGAACAACGAAGGGAACTACTGGATGAACATGTGCATTGTGCAGTATGTAGGGAGTGATAGAGCAGAGAGAGCAATGTTGTGAGAATATAGAGTAGAAACAGAGCCTGTGATGTGAGAGCAACAAAAATTTGCACTTTGGCCTCATAATGGAAGATTCCAATAATATCGAGAGCTTCAGATTCCACAGAATCCAGGAGAGACAGATGTGATGATGGGATGTCAATGTATAGTGGAGGGCAGTACTCCATTGAACTTCAGACAAAGGCCCTGGCGACTGTGAATAGCTCTTGATTTTCCAAGGAAATACTTGGATCGACGGAGGATGCCTAATGCGCAGCTGGTTTTGGAGGCCAGCTTTGCTGTGCGGTCAGTGCAGAAAGGACATGGCTGATGGTGAGGCTGAAAAGTTCAAGAGACTAACCTCTTCCAGTAAATGACCAAGGAAATGGCAGGTGGGTCATTTGATGATACTTGCAGAGAGATGGCGAGATGATGAGATTTTCCAGGATTGAAGGACAAGTTTCATTCTTCAGACCAGAGTTTAAGAGAGAGCGAGACAGAGACAGAGACAAGACACACAACATTAGCAACAGGCTACAAGAGTAGCGTAAATAAGTAAGCTATGTATGGAAGTGGCCTTGGATGCCATGTAGGCAAGGAGTTTGGAAAGAAAGACGGGTGTCAATTACAAGCTCATGAAGTTCTTACTTTAGATCTGCAACTATTTTGATGTTTGATATTGAATGAACAAGACAAGAAGAAAGGTGAAGGAGAAATTGCACTATCGGTTGACTGATGCTTTGGACACAGCTGAGGTGATGGACCTATTAATGGACCCAGAGCCAAGGTTGTGGACCCACTGTTTGAAAATTTGTCATCATTTTGGGTTGAACCTCAATGAATCTAGAATGGTGCTGAGATGATATCCAGGCAATTGGAAAATCAGTCAATTACAAGATAATTCAATTATGTTAGACTTGCAACTATTTTGAGGTTTGATATTAAAATGAAGTTAAGTCTATGATATTGTACAGTGTGGCCACAATGTCTTGTCACCAGTTGTAAAAATTGTGACATTGCCTTTTGCATATTAGCTGACAACACTGAAGGGTTCTCCAAGTTAAACCACCTACATTCACAGTACTCTTTTACTTTATTGCACATTTACTGAATATGACGTTACAAGCCTTTCGTGTCCAGTGGTCTATTGTGCTTCAACATTGTCACTACACAGTATCATTTTGCGCCGTGTTCTGCAGGGACATTTTCCGGAGCATTTGTGGTGAGATACAATTAAAACCAAGTCTCACTGCTTGTTTAAGGTCATCGGGTTCGTAGTATGCTGTGCAACAATCTCTCAATCTCAAAAAAGAGGAACAAGGAAACTAATTAACCCTCTGCAAACAAAGGCAATGTCACACTTTTTACATGGGTTGACAGACATTGTGGGTACCCTGTATAATTAATTGCATTTATTACATCCTATAAATGTGAATGTGATATATTTACAATAGTGTTGCTGTTTAATAGAAGGCTGCCTTCCTCCACGAATGCAGTCAATATGTTTACTTTCAAAGGAATCCTCTCCTTCCCTCTCCCAGTGCAGGCTCGAGTTCCCCATGGCAGTGTTTTGGGCCCAGTCTTGTTCCTCATCAATATAAAATGATTTTTGCCCAATGCTCCAGAAAACCATTTCTTCCTTTTGTAGATGATGCCACATCGTTCAGTCACCCAAATTTTTTGGGACCTCACTATCAGCCATGATCTTTCTTGGGCCAGCCACATTTCTAAGTTGTCCTCCAAATCCAGTCTCAGACTGGGCAGTCACTGGGTGGATATCCTCCATCGTACATTCTTCCTTGGCACAACTGAATGTTTATCCACCTACTAGGCCTTCATCCAGAGCTTGATTGAGCATACTCTCCCCTTTTCAGCTGCACCCTTGCCTCGCACCTTGCTCAGCTTGAATTTTATTTAAAATAAGGACTTCAAAATCATTGGTGTCTTCCACAATAGCGCTGAGTCTGCCAGTAAGCCCCTTCTGCTGAAACTCTCAAAATCCAGACTCACTTCTCACCTCCACTCATTTGTTCCTATGTTTTTTTCCATGCCTGTGGAATTGATTTCCTCATTTTCTTCAATCTCATTATTCCCTCCAGGGTTTCAAGACAGTTGTTCTCACTATCTCAGGTCCCCATCCACAGCCATGATCTTTTATACCTCCATTGACCCTCCCAAAACTCACCTCTTTCCAAGTTTCTAGTTTTCCTTTCGTTTCTGTGATTGAAGTTTGTGGCTGTATCCATTCTGTTCACCCCCTCTATTTTGTCCCTCAACACTGCATTTTGGTATCTACCATCCCACCCTCTCTTTCTCCTGTTATTTACCTCCACCAACGATGGTGGATGGAGATTGTTTTCACCCCTATCTGTCTCTGTTTCTTTGTTTGTCTGTTTTTAAACAGGAAATATCAAAAAGTTAGGGACAGATTTGGATGAAATGTGTGGACAGGTTGGGGGTGAGAGAAGGTCGAATTGATTAGATTTTCTTTTTGAATTATTTATGTGATTCTTCACCATTGAGATGGGACCAAAAACAACATATATACCATGATATTTCAAAAAGTTGTGGACAGATTTATGACAAAACTTGGTGGATGAGTTGGGTATGGAACAAGGACAAGCCAATTATATTTTCGTTCAGGTCCGAATCCAGATCGGACCCACCAGTGGGATACAAAAAGTAAATTGTTCAGCCTGGTGGAGGTGTGTGCTCTACCGAGTGCCATTCTAGTTTTGATCTGTTACGTCCGAATCTGTTTTGTGTTTCTCCTCCACTAACTTCTGCACTGTATACAAAAAAAAAATTACTATCCTTTTGGATGCAGCTGTCGAATCCTCTCATGTAGAACATGGTGGGATCTTTAACATCCACCAACCACTGCAGGCAGATGGATCACAGTTAATGTCCATCTGATGGATGGAACAACACATTAATTCTTTATCTTGCATGCGAAAAATCAGGATGACAGCAAGATTCGAACCCCAGCTTGACTGTTCAGATGTGAGTGTACATATCGCTAGGCTCTCCTGTTAGCCATTCTCACTATTTATCCATAGCATATAGTTTTACTCACAGATGTTTCCCTTCCTTGCTTGAGGCTTTCATTTATTATCATCCATTACCATATGTACACTATCTTGCATATTACCTCCGTTAGCAAACTTAAGCCTTGCGTTATCTGCAAAGACATATTTATGTATCATTACCCAAGCAGTTAACATTACTTTGCACATTCATGTTGCTGACCACTGAATTGAGCTGATCGTCAAACAGAAATAAAAACTAGAATGGCGCTCGCGGAGAGTGCATACCTCCACCAGGCTGAACAGTTTACGTTTTGTATCCATAAATCCCACCGAAAGGCCATATTTACATCCAAACCTTAACCAAAACTTAATCGGCATGTTCTTGTCATACACCAACTAATCCACCAAGTTTTGTCAAAACCTGTTATAACTTTTTGAAATATCGTGCTCTGGATCGCTTTTGGCCCAATCTCTCAATGGTGAAGAATCGCTTAAATTTTTGTTTTTTAACTCTTGTATTGTAATTGTTCACCAAAATTGAATCATTTCTTTCTTGTCACACGTACAAACTGTCCACCAAGTTTCGTCCGAATCTGGCAACAACTTTTTGAGATATCGTGCTGCTATATATCGTTTTAGCTTCCGTATCTCAATGCTGAAGAATCATTAAAAAAAAAAAAATTCTCTTATCCAGATCCAGATTCGGATCTTCACCAAAATCGAATCGATTCGTCCTCGTCACACCCAACCTGTCCAAGTTTCATCCGAATCCGTCAATGCCTTTTTGAGACATCATGCTCTATATAATGTGCTATCTAATATATAAACTTATTCTAATCACATCACTGACTCACTGACTCACTGACTGACTGATATTAGTGTTCGGTACCTTCCAGGACAACAAAGCCAATACACCAGAAAAAAAATCACAGAACTGTCGGAAAGCATTCGTGAATAAAATATAAATAAATTTATATAAATAAATGCAAAAAAATTAATGCAGGTGAGTGACCCGAGACAATGGGGAAGCACGGTAATTCACATGCCGACAGACATCAAAGCCAATACACCAGGTAAAATCACAGAACTGTCGGAAAGCGTCCGTAAATGAAAATATAATTAAATAAATGCAAAAAAATTAATGAAGAAAATGCAGGTGAGTGACCAGAGACAATGGAGAAGCATGGCTCATTATTGCTTACAATGCGTAAGCATACCCTGCTAGTGTATGTATGTGTATTATATATATATATATATATACATATATACATATACACATATATATATACATATATATACATATACAATATATTACTATTATATATATATATATATATGATTTTTGGCTCTATTTATCAATGGTAAAGAATCACTTTTAAAATTCTAGTATCTGGATTGTGATCCTTACCAAAAACGTGAGTTGCTGTTCTTTGGTTGGTTCCCTACAAACACAAAAAATTTCAGAAACTATTGCTTCAAAACTGTGGACAAAAATTTGACAAACAGACGCTGCGACCAACATACTTGGCAAAATTATTTGGCGAAAGTTAACAAGAAAGATGTCATGAATAGACTTGCAAAATCCAAATAAACAATAGTTGCCATGGAAGCAACAATTTGGTAATTGGAAAATTTGATAATCAAGTATTTTACATGGCTGAATGTGTGCACAGAAAATGTGGTTGATACATTTCTAATTGCAGCTTTATAGGTGTATTATATGTTTTGGATGGCTACTTGACTTTGACCTTTGACTAATTTTAACCAGCTTTGAGACACATATACTACACATACATACACATATAAGCTGTGTAAGTTTCACTCTGATGTCTTGAAAAAAATCTTGAGGTTTGGCAATAATAAAATCACAAAAAAAATACCATTTGATTATAATGCCGATGAAATAATTATGTCATGGACACCGTTTTCTCTTTGCCACGTGGGGCTTTTCTCTTTGCCACCAACCAAGATGAGCAGGACCTGAAAAACAGGAAAGGGAACTTAATTAATTTATTTTGTACCCTCTAAGCTTGGTACTGTAGGAGGTTCACCAATGGAGGGCCTTTTGATTATGGTTGGTGACACTCATCTGTTACTGCAGGAAGGCCCTCAGATATTCGTGCCAGTCACAACTTTCAATAGTTAAATAATTATTCTCGTATTCCCAAGATCTAAGGGTTCTCAAGGGTCTAACATGGTGTCTTGCATCTTGGGTTTTAAGGAATTTTAAGGGTCTTAGTGTTCTAAAGGGACTCGTGAGTCTTGAAGGCCTTAGGGGTCTTAACAGTTCTAAAACAGTCTATTAAGCATTCGGAGGTCTAAGGGTTCTAACGGAGTCCATCGGGTCTGCAATGTTTCTACATGTTCTCAAGGGTCTTTGATGTCTTCAGGATCTTCGGGTTTCTTCATGGTCTTAAAGGGTATTTGGAGTCTAAAGGATCTAAAATGGTCCAAAGAGTCATGGTGGTGTCTAAGTGGTCCCTAAAGTAAATGGATTAATGGTGTATGAAGGACTAAAAATGTCTAAGGGGTCGAAAGGTCTAAATGGTATGTTCAATGGGAGTTACACATCTAAAGTATCGAAGTGGTCTTAGGGTTGTTTAAGGTGCCAAACAAAGGTGACACAACAAAGTGTCCAAACAGAGTCTAATGGGTCTAAAGGTCGAAAATATCTCAGGGTGAAGGGTCTAAAGTGTGTAAAAGTCTTCATGAGTCAAAGGGTCGGAAAGGGTCTTAAATGGTTTAAAAGTGTCTTAAAGGCTCTAAAAGATCTAAACTATCTAAATGGGGTCAATGGCTAAACTCTTAAGGATCAAGTGGTCGAAAGGTGTGAAGGTTGAAGGGCCTAAGGGGATGTAAAGGCTCGTAAAGGTCCTAAAAGGTCTAAAATGGTCTAAAGGGTCTGGAGGCTCCAAAGATCTAAATGTTGAAAAGATATGTTCTAATATTTCTGAAATTAGTCTCGCCCAAGAGGGATGTGAGACTATTGAAATGTGTGTGTGTGTGTGTGTGTGTGTGTGTGTGTTGTGTGTGTGTGTGTGTGGTGTGTGTTGTGTGTGTGTGTGTGTGTGTCTACGCATCCATATATTTTCACTTTTAAAATATTTTCTCTGCAACCACTTGTCCGATCGTTGCGAAATTTAAGCATAGAGGGACTCTCCATGGAGAATATATTTATCGCCAACTCTGATGTCATAGCTTAAATGGTATGGCTGCCATGTTGGATTAAAGGGAAAAAATTGGATATCATTTTCTCCAAAATGGCTCAACAAAAAAAATTGAAGCTTGGCACACGTTAACTCCCATGTGGTATATAGGGGGTAACAATGTAATCAGTGAAGCCATATGTCACATGGTTATGGCAGCCATATTGGATTAAAGTTTTAAAATTTTTAGATGTCCTTATTTTGTTCAGAATGAACGCGTGAGGTGAGACTGCATTATCGAGTGCGCTCCATGTCAACATATGTAATTTATAGACATACTCACAGTCCAACTCACATTCAAACAATATGTAATAAATAGACATACTCACATGGTCAACCAAGGCCTCACCTCAATGAAAGTTCACCGTCCACCATGTTTTTCAATTTTATATGCATATATATATATATATATATATTATATATATATATATATATATATATATATATATATATATATAATATTATATATAAATGTATGTATGACCTTGGCCTTTGACCTATTGACCTCAAGAACAATCGGCTTTCCAGCTTGTCACCATCTCTACCAGAATGGTCAAGTTTCATGAAAATCACAGTAAAATTGTGATCTTTAGTCGATTGACGTACAAACAAAATGACAGACAGACAGACAATAACGGACGAGACCAAACAATGTACTTGTGAATCTTCGATTTTGCAAGTAACAAGTATACAAACAGGGGTGAATGAATACATACCCTCCGTCTACCTTTGGTGGCAAACTTAATGACTGAAGTATGAATATAGTTTTCCTTTTGTTTTTTAATTCTCGTTCTTTTGGATAGATTCACCGTGAAACTGATCAAACATAACTCATCATTAATTGCCTGTAAATTATCAATTAATCTGAAGATTGTTTTGCACCTTCTTGCAGATGTTAGTTTGTTTGTGCTCATGTTCTGGACTCATCAGACTCGTACAGATGAGGAGCATATTTGGAAAGAAAGTTTCCGAATTCAAATCCATGTGCATCCCTTCTGTGTGCTGGTTTAGCCTGTTCGTAATCTATATCTCATGAAGCATATGTATGTGTATGTTACTGTATATATTATCGTCTACACTCTAAAGGATTTAACCTAGGAAGCTGAAACTTTCAGGGATTAATGAGGGGTACCCTGAGTTGTGCCTGTGCAAGTTTCGTTTGATTCCATCAAGCTTTGAAAGAAAATAATTTCACCCATTCTTGCTATTTCTTCCTTTGTGAAGAAGGTGATGCAATTTGGAATTATCTGAGAGATATATAACCACATTGTATTATATATGCACAAAAGCAGTCTGTATGTTTTCGCTTAATTTACTAATGCAGGTTAATTTATATTTTCGGGAGTCATCGAGGCAGCCTTCCGTTGCCTAAGCACAGCCTAAACGAAGGGACGTGTCAGAAGAATTATGTTGCACACTTTTGAACAAGATGGGCCCATCGGTTAGGTACTCTGCTATGGTATTAATAATCATAAAGCTAATAACATGACCACCACCGGTGGCTCCTGATAGGAGTGGGTGCTTGTAGTATATATAATAGTTGTGCATATACAGTGTGTCAAGGCATGCTCCGCTAGACCAGTCGTGGTGGCTTTGAATCCTAATGCACATGGCAAAATGGCCTGGATAACTGAGCGGTGATAGCTTGATTTGAAAACCAAGCACTGAGGAAAGCCTGCTCTTACTAATGGCTGATTTTCTATGGAAGTGGTTGAGGAAAGGGTGGTAGATAGAACTGTATTGTTGAGCATGTTTATCTCATTCCTCACAAAAACACAGTGTGTATATATATATATATATATATATATATATATATATATATATATATATATATATATATATTATATTTTGGGTTTTTTCACTTTTTACAAAGGGTAATTGGTCGATCAGACAAGTATTAAGGCTAGAATATGAAGAGCCACGTCTCCTCATCCCCCAAAGAATCCAATATGAAGCTTGCTATCCAAGCTGGACCAACAGATATGGAAAGAAAGTGAATTGGACTTCTAAACATCGACACAAAAGCAGCAGACAGCAGAAAGAAAATTATTTGTTCAAGAGATATCCAAACTGAACAGAGGCAGAGAGAATGCACTGGACAGAGCAGCACGACACTCCAGAAGAATCAACAACAAACAAGAATATACCTGCAACATGACTAGAAATAGAAATTTACAACTCTATTTGCTCAAAGTGCAATTTTTGAATGGAAAAAGATGTGGTCAATATAGGATCTATGGCTAACCAGTGTCTTACCTGGCAACCCTTGTGTACGGAAGGGGAATATACACGATGGTCTGTTGTGTGACAATGCTACATTTGTACTGTGCTTTTCTTATGGAGCAATCTGTTTGCCACCAAAAAACAACTGCCTGATGCTTTGAAAGATGTTTGGTGAAAGATATCCAAAGGCCAAATTAATTCATACAAAACATTGGAATGACAACTCTGCTCTTACACTAACCTTAGTTGGTGAAGATTCTCGTGGTGTATTTAATTTTCCAAGTAAATTCCCTCGGATATATGTAATTAATGGACAACTATATCATTATTTTGGCCTTATTTTCCCAATAAGTGGCCAGGCTCCATTATTTGCCAACTTTAGTTTACGACAAAGATTATGAACAACAATTGTCTTTCAAAGAAGTGATAGAACAACAGTGAGTAACTTTATTTCCTCCAACAGCTAAAGTACTGTCCTAATCCGTTTTTCGTATATTGAGCATCAAATAATGGAACAAAGTTTATCAAAGGATATCCGTATGGTGCTGAAAGCAGCAGGAAAATATCCTCATCGACATCACCATAATATACAAACTAGCAATGACACACAGCCATTGTTTGTAACGGTCAAATATCGGCAACATTAGTTTGGCACCAGGGATGTTATTTGTATATACTTGTATCATCAGATGAGCATGCCTATGTACATACAACAGTTTACTTGTCTATTTGAGCAAGCCATGTATGACCCAACTGTCGATCCCATGTTTTCTCCCATGATGATGATATATAACTTTTGAAGGTATAAAACACAGGGCACTTCCTGCAACAGAAAACACACTCCAAAAAAATATAGGTCAGCAAGATAGGGCTGTTATCCCAAAGAGAAACACCATGCCAAGACTTCACCAGATTGTTGAATAGTCTGTTACGTGGACTACGTGGAAATTAATCCAAATGCTTCATGCGTTGTGAATTGTCATTGCAGAGCTGTGGTACCAAAAAGCCTTAGAGACAATACAGTCTTGGATGACAATGATTTTGCACTTTATCCTTGACAAAATTAATGTACCATCAATGACAAGAATGGCTTCCAATTTACAACTCATGAGATGTTACTTACAATCCCTGGCATTTTTGAGATGCCACTAATATCATCACTGAGATCGTTCAAGAGTAAGGAACATGAAATACCTGTGCACGTATATAACAGAAGGACCTAAAATGGCTTCTGCCGGTGTTCAAGAAGAAAAATCAATTAAGCCAACATTAAAATGAAGGTAACAAGATGAAATTGTTAAATTATCTTACCTCGATATGAATCATAGCCTGGACAGCTACCTGGCCCATGTTTGAGTATTCATAACATGGAAGGCATCCTCCAATTGTCTGTTTGCCTATCCGTGAAGAAAACTAGCAAACTTTGACTTTTACGGGAATGTCAAGAAGAAAATTTCATTGCAAGAAAGCGTAGCACAATTTTGATACCCATGGTTGAAATATAACAAGGAAATTTGATGCACTAGGAGGCTTATTAAGCCCATCATGCCTGCTCTCCACCAACAGCAGATTAAATAATCCATCAAGCGAACCACTTAATTTCATTGTGGGGGGGGGGGGGAGGGATGAAAGGAGAAATTGGGATGAGAAAAGTGTAACAGGAGCAGAAATACTATTGTATCCACTCAGAAGCGAGAAAATGCAGATGTTATGAATTTCCTATTAATTTCCATGAGGATTCATCAGAGAAAAATGTTTCCAAACAAAAACTAAAGACCACAATATTGCAAGATTATATTCTACCACCCATATCCAAGGTGAGTATCATAATCCATGATTACTGTCACCCTATTCCAGGAGCCAATTATTTCAATATGTGAAAAAAATCCATGATGCTAGAAGGTTTGCTGTCGATAAAGAACCGGCAACTCGTGCCTACGTACTTGATGATGCAGAATCGGAGCAGTCTCAGTGATCACATTATGTGACATGCCTCACCAAATTCTGTTCTATTTGCTGTTAGTTTAGAGTATTGTTCTCCTGAAATCCTGCTAATCCAGTGAAAAAATTCAAAAGATGCATGATGAAGACGATCTATTTGAAAAACTCATCACGATCTTACAACTGAACAATATATAACGAGGGGTTGATAGAAAACATTACCCTGTGCTGTCTTGAGAAACAAGATTGTGGCGGGTCTGTGGGCAGGGTCTACGAGCAGTAATTTGATTGGTTGTGACGACATAAAAATGCCATAATATTTTGCCCAAGTACTGCTAAACGGAGGGGTTTTGAAGGTGCCACAAAGGTGATTTGTGTTCTCTAGTTGTTCAATTATATAATCATTTGAAATAAAATAATACTTTGAAGATCGTAGATAAAGAAATTCCAGAAGTTTACCATTGTTATTGCAGTGTCTTGTATACCACTTATTACTCCACCACCGGAGGTGGGTAGAGGTTATGTTTTCACCTCTGTGCGTTTGTCTGTCTATTTGCCTGTGAACGGGATGTCTCAAAAAGTTGAAGACGGATTTGGACGAAATTTAGTGGACAGGTTGGGTGTGTGACAAGGACGAATTGATTTTGATTTTGGTGAAGATCTGGATCTGGATCGATTTTTTTTTCCATTTTTTAAAGTGGTTCTTCACCATTGAGAGATGGGACCAAAGTGATACACGTATTTCAAAAAGATGTGGACGGATTCAGATGAAACAAGGTTGATGAGTTGGTTTGGTGACTTGAACAAGCCGATTAGATTTTGGTTCAGGTCCAGATCCAGATCCAGCTCATCAGTGGGATACAAAACGTAAACTGTTCAGCCTGGCAGGGGTACGTGCTCTACCGAGTGCCATTCTAGTTTAACATGTTACATTAGTTAGTTATTCGTGCCTGCTATATGTGTCCTTTATGACATCCTTAAAACAGTATGTTTCCTGTTTGGAATGATTTTCAATCTTATTTGATTGTCAGACAGATAGATAGAGTAAAAAATTATCTCGCTCCGCTCTGTGCATGCACGATCTGGACGACTTCAGAGCCAAAGTACTGTTAAACTACAGGATTGTTTCCAAATTCATGTTCTGATCAAACACAACATTCAATGGAAATGAAGCTGTTCCTCGACCATAAACTGACGTTTGTAAACAGAAGACGACAGACAGGAGTGAACCAATTGCTTAACCCTGGTTTTCGCTTTGTATGCATTGGGTAATAGTTTTCTTTCATTACAACCTTTGTTATAAAGTATCAATCATTTTTAACTCACCTAGTTCGAAGAACAGAGAGCTATAGCGATACCTCGCCGTGAGCGTGAGCGTGAAGTTAAAGTTTTTGGTGCAAGTTATTTCCTTTCTAATGTTTTTTACTACCACACTATTTTTTACTGATTAAATATACAAATACATATATTGCTTTAAAATTATTGGATCAGACTTCACTGCGATGCTTTATAAAAATATTATGAGACTAGTCTTTTAAAACGAAAAACGATAAATGTATAAACAGGCGAGCATTGGTGGCTTTGACACAACTCTGGTTATGCCTCGCTGAGGAGTTGCCAGAGGCATTATGTTTCTGTTTTGTCCGTACGTACGTACGTCCATGCTAGTTCTCTGTTTTCTCTGAACTGCTTATCTGATTGACACAAAATTTTCAGCATAGTGCGACTACTCATGGGGAATGTTTATAAGATAATTATGAGGTCATAGGTTATGTGGTGTGGCAGCCATGTTGGAAAAAAGGAAAAACTTTGGACCTCTGTATCTCTGAAAGCGCGACATGGAAAAAATTACAACTTGGCACATGTAAAGTACTCCCCATGGAAAACGAGTGTGTTTTTTTTTTGATGATGTCATAGGTGCTTCGTTATAATGTCATAATTGCATACATCGAACACGTTATCTAATCAGTATGAAAAATTTTGAGGGTCATCAAGGGCTAATAAATGGCATGGTGGAAAAGAGTGATGATGTCATCGGTCACGTGGTTTGGCAGCCACATTGTTTTTCACATAAAACCTTCAAAATCTTTTCTCTGAAACGGCTGAACATATTGAGGTGAACATTTACAGTATGATCGCCAATCCAGGAGGAACAAAAAAGTTCTCCACCTATGATGTCATAGGTCACATGGTTTGACAGCAATGATTTTTTTTGAAGAATAGACCTTTAAAATCTCCTTCTCCAGGTGCCTGGACAGATCAGGGGAAACTTCACCACATGTTCCCCAAGTCTTTGGGATACCATGGTGTTTCACGAATTATAATCAATGCCACATGGTCTGGCAGCCATATTGGATTAATGAAAATCTTAAAAAAAATTATTCTCTTGAACCGCTTCACTCAATCGAAGTGAGACATCGCACTTATGATTTCGTCATGATGGGGAATATATGTTTTAAATTTCAACACTGATCAGATGCATGGTTCTGCAGCCAGAATTATTTAATATTTTGAATCTTGGTTCAGGGGTTTAAATCAAGCTTGGTACAAGTATGTAAATGATATGATGTAATAATGGGCAGAGATGTATCTGGCCTATGTCACGACATCAAAGAGTGCACTTCTCGTTTCAAAGAGTTTCCTGGCATGCCTCTTCCAAATCAAAGCAGCAGTCCCTCAGAAGAAGCTCAAGTTATGTAAGATGATCTGCAATTCTACACATCAAGTTGAGAAACTTACACAACAAATTCCATTACTTTGATGTTGTTATGACTGAAGCTGATGATCCTGAGTCGAATTCCTACTTCGTAATTATGGCGATGGTAGATCAGGTTATCCTGCTGCTTTAAGCACAAAATAATTCCTTTGAACGCAACAAAATATTGTTCGGTGACCAATTCCCAGGTGGTTCTGGAGAAACTTTTATACTTGCAGCTGTTCCATCTGTATTGAGCCAATGGCTACAATGCACTTCGGCAGTTGCTCCAACAAGACTTGCAGCAGCAAATATGGAAGGGAAGGAACTCTCACAGTTGGTTTAAATTCCTCATTCCCTGACCTATATAGTTTGTATGCATAATCAAAGGCCACACTGCTGTCATTAATGTGCAAAAATTATTGTGTGGGTTGAAAGATAAAAGCACGGATGACTTGCAGCAGAGCATACTTCCATTTGTTGGTAGCTCTTCTTCTATCTGGGGGAGACACCTGCTTCATCTTTCACATTGGTGCAACATGGTCATGAGGGCATTTGCCATGCAAAGCTTTATTAAAAAGCCTTTTATTGAGCCATTTAATTGAGCCATTGACAGAGCATATCCCTGTAGAAGTTGAATTCTCCACATTTATCCTGAATATACAATGGAAAGCTGAAACAGTTGTTCATGCCATCCACATGTTGGGCAATATTTCCTCCTTATTTTTTATTATTATCCTCAAAGGCTCATGATTATGGCTTCCCCACACTTGGATGAGAATATCATGATTACTCTTTTCTCATTAACAAACTTATTTTGATTATGATTGGATGAATATATAAGATCCATTAACAGTATGTGTGTTAGAATTTTTCTCGAGCTTCCAAGGTTTACTTGACTGCAGACAAAGTCGATAATGATTATTATAACTTAAATATTCAAACAGAATATGACTTCTTCTTACATGCTACCTTACAAGCTGAAGCTCAAAGTATGTTTTTGCCATGATTTTTCAAAACCTACAGGTTGGAGTAAAAGTAGGTTTAAGAAATGGCAACTGGATAAGATTACTGAAAGCTTGAGGAAACGCGGTTAATTGAGTGTGAAGTTCCGACAGCGAGCAGCAAAGGATGACTGTCTTCTCTTGAGGATACCATTTCATTTTATGTATTTGTTCCATTGCAGTGGTAAGAAAATAGTTTCCTCTTCGACGTTGCTTTTCCTTACAAACAGACAAAACTCTGGGTAAACGATGGGATATGGTTTGTTGTATATTTACCACAACGGCACAAGCTGTGTTCAACACTGGTCAACTTCAATGTGCATTCACCTTGAGTGAGACACAGAACTACAATAATTGTTTTTTGTCTTAGAGAGAATGAAGAGAAATATAAAGCCGAAATGACACATAGATAGTATTATTCATTTCTATTTGCTTAAATCATTTATATTTTGCCTTTGCGGTTTGCACAACTTAAGTTATTTTATTCGTTTCTTCGCGTTTCTTTGTGATGAATTATTAGGCCGTCATAACTTGCACAACTACTGCAATGTCCATTCACATTTATGTTTCGATAAATGTGAGTGGACATGCTATTTGTGAATTGATCATAAAACATGTGCGAAGACAAAACTTAAAATTTATATGTACACGAAGGTTAAATAAATAATACAACAAGGCGTGGAGTTCTATCCCTTGTTATCATCAAAAGTTTTATCAGCTGAAAGCACTCCTTGGTGCCATTTTAAAATTTGTTATGACTTTGTAAACTGAGTATTCCGAAATTGAAACGCACACAGCAGCAGACTCTTAGAATAGTATTTGCATAATCGTACGTTTAGAATTATGCCTTTCGTTATAGGAGTTATTTTGTAATTAAATGCATTGGTTGGGGGCTAGCGCCCCCTCTCAACCCATTGTGATAAAGGAAATCAGTGCGTAATGACGATGGGCCATGACTGCCTATCATCAGTATAGGCGTGTGTTGTTTACTTGCGCATGTTCTCGCATGTGTGAATAACACCAGAGTTCTGGAACATTCGCTCGAAGCCATATGGATTTTGACAAGCGCATTGCCCAAATTCCCCTTTTTGTTAAACCCCCCACAAAGTCTTGTTTCATATTCATCTATATGGCCATCGACTTTGTACTGTAATATTTGCGTCTACCTCTTGTAACTGTATTTCATTTCCCTCATCTCCATTATCTTCCCCTCCACCTGAACTAGATCGTGTTTTGTAGTAGAGCAAGCCCCCCCCCCCACTCGCCCCCCGCCCCCACTATATGTACAGTATTGCAATAGTCTAGTGTGCCTGATGAAGCCAGTGTGAAGCTGGGTAAGACGTTTGCCATAGAGACGGGTCTTCTCTCGCTTTTTGACAAATATTTAGCGGAGCGATTGAGATTTTTATTTGGAGTTGGAAGCATTCTTCTTCCTCTTTAAATCTTTAACATATAATATATATATAATAAATATACTATATATATATAATATATATATATCAGCTTATAGTATAGACATGGAGATATATAGAGAGATGATGATCTAGATAATATTCTGGAGTATATATTCTATGTCAATATATATATTATATGTAGTATATCATATATGGAATATATATAGTATATTATATCACATATATAGTATTATATATTAGTATGTTTTATGATATACACATATAATATATATATTCTTAAATGATGATATTAATATATGTAGTATTAGTTATGTAATATTATGCATATTATGTATATATAAATGTATGTATATATGTATATTATGCATATTATATAATTATATTGATCTCTCT
>CM068954.1:76799235-76828905 GCA_035128595.1 Eptatretus atami | reverse complement strand
TTATGACTGGGGTGTGGGGGTATGTTGGGAGGGCGTAAATTATATATGTAAATGTGTACCGTGTAGCGCCACCTGGTGGTAGTGGCAAAGGATATTACAAATTTTTTTTTGTTACCTGGGAAACACTAAGGTTAAAGAACTCTCTTCACATGGATAAATTTGTCCTCCTTCCCTCTCCCACCCTCCCCCCCCCCTCTCCAATGGCAATCCCTCAGTCAATATTCGCAATTATTGTTCAAATGCCATTGCATTGATAAATTAATTCCCACTAGTATATACCAAGGCAGCAAAAAGTTTTGCCTACCCTGGGGGGGGGGGGGGAGAGAGCTCCGTGGGCTGAAAAGGGGACAGGAGAGACGGTGGGAGGGGGGATTGGTGAACGGTTTAAAATGGTAGGTTGAGGTGATGCCGATTTGGGTTTATATAAAAACTAGAAAGCACCACCCGTCCCGTCCCCACAAGCCGTCCGCATCCGCTTTGGGGAAAAATAAAATTAGTCGGTGTAAGGCCTAAGTCACATTGCCACGGCGGCCGTGGGGTCTAACAAAATCTACGGCCACAAGCAATTATAGGGCGGCCGCAGTATTTCCCGGTCACACAATGGAGCAGTCACATATGTTATTTTTCGGGTAGACGCACGGCGTATTTATAAATTGTGGGAGACGAAAACGTGGGGTGCCGTACGGTCTTTGATTTGATGTCGCACGGTGACCTTAGGGCGTTCCTGCGGCGGCCATAGAATTTTCAAGGCAGACGCAAGGTGCCCGCAAGGCAACCGCAAAGGCAACCGCAAGGCGACCGCAGGGGGACCGCAGGGGGCCCGAAGGCAAACGTGCGGCCAGACGGACGGTAACGAGTGGGTTATTTTATTTTATTTTATTTTATTTTATTTTTACCACTTCTTTTGTTTCGGCTTGTCGAATTGCTAACGCGAACATAGAAATGAAAAAAGTTATAACTCCGTGCTATAATTCGACGGCGACCCCTACGGCCTGTAAAAGATAGCAAACGGCGTAGGGCCACCCTGAGGCCACCGCAGAAAACTCTGCGGCCGTCGCACGTTTTCTGTCAATTCAGAGGTGTACGGCCACCATATCCTCGCCGTGGCAAATGTGACTTAGGCCTAAGAGAGCGAGAGGGGACATATGTTAATGGGATACATTGAGGAACAAAGTTTTTGTTGCAATTGATACCAGCACTTGATCTTACCTAATTTGAGTGTGCTGAATTCAAATCTGAAGTTAGTTTCTCTCTGAAGCTTTAGATTTTTTGCAATCCACCATTATCAACATTTATTTGGTAAGGCATAAGTCACATTTGCTATACGGCGGCCTACCCCCCCCCCTGAAGTGACAGAAACGTGCGCGCCGCAGAGTTTCTGAGGTGGCCTCAGGGTGGCCCTACGCCGTATGGCTATTTACAGGCCGTAGGGTCGCCGTGGAACTATAGCGCGGAGTTATAACTTTTTTTCATTTCTACGTTGCCGTAGCAATTCGACAAGCCGAAAAAAAATAACTGGTAAAAAAAAAGAAGAAAAAGAACCCACTCGTTACTGTCCGACTGGCCGCACGTTCGCCTTGGGCCCCCTGCGGTCACCTTGCGGGCACCTGCTCGGGCACCTTGCGTCTGCCTTGAAAATTCTATGGCCGCCGCAGGGACGCCCTAAGGTCACCGTGCGACATCAAATTAAAGACCGTACGGCACCCTCACGTTTTCGGTCTCCACAATTTATAAATACCCCGTGCGGCTACCCGAAAAATAAAAACATATGTGACTGCTACATTGTGTGACCGTGGAAATACTGCGGCCGCCTATAATTGTAGTGCGCGTAGATTTTGTAGACCCTACGGCCGCCGTGCCAAATGTGACTTAGGCCTAAGTTACAATTTGTATTAAAAGCAAATTTATATTAAACATATATTTTGCAATTCAACATTTTCAACATTTATTTGGTAAGTTACAATTTGAATTGAAAGCAAATATAATTAACATATATTTCGACATAAGACGATAGGTGATTCACAACAATTGATAAGGATGGAATGCAAAGTTCAAATAGGTCCTATTCAGGCAAGAATTTGCGCTTGTAGCTCTTGCGTTTGTGGACTTCCACAAGGCAATCTCGTTTGATGCTCCAGCAGTAGTCTGCCATCATATTTTTGTCCCATCGCCCTTGTAGCGCTCTTCCATCGTCATGAAGTCCTGATGGAAATGCTCTCCCTGTTCCTCACTTACAGCCCAAGGTTCTCAGGGAATTGATCAAGGTGACTATTCAGGAAATGGAGCTTGACACTCATGTTGCACCAAGATTGCGAAAAGCCAACAGCATTCTAGTAACCAGAAAACTCATAATTATCTGCCTTTTTGTTACCAATAAAGTTTTGTATAACTGCGACGAAAGACAGCCACGCCGTCTTCTCCTTGTCATTCATCTTCCTTACAAAATTCCTCATCACGTACAAGGCACGAATTTGAGGTCCATCGAATACACCTGCTTTGATCTTCTTGAAAGACAAAGCAGGAAAAGCAGAAACTATATGTTGAAAACATTCACCATCATACTCAATGCCTTCACGAACTGTTTCATCAAGCCGAGCTTGATATGGAGTGGGGAAAAATGATCTTCTCTCGGCTGACGATTGGGTCATTCACAATGTTTGGCATGCCTGCTTCCAGAGTTTCACGGATGGGCCACTCCTTCTGGATCCAGTGTTTCTCTCGAGCTCGGCTGTCCCACATGCAGAGATGGCATGGAAACTTTGTGAACCTTTCTGTTGACCAAGGAGAACGTTGACCATTTTCAGGTCCACACAAATGATCCAGTTGTGCTCGTGATATTTGAGTAAGTCAATGACCATTTTTATGTCATATGTGTTCTTCTCGCAAATGCACTGAGTGACCAACTGGAACCGCTCCATAAACATTGCATTGTGCAAGAGAATACACTTGAGGCTGTGCCAAGAGGTATCCAGAAATAATCGCCATTCTGTTGGATTATACGAAGTAACACCTAATTGCCTGAGAAGACCTGGGATATCGTGGCAGTAAACAAGCTGCTTGTCTTCTGAGAAAAGGCGACAAAGATCGGGGCGCGGTAATTTGGTCACGGGAAACTTGGTCACGGTAAAACGGTCACAAGGTAATTTGGTCACAGTAATTCGGTCACCGGTAATTCGGTCACGGTAAAACGGTCACAAGGTAATTTTGTCACAGTAATTCGGTCACAAGGTAATTTGGTCACGGTATTATTATTATTATTTTTTTTTATTCACTGCATTTAAGGCCAGTTAAGGCCCAAGAGCAGTAATAAACATTTTCATTTCATGGCCGGCGAATCTTGTTGGCATAATGACGTATTGACCAAGTTTACTGACGACTATAATGGAATCGATTCTGTCTCTCTCAACTTTTAAATTCCGATTCCATTATAGTAGTCAGTAAACTTGGTCAATACGTCATTATGCCAACAAGATTCGCCGGCCATGAAATGAAAATGTTTATTACTGCCCTTGGGCCTTGTTTATTACTGCTATTGGGCCTTACTGGCCTAAATGCAGTGAATAAAAAATAATAATAATAATACCGTGACCAAAATTACCTTGTGACCGAGATTACCTGTGACCAAATTACCTGTGACCAAATTTACTGTGACCAAATTACCTTGTGACCGTTTTACTGTGACCAAGTTTCCCGTGACCAAATTTCCTGTGACCAAATTACCTACATTCCAAAGATCTGGTCCCGCTTTCGGAAATATGAAACTTTTGCACAGTGGTCAAGTAGATTTTTTTCTTGCAGCCTGGAGGCTAATACCTCAGCTGCTTTCTTGGAGAGCCCCAAATCATGCACTAAGTCATTCAATTCCAGTTGGCGAAACTGCTGAGCGATGACTGTTTGGTATCAGATGAGGAGGCTTCGGATTCTGAAACCATTTCTTGAAGCCCGTCATCACGACCGTCGTGCTCTTGCTGATCATGTTCACTATCTTCATCTTCAGATAAGACAAAACCATTAAAGACTAGAACGGGGAGTTCCTCTGAGTGTGGAGTAGGTGGAATTGCTGAGGGAATACAGGGATAGGAGATCTTTTGGCAGTTTTTCTTGCCGACACCCTTTGTGTTGACCAGGCAAAAATAGCGGTCATTTACGTGGTCCTTGGGTTCTCGCCAAACCATGGGAACTCCAAAAGGCAGACCCTTTCGTTTTCCTTTTGTACGAAGCAATTCCTCACAATTATGACATACAATATGAGGAGCCCATTTCTTGTCTTGGTCGCCAAGGGAACATCAAAATAGGCTTTATAGGCATGCCTTACAAACGATGTTATATTGCGCTTTTGACGAAGTAGTGTGTAGCAGCCAATATATAACAGAATGCATCAGGATTATTTACACATTTATGTCTTATTGAAGAAGCCATGATCAGATCTGAAACAAAGAAAAACATAAAGTTAAAGAATATATATCAATGAAGATAAATAAAGATCAATGAAGATACAGAAAATTGATGTCAAATAAATCGTGAGCAAATCGTTAGCAGCAAAACGAATACGGTCTATAGTTATTTTTAGCAGTTTAGGCATCGTATATGTCCACTAAAGTCCGAAATCGCACCCCAAGTTCTCAAGTTATCCAAGTACAAATAGCAATGGGTGTTCTTTTTGTGTGAAATCGCAAGTTTCAAATTGCATTAAAACTGGACCATGTAGAGGAAAACCGATTTCAGATTTGAAATCAGCGTTGAAAAAATACATAGAATAAGTTGAAAAATCTCACGCAACAGATAAAAATAATAAAAAATTGTTCCCCAGTGATATCCATCACAGCCTTTTTAGATGCTGAATTACGAATGATATACAACAACACACAAAGAGGAAGCTCAAGATAAAAATGCAAAATGCAAGTCCCTTCCACATTCACAATACAAAGCCATTGTATTCAGACACCTTCTTCTTCAGACGTATTCAGAGGTGGCAAGCAGAAATTGAAAAAAAAAGCTCCAATCAGTTAATCAATGTTTTGTGATTGGCTATAGAGTGTTACTTTTTCTTGTTTCTCTTCCTGCAAAACTCTGGGTAAATTTGCTAGTCTTATAGGTTTTAGCATTTCCTGAAATCCTTGTCTTTGTTTGATGCACGGTGAAGTGCTTTCTTATACTTGTTAAAATAGAGTGCCATTCTGCAGCTTTTCCCATTTACCATCATGTTCCCTCAACCTTTTCTTCATGGAAGTGTTGCATCCATTCATTTGCCTTCTTCCATCACTTTCTTCTTTACGCATGCTTCGAATTTGGTTTTCCGAATGTCCTTCCCCGATTACCAAACTACACTCATAATCAGGACTGCTTGTGCCCAGTTGCCTCTTCCTATTCCACACGACCACTGGCCTTCACAAACATCATGTTGCCTCACCCCTTTTCATCTTGCCCCGTTTTTCATTTTGACCTTGTCTAACACACACCCCCACCCACTCCCTGTTTCTCTTTTCTGCTCTTCCAATCTCTTCCCTCTTGTTCCCTATCACCTCCTTCACCTGCCGTGCCTACTGTTTGAGTCAGAGTGAGTTTCCCACTTTTCAATGTACCTCCAAATATTTTGCTTTCTTGTTAAAGGAGGGATACAAAGCCAGTTCATGTGCTGGCAAAATATTCTTGTCGACATCGGTCATACGAAAATGTAAGACTGCGATACTGGACTTTAAAATAGTCAATAATCGATCATCACGTCTTCTCGTCTATGTATATTCCTCATCTATTGCCTCCAGCTATTGAGACTCCACAAACCTAAAATTTGCACTCAACACAAAGCCTGAGAAAATATTTGCCAACCATTGAAACTGGATAATTTAAGCCATTTTATGGCAATATAACTCATTTTTAAAGCTGAATATAACTTTTCTAACAGTATCTGTTATTGGTTCAGTATGCTGCAATGATGCTTGGTGCATAAAGGATAGGTTTAACTAAAGTGTAGAACATGCTATGGTTAACTGATATGCACATATAGCGGTAAATTACTGGAGTTTGAAATAACAACATTGGAAAAAATGGTTGTGAGGGGCAAAAGGGAATGGGGAAGGGAAGGGGGGAATTCCTTATTTCTAAAACTTACTTTGATCGGTAAAAACTTGACACAACATTTATTTGCCAACTAATTAAATTGTGATGATGTAATTGATCATCTTCAATATTTTTGAATTAAGTTCGCTGACAACATGAAGTCTGTTTTAAGTGAGGACAGAGTGATAACAGGAAAAAGTACTGGTGTTCTGGAAATCCTTCAGGATTTGTCCACGTGCAGGTTGGGTTCACAGCTGCTTCTTCCACCTGAATTAAAGTTAAGTTTTCGTATTTTTTGCCTTTGGGAGAATTCCAGGTTGGAAGGTTCACAAATTGAGTTAGTCCCATGGAGTCACAGAAGTCCTTTGCTGCAGTGCCTTGGGTGAGGAGAGAGGTTCCAACACCCAGGTAGGTTGCATGGTAACAATTTAAATCACAACATATGAGGAAGAGAGAATTGGGATGAGTGTTAAAAAGTTGGTCCATGTTGCCTGCGATAGATGTAGATGGAACCGTCACTGTTTGGAGGGTGGTACAACACAGACAAACAAGTGGTGCGAGTGGAGGGGTAGTCACAGCCAAGGGTACACCAGGCATCTCCTGTTTTTCTGGGGCTGCTTTCCATCAGCAGGGACTGGCAAGCTTGTCAGGACAGAAAGGACAATGGATGGTGCAAAGTATAAGAGAATCCTTGATGAAAACTTGCTCGAGTCAGCCATGAATCTGAAACTGCGTAGGAGATTCACATTTCAACAGGACAAGGATCTGAAAGACAAAGATAAAGCCACACTGGAGTGGCTGAATAATAAGAAAATAAATGTTCTTCATTGACCCGGTCAAAGTCCTGACTTGAACCCAATTGAACATTTATGGCGAGACTTGAAGATTGTCGTCCATCGACGATCCCCATCGAACTTGGCAGAACTAGAGCAATTTACACAAGAAGAATGGACAAAAGTTTCACCATCTCACTGTGCACAGCTGGTAGAGACCTTCCCAAAAATACTCGTCGCAGTCATTGCTGGAAAAGGTTCTTCCACCAAGTACTGACCTAAGGGGTTGAATACTTTTGTAACCAGTGAGTTTTGATTTGTACATGTTTTTTGAAGGTATTCCTGACATGTCACCTCCTTCAACTATAATAGTGTTTAGTTTGATCTCTTCAGTTATGAATAAAAAAGTTACTTTGGAAATATTTTTTCCACGTAATTCGCAATTCATCTAAATGTGGCATTTTCGTCGGGGGTGAATACGGTTGCATGCCACTGTATGTGGTGATTTCAATTGTCACCATGCTCATTGGCTTGGTGTTGGTGCCTCTCACCATCCATGACACTTCAGCAAAGGACTTCTGTGACTCCATGGGACTGACTCAATCTGTGAACTTTCTGACCCAGATTTCTCCCAATGGCAAATCCTCCCTTCTGGACTTACTCGGTGATGACAAACTTCCCCATAAATGTCTCCTGCTCTTCCTCTGCTCCAATTGGTTCAGAAGCAGAGGAAGAGGAGCTTGACTCCCACCCCCTCTCTCCTCCACTGTTCGTTTTGTCCTGTTACAATCGTTGATCCGTTCAGTGTACTGGCCTTCCACGAGCTTTCACTGATATACAAAAAAAAAATCCCACATGTTTTCAGGCATCTATACTATGTGAGGTGTGTGTGTGTTGTGTGTGTGTGTGTGTGTGTGTGTTGTCGTTGGTTATCTCCATTATGCGGGTTTCAGAAGATGGAATAGGTGTATCTATCCGAAGGTCTCGAAGGTCTTATGGGAATGTGTGTTGCCATGTTTCTCAGAGTTGGTGAACGGATCTTTAGCAAACTTTCAGAGGTTCATCAGTGAGTGCCTGGGAGTGTTTTATACAAAAAACAATTTTTGACAGATTTGAATAAAAAAGGTTCAATGTTTTTTTTTAAAATATTTATTTATTTTTTATGTTAATCGTTCTATTGTATCTAAATGAGCCTGGTGTGTCTTAGTGATTAAGGCAGAGCCTTGGGATCCTTGGGGTCCTGAGTTCGAGCCCGCTGTCCACTGAGTTAGCATCAGGGGGTTGACTCAGCCTGGTCATCCTTCCAAAGGTTGGTGAAATGAGCACCAGTATACTGGTAATTATCCCTGCAGGGTCGAAGGCGACGAAAGGGTTGGTGCCAGGAAGGGCATCCGGCCGAAAAACATTGCCACAAGAAAGGGTACCACGATTGGAGCCCGCAAAAAGCTGACCCCTGCTCAGGGATAAAGGCTTTCAAATGGTGTGATGATGTTCTATTGTGTCTAAGCCTTTGTTGCTATGTGAAAGGTGATATTAAATTATCCCCAACCCCATTGTTTTGTGGGGGTAGGAAAGTGTTTTAGGCACCCACAAAAAATATACCGGGCAACACTGGGCACCACTGCTAATTCTGAATAGCAGTCGATTCATTGTGCTTTCCAAGTTTCACTCACTTTCTGCGACTGTTTTTGTTATTTTTTGATTTACTTCAATTATAAGATATCACCGAGCAGTGCCTGATGTATTTCCACCAGCAGTTCTCATTAAACTGAATGAATGATGCTATAAAGCATCTGAACAAACATATATCACCTTCATTAAAATAGTAATAATAATAATTATAGCCTGGTGCTAGTGAAGCAAAGTGTTGGGTTTGTGTAGTTGAGTTTGTACTGGTCGTGTTTCATTGCAGGTGAAGCATTCATCACAAATAGAGGTACATCATGCTACTTGTTGCTGACCAGTGGATTTGTAGTGGGATAATACTGTTTCAAAATGTTTTTTTTTTTGTATATTTAATCACATCTCAACTGTGCAGCAAAGCCAAGGTTACTTTTCTTACCCAATGGGTGTCATTATAAACGATGTAATAGAGCGTTAACGAGCACTTGTCAAACAAGCTGACATCTCCATTGCCTGCACCCTCAGCACTGCACAATTAACCACGACCAAGGGGAGTCCGTTCAGAGTTCCTAATCGTCGTCTTGACTTCTTGCGAAAAAATATTCACGTTCACAGAGGTCACATTTGATGCTCATTAGATGCCGATAATGCAAACAATTTATCTCGACGCTCAAATAAAGGATGCAGGTGTTGTCACATAGCGGAATACTTGGTTACCGTCGTTCATAAGGCCCCAGTCGCAGCATGAAAGCCGTTGTGACATTCTCCGCACCGCTTGTGATTCGGCTAATGGAAATGTCAGTACTGCTTCAGACGTCGTGGCTAAAATCATGACATTTTGTCCCAAAATGAAACGCACTTTGATGATGATTGCAATATTATGAGATCGACCTCAGCCTCTTTTCAAAAGTGATTTATTCAAAACCTGGCTGAGAACAACTTGCAATTGTTTTGGGTTTTTTTTTTATAAAAAAAACTGCAGTAAAAACAATGTATTTATGATTTAAATTCAAAAGTTGAACGTTTTTTGAAGCAGTCAGAAAAATTGGCCAATAATGACCGATTACATTATTAAAGGTGCAGAAAATGTCAGACACTTTTGAATACTAGTAAAGTTATGGACAAATAGATACAAACGGTATCATTCACATTCATAATTATAATTGGGAAAAAAAAAACCTCATAAATTTGTTATTATAGGAAGTAATATTTGCTCAGTTTGACATTTCTTGTTTCACATTCTCCACATCACCTCAAACGGTTGTCCTCAAAACTCTCATGATGCACATTTGTTTGTGCCTGGGACGGGTTCATGTGGGAGACCATTACACAAAACGACAGCGAGAGAACCAAGCTATCTGCGCAAGTGAAGCAGTGACAAACAAACTCCTTAAGACAGCAGATTGAAGTTTACATCCTGATAAGGATTTATTTTTTGTATACATGGTCCAGGCTCCATTTAGGAGGAGCTACAGCAGAATGGAAGGGAACAAAATGGAAAAGGGAAATCACCAACAGCAGATCATAGGTCAGTGTGAGAGTGACATCAATGGCAGGGGGAGAAGGACACAAGCTGAAACACAGCAAGAAGAGGAAGGGGAAAGCGGGGATTTAACAGAAAAGGGACAAACCAACCGACAACTAAAAAACGAAAAGAGGTGAGGGGGAGGAGGAAAAGATCACAATAACTTGGTAGAAAAGATCATTGGTGCGGATGGGGGTGGGGAGGTGGGTGACCTAAATTTGTGGTGGACAGCTGTCTTGAAGCTTGGTGGGAAGAATGGGACTGAACAGATTCAATGAAACATTTGAAGTTTTTAGAGTCAAGCTTTCAACCATCGGTGATTTTGGGTGAAGAACAATGTCCTACCTTTCACCACATGTCAAACTATTGATAAAAGAGCAACTTATAAAACCTCAAGCAGTAATACATGTAAACTGAGCACCACATCACCAAGCATAGGACATGCTGCTAACGTAGAGAATTTCTCCGCACAAGAGACGGGCTGTCACAATGTGGTGAGTTTACTTTTTGGGCCATTTAGTTATGCCAGAAACAAAAATTTCAATTACTGACCTCATCCACCATACGCCCCTCCGAATGCCCCGAACCAATCACTGACCCCCTTAACTCCTGTCTCTTCCATCTCCCTTACATAGTCCTCTCATGCTTCCTTAATCCCATCCATCCACTCCTTTTCTCTTCCTTTTCACAAATTTAATTTGTCCAATTTAGCTACCCCCTCCCCCTCCCACACCTTGACTGCGGATGGTGCTTTATCAATGATTATGCTCGTTAATCGTTCATTTTTCATTTGGAGAAATCACAGCAAAGCACTACCTTGAAACGAATGAAGCATTAATGATATATTCATCCCGACCATGCATAAGCTATCCACAATCCAGAATATTGGTCTAATTGACTTCATAGTGAGGAGTGTGAAAGCAAGGAGCACCCACACTCGATTCAGAAGCATGAAGTTGTATTTAGCCACTGCAATTTCAATACAAACGCCATCACCTACTGTTGGAGAAAATGCAGAACTGCCCAGCCATGAGACTGAATGCCAAAAATCAGATTGACATATTCATGCACTTGACATGCACCAAACATAAAAGACCATGGTCATGCGACGATGTAACTTGTTTCAAGAGTCTGAAAAATAATTGGGAACCTGATAATCCTCTTATGGTATAACCAACCTAGCAACAATCAGAGTTGAGTTTCTGACCATGACATCAGACAACACCCTTCCTGAGCAGAATGCACTTTCAGGCTGAACTCGAATGCCACGAAAGCCAAGTGCAGACTGAGCATTTTCCTCTGAGCCAAGTTCACTTATCCATAAACATTTTATCGTGGACAAGAAATTTATGCAAATATCAATGTAGTTGTCAGATTGGCATTTGGCAGACATTCACAAATTGTAGATACTCATTTTTTTTTTCTAAATTGGTTGATTATTATAAAATGAATTATCAATTTATTTTTTTCTGGTACAGAAGCTGAGACTGACGGTAACAACCAGTTAGTTGGTGGTTTCATATGAGTGGTTATTCGTGTTTTTATTTTATCTCAAATAATTATTTTTTATCCTTTTCTTGGAGACGTGGTCCATGAACCAGCTTGGTCAATGAATCATGATCCATTGCTGAAATGGAGTGGACACTTCTAGACCTTTGGAGGACACCATTCCATCTTCTGAAACCCGCATAATGGAGATAACCAACGACAACACACACACACACACACACACACACACACACACACACACACACACACACACACACACACCACGTGCACGCATCGGTTTTTTTCCGCCAGCTGTTCCTCTCAACAATGCAATTTATATTTTATTCATTTACTTTATTTTATATTATATATTATTTATTTACTCACAAGCAAAAGACATCAACAAGGAAGAGCAATGTAGAGCTGATAGTGGGACAAACATCAAAGGAATGAATAACAAGATAAGGGAAAGGGAGGAAGAAGAAATTACTGCAACAAACAAGATGTTTGGGTGAGGAAAGGTTAATGGGGGTAATAAAGATAATGGGTTAGACTTGGGGGTGACTAGAGATTACGGTTCACTGCTTGCTTGAAGTCCTGGAGAGAAGAGTGAGACAGAACAGCCTCTGGAAGGTGGTTCCATGCAAGAAGGGAGGAATAAAAAATTTGAGTTTTGCAGTCAACCTGGATTTTGTAAGCTGAACAACGAAGGGAACTACTGGATGAACATGTGCATTGTGGAGTATGTAGGGAGTGATAGAGCAGAGAGAGCAATGTTGGAAAATATAGAGTAGAAACAGAGCCTGTGATGTGAGAGCAACAAAAATTTGCACTTTGGCCTCATAATGGAAGATTCCAATAATATCGAGAGCTTCAGATTCCACAGAATCCAGGAGAGACAGATGTGATGATGGGATGTCAATGTATAGTGGAGGGCAGTACTCCATTGAACTTCAGACAAAGGCCCTGGCGACTGTGAATAGCTCTTGATTTTCCAAGGAAATACTTGGATCGACGGAGGATGCCTAATGCGCAGCTGGTTTTGGAGGCCAGCTTTGCTGTGCGGTCAGTGCAGGAAAGGACATGGCTGATGGTGAGGCTGAAAAGTTCAAGAGACTAACCTCTTCCAGTAAATGACCAAGGAAATGGGCAGGTGGGTTCATTTGATGATACTTGCAGAGAGAGATGGCGAGATGATGAGATTTTCCAGGATTGAAGGACAAGTTTCATTCTTCAGACCAGAGTTTAAGAGAGAGCGAGACAGAGACAGAGACAAAGACACACAACCATTCGCAACAGGCTACAAGAGTAGCGTAAATAAGTAAGCTATGTATGGAAGTGGCCTTGGATGCCATGTAGGCAAGGAGTTTGGAAAGAAAGACGGGTGTCAATTACAAGCTCATGAAGTTCTTACTTTAGATATGCAACTATTTTGATGTTTGATATTGAATGAACAAGACAAGAAGAAAGGTGAAGGAGAAATTGCACTATCGGTTGACTGATGCTTTGGACACAGCTGAGGTGATGGACCTATTAATGGACCCAGAGCCAAGGTTGTGGACCCACTGTTTGGAAAATTTGTCATCATTTTGGGTTGAACCTCAATGAATCTAGAATGGTGCTGAGATGATCTCCAGGCAATTGGAAAATCGGTCAATTACAAGCTAATTCAATTATGTTAGACTTGCAACTATTTTGAGGTTTGATATTAAAATGAAGTTAAGTCTATGATATTGTACAGTGTGGCCACAATGTCTTGTCACCAGTTGTAAAAATTGTGACATTGCCTTTTGTCATATTAGCTGACAACACTGAAGGGTTCTCCAAGTTAAACCACCTACATTCACAGTACTCTTTTACTTTATTGCACATTTTACTGAATATGACGTACAAGCCTTTCGTGTCCAGTGGTCCATTGTGCTTCAACATTGTCACTACACAGTATCATTTTGCGCCGTGTTCTGCAGGACATTTTCCGGAGCATTTGTGGTGAGATACAATTAAAACCAAGTCTCACTGCTTGTTTAAGGTCATCGGTGGTTTCGTAGTATGCTGTGCAACAATCTCTCAATCTCAAAAAAAGAGGAACAAGGAAACTAATTAACCCTCTGCAAACAAAGGCAATGTCACACTTTTTACATGGGTTGACAAGACATTGTGGGTACCCTGTATAATTAATTGCATTTATTACATCCTATAAATGTGAATGTGATATATTTACAATAGTGTTGCTGTTTAATAGAAGGCTGCCTTCCTCCACGAATGCAGTCAATATGTTACTTTCAAAGGAATCCTCTCCTTCCCTCTCCCAGTGCAGGCTCGAGTTCCCCATGGCAGTGTTTTGGGCCCAGTCTTGTTCCTCATCAATATAAATGACTTTTTGCCCCAATGCTCCAGAAAACCATTTCTTCCTTTTGTAGATGATGCCACATCGTTCAGTCACCCAAATTTTTTGGGACCTCACTATCAGCCATGATCTTTCTTGGGCAAGCCACATTTCTAAGTTGTCCTCCAAATCCAGTCTCAGACTGGGCAGTCACTGGGTGGATATCCTCCATCGTACATTCTTTCCTTGGCACAACTGAATGTTTATCCACCTACTAGGCCTTCATCCAGAGCTTGATTGAGCATACTCTCCCCTTTTCAGCTGGCACCCTTGCCTCGCACCTTGCTCAGCTTGAATTTTATTTAAAAATAAGGACTTCAAAATCATTGGTGTCTTCCACAATAGCGCTGAGTCTGCCAGTAAGCCCCTTCTGCTGAAACTCTCAAAATCCAGACTCACTTCTCACCTCCACTCATTTGTTCCTATGTTTTTTTCCATGCCTGTGGAATTGATTTCCTCATTTTCTTCAATCTCATTATTCCCTCCAGGGTTTCAAGACAGTTGTTCTCCACTATCTCAGGTCCCCATCCACAGCCATGATCTTTTATACCTCCATTGACCCTCCCAAAACTCACCTCTTTCCAAGTTTCTAGTTTTCCTTTCGTTTCTGTGATTGAGAGTTTGTGGCTGTATCCATTCTGTTCACCCCCTCTATTTTGTCCCTCAACACTGCATTTGGTATCTACCATCCCACCCTCTCTTTCTCCTGTTATTTACCTCCACCAACGATGGTGGATGGAGATTGTTTTCACCCCTATCTGTCTCTGTTTCTTTGTTTGTCTGTTTTTAAACAGGAAATATCAAAAAGTTAGGGACAGATTTGGATGAAATGTGGTGGACAGGTTGGGGGTGAGAGAAGGTCGAATTGATTAGATTTTCTTTTTGAATTATTTATGTGATTCTTCACCATTGAGATGGGACCAAAAACAACATATATACCATGATATTTCAAAAAGTTGTGGACAGATTATGACAAAACTTGGTGGATGAGTTGGGTATGGAACAAGGACAAGCCAATTATATTTTCGTTCAGGTCCGAATCCAGATCGGACCCACCAGTGGGATACAAAACGTAAATTGTTCAGCCTGGTGGAGGTGTGTGCTCTACCGAGTGCCATTCTAGTTTTGATCTGTTACGTCCGAATCTGTTTTGTGTTTTTCTCCTCCACTAACTTCTGCACTGTATACAAAAAAAAAATTACTATCCTTTTGGATGCAGCTGTCGAATCCTCTTCATGTAGAACATGGTGGGATCTTTAACATCCACCAACCACTGCAGGCAGATGGGATGCACAGTTTAATGTCCATCTGATGGATGGAACACACATTAATTCTTTATCTTGCATGCGAAAAATCAGGATGACAGCAAGATTCGAACCCCAGCTTGACTGTTCAGATGTGAGTGTACATATCGCTAGGCTCTCCTGTTAGCCATTCTCACTATTTATCCATAGCATATAGTTTTACTCACAGATGTTTCCCTTCCTTGCTTGAGGCTTTCATTTATTATCATCCATTACCATATGTACACTATCTTGCATATTACCTCCGTTAGCAAACTTAAGCCTTGCGTTATCTGCAAAGACATATTTATGTATCATTACCCAAGCAGTTAACATTACTTTGCACATTCATGTTGCTGACCACTGAATTGAGCTGATCGTCAAACAGAAATAAAAACTAGAATGGCGCTCGGGAGAGTGCATACCTCCACCAGGCTGAACAGTTTACGTTTTGTATCCATAAATCCCACCGAAAGGCCATATTTACATCCAAACCTTAACCAAAACTTAATCGGCATGTTCTTGTCATACACCCAACTAATCCACCAAGTTTTGTCAAAACCTGTTATAACTTTTTGAAATATCGTGCTCTGGATCGCTTTTGGCCCAATCTCTCAATGGTGAAGAATCGCTTAAATTTTTGTTTTTTAACTCTTGTATTGTAATTGTTCACCAAAATTGAATCATTTCTTTCTTGTCACACGTACAAACTGTCCACCAAGTTTCGTCCGAATCTGGCAACAACTTTTTGAGATATCGTGCTATATATCGTTTTTAGCTCCGTATCTCAATGCTGAAGAATCATTAAAAAAAAAAAAAATTCTCTTATCCAGATCCAGATTCGGATCTTCACCAAAATCGAATCGATTCGTCCTCGTCACACCCAACCTGTCCAAGTTTCATCCGAATCCGTCAATGCCTTTTTGAGACATCATGCTCTATATAATGTGCTATCTAATATATAAACTTATTCTAATCACTCACTGACTCACTGACTCACTGACTGACTGATATTAGTGTTCGGTACCTTCCAGGACAACAAAGCCAATACACCAGAAAAAAAATCACAGAACTGTCGGAAAGCATTCGTGAATAAAAATATAAATAAATTTATATAAATAAATGCAAAAAAATTAATGCAGGTGAGTGACCCGAGACAATGGGGAAGCACGGTAATTTCACATGCCGACAGACATCAAAGCCAATACACCAGGTAAAATCACAGAACTGTCGGAAAGCGTCCGTAAATGAAAATATAATTAAATAAATGCAAAAAAATTAATGAAGAAAATGCAGGTGAGTGACCAGAGACAATGGAGAAGCATGGCTCATTATTGCTTACAATGCGTAAGCATACCCTGCTAGTGTATGTATGTGTATATATATATATATACATATATACATATACACATATATATATACTATATATACATATACACATATATATATCATATATAATATATATATATATATGATTTTTGGCTCTATTTATCAATGGTAAAGAATCACTTTTAAAATTCTAGTATCTGGATTGTGGATCCTTACCAAAAACGTGAGTTGCTGTTCTTGGTTGGTTCCCTACAAACACAAAAAATTTCAGAACTATTGCTTCAAAACTGTGGACAAAAATTGTGACAAACAGACGCTGCAGACCAACATACTTGGCAAAATTATTTGGCGAAGTAACAAGAAAGATGTCATGAATAGACTTGCAAAATCCAAATAAACAATAGTTGCCATGGAAGCAACAATTTGGTAATTTGGAAAATTTGATATATCAAGTATTTTACATGACTGAATGTTGTGCACAGAAAATGTGGTTGATACATTTCTAATTGCAGCTTTATAGGTGTATTATATGTTTTGGATGGCATTGACTTTGACCTTTGACTAATTTTAACCAGCTTTGAGACACATATACTACACATACATACATACAAATAAGCTGTGTAAGTTTCACTCTGATGTCTTGAAAAAAATCTTGAGGTTTGGCAATAATAAAATCACAAAAAAAATACCATTTGATTATAATGCGATGAAATAATTATTGTCATGGACACCGTTTTCTCTTTGCCACGTGGGGCTTTTCTCTTTGCCACCAACCAAGATGAGCAGGACCTGAAAAACAGGAAAGGGGAACTTAATTAATTTTATTTTGTACCCTCTAAGCTTGGTACTGAGGAGGTTCACCAATGGAGGGCCTTTTGATTATGGTTGGTGACACTCATCTGTTACTGCAGAAGGCCCTCAGATATTCGTGCCAGTCACAACTTTCAATAGTTAAATAATTATTCTCGTATTCCCAAGATCTAAGGGTTCTCAAGGGTCTAACATGGTGTCTTGCATCTTGGGGTTTTAAGGATTTTAAGGATCTTAGTGTTCTAAAGGGACTCGTGAGTCTTGAAGGCCTTAGGGGTCTTAACAGTTCTAAACAGTCTATTAAGCATTCGGAGTCTAAGGGTTCTAACGGAGTCCATCGGGTCTGCAATGTTTCTACATGTTCTCAAGGGTCTTTGATGTCTTCAGGATCTTCGGGTTTCTTCATGGTCTTAAAGGGTATTTGGAGTCTAAAGGATCTAAAATGGTCCAAAGAGTCATGGTGGTGTCTAAGTGGTCCCTAAAGTAAATGGATTAAGTGGTGTATGAAGGACTAAAATGTCTAAGGGGTCGAAAGGTCTAAATGGTATGTTTCAATGGGAGTTACACATCTAAAGTATCGAAGTGGTCTATAGGGTTTGTTTAAGATGTCCAAACAAAGGTGACACAACAAAGTGTCCAAACAGAGTCTAATGGGTCTAAAGGTCGAAAATATCTCAGGGTGAAGGGTCTAAAGTGTGTAAAAGTCTTCATGAGTCAAAGGGGTCGAAAGGGTCTTAAATGGTTTAAAAGTGTCTTAAAGGCTCTAAAAGATCTAAAGTATCTAAATGGGGTCAATGGGTCTAAACTCTAAAGGATCAAGTGGTCGAAAGGGTGTGAAGGTTGAAGGGCCTAAGGGGATGTAAAGGCTCGTAAAGGTCCTAAAAGGTCTAAAATGGTCTAAAGGGGTCTGAGGGCTCCAAAGATCTAAATGTTGAAAAGATATGTTCTAATATTCTGAAATTAGTCTCGCCCAAGAGGGGATGTGAGACTATTGAAATGCGTGTGTGTGTGTGTGTGTGTGTGTGTGTGTGTGTGTGTGTGTGTGTGTGTGTGTGTGTGTGTGTGTGTGTGTGTGTGTGTGTGTGTGTGTGTGTGTGTGTGTCTACGCATCCATATATTTTCACTTTAAAATATTTTTCTCTGCAACCACTTGTCCGATCGTTGCGAAATTTTAAGCATAGGAGGGACTCTCCATGGAGAATATATTTTATCGCCAACTCTGATGTCATAGCTTAAATGGTATGGCTGCCATGTTGGATTAAAGGGAAAAAATTGGATATCATTTTCTCCAAAATGGCTCAACAAAAAAAATTGAAGCTTGGCACACGTCAACTCCCCATGTGGTATATAGGGGGTCACAATGTAATCAGTGAAGCCATATGTCACATGGTATGGCAGCCATATTGGATTAAAGTTTTAAAATTTTTAGATGTCCTTTATTTTGTTCAGAATGAACGCGTGAGGTGAGACTGCATTATCCGAGTGCGCTCCAGTCAACATATGTAATTTATAGACATACTCACAGTCCAACTCACGTTCAAACAATATGTAATAAATAGACATACTCACATGGTCAACCAAGGCCTCACCTCAATGAAAGTTCACCGTCCACCCATGTTTTTCAATTTTATATGCAGTATATAAATATATATATATATATATATATATATATATATATATATATATATATATGTATGACCTTGGCCTTTGACCTATTGACCTCAAGAACAATCGGCTTCCAGCTTGTCACCATCTCTACCAGATGGTCAAGTTTCATGAAAATCACAGTAAAATTGTGATCTTTAGTCGATTGACGTACAAACAAAATGACAGACAGACAGACAATAACGGACGAGACCAACCAATGTACTTGTGAATCTTCGATTTTGCAAGTAACAAGTATACAAACAGGGGTGAATGAATACATACCCTCCGTCTACCTTTGGTGGCGAACTTAATGACTGAAGTATGAATATAGTTTTCCTTTTGTTTTTTTTATTCTCGTTCTTTTGGATAGATTTCACTGTGAAACTGATCAAACATAACTCATCATTAATTGCCTGTAAATTATCAATTAATCTGAAGATGTTTTTGCACCTTCTTGCAGATGTTAGTTTGTTTGTGCTCATGTTCTGGACTCATCAGACTCATACAGATGTAGGAGCGTATTTGGAAAGAAAGTTTCCGAATTCAAATCCATGTGCATCCCTTCTGTGTGCTGGTTTAGCCTGTTTCGTAATCTATATCTCATGAAGCATATGTATGTGTATGTACTGTATATATTATCATCTACTCCTCTGAAAGGATTTAACCTCGGAAGCTGAAACTTTCAGGGATTAATGAGGGTACCCTGGAGTTGTGCCTGTGCAAGTTTCGTTTGATTCCATCAAGCTTTGAAAGAAAATAATTTCACCCATCTTGCTATTTTCTTCCTTTGTGAAGAAGGTGGATGCAATTGGAATTATCTGAGAGATATATAACCACATTGTATTATATATGCACAAAAGCAGTCTGTATGTTTTCACTTAATTTACCTAATGCAGGTTAATTTTATTTTCGGGAGTCATCGAGGCAGCCTTCCGTTGCCTAAGCACAGCCTAAACGAAGGGACGTGTCAGAAGAATTATGTTGCACACTTTGAACAAGATGGCCCATCGGTTAGGTACTCTGCTATGGTATTAATAATCATAAAGCTAATAACATGACCACCACCGGTGGCTCCTGTAGGGAGTGGGTGCTTGTAGTATATATAATAGTTGTGCATATACAGTGTGTCAAGGCATGCTCCGCTAGACCAGTCGTGGTGGCTTTGAATCCTAATGCACATGGCAAAATGGCCCTGGATAACTGAGCGGTGATAGCTTGATTTGAAAACCAAGCACTGAGGAAAGCCTGCTCTTACTAATGGCTGATTTTCCTATGGAAGTGGTTTGAGGAAAGGGTGGTAGATAGAACTGTATTGGTTGAGCATGTTTATCTCATTCCTCACAAAAACACAGTGTGTATATATATATATATATATATATATATATATATATATATATATATATATATATATATATTATATTTTGGGTTTTTTTCACTTTTTTACAAAAGGGTAATTGGTCGATCAGACAAGTATTAAGGCTAGAATATGGAAGAGCCACGTCTCCTCATCCCCCAAAGAATCCAATATGAAGCTTGCTATCCAAGCTGGACCAACAGAGTATGGAAAGAAAGTGAATTGGAACTTCTAAAACATCGACACAAAAGCAGCAGACAGCAGAAACAAAATTATTTGTTCAAGCTGAATATCCAACTGAACAGAGGCAGAGAGAATGCACTTGACAGGAGCAGCACAGACACTCCAGAAGAATCAACAACAAACAAAGAATATACCTGCAACATACTAGAAATAGAAATTTACAACTCTATTTTGCTCAAAGTGCAATTTTGAATGGAAAAAGATGTGGTCAATATAGGATCTATGGCTAACCAGTGTCTTACCTGGCAAACCCTTGTGTACGGAAGGGGAATATACACGATGGTCTGTTGTGTGACAATGCTACATTTGTACTGTGCTTTTCTTATGGAGCAATCTGTTTGCCACCAAAAAACAACTGCCTGATGCTTTGAAAGATGTTTTGGTGAAAGATTATCCAAAGGCCAAATTAATTCATACAAAACATTGGAATGACAACTCTGCTCTTACACTAACCTTAGTTGGTGAAGATTCTCGTGGTGTATTTAATTTTCCAAGTAAATTCCCTCGGATATATGTAATTAATGGACAACTATATCATTATTTTGGCCTTATTTTCCCAATAAGTGGCCAGGCTCCATTATTTGCCAACTTTATATTTACGACAAAGATTATGAACAACAATTGTCTTTCAAAGAAGTGATAGAACAACAGTGAGTAACTTTATTTCCTCCAACAGCTAAAGTACTGTCCTAATCCGTATTTTCGGTATATTGAGCATCAAATAATGGAACAAAGTTTATCAAAGGATATCCGTATGGTGCTGAAAGCAGCAGGAAAATATCCTCATCGACATCACCATAATATACAAACAAGCAATGACACACAGCCATTGTTGTAACGGTCAAATATCGGCAACATTAGTTTGGCACCAGGGATGTTATTTTGTATATACTTGTATCATCAGATGAGCATGCCTATGTACATACAACAGTTTACTTGTCTATTTGAGCAAGCCATGTATGACCCAACTGTCGATCCCATGTTTTCTCTCCATGATGATGAGATAGAACTTTTGAAGGTTATAAAACACAGGGCACTTCCTGCAACAGAAAACACACTCCAAAAAAATATAGGTCAGCAAGATAGGGCTGTTATCCCAAAGAGAAACACCATGCCAAGACTTCACCAGATTGTTGAATAGTCTGTTACGTGGACTACGTGGAACATATAATCCAAATGCTTCATGCGTTGTGAATTGTCATTGCAGAGCTGGGTACCAAAAAGCCTTAGAGACAATACAGTCTTGGATGACAATGATTTTGCACTTTATCCTTGACAAAATGAATGTACCATCAATGACAAGAATGGCTTCCAATTTTACAACTCATGAGATGTTACTTACAATCCCTGGCATTTTTGAGATGTCACTAATATCATCACTGAGATCTGTTCAAGAGTAAGGAACATGAAATACCTGTGCACGTATATAACAGAAGGACCTAAAATGGCTTCTGCCGGTGTTCAAGAAGAAAAATCAATTAAGCTAACATTAAAATGAAGGTAACAAGGATGAAATTGTAAATTATCTTACCTCGATATGAATCATAGCCTGGACAGCTACCTGGCCCATGTTTGAGTATTCATAACATGGAAGGCATCCTCCAATTGTCTGTTTGCCTATCCGTGAAGAAAACTAGCAAACTGTGACTTTTACGGAATGTCAAGAAGAAAATTTCATTGCAAGAAAGCGTAGCACAATTTTGATACCATGGTTGAAATATAACAAGGAAATTTGATGCACTAGGAGGCTTATTAAGCCCATCATGCCTGCTCTCCACCAACAGCAGATTAAATAAATCCATCAAGCGAACCACTTAATTTCATTGGTGGGGGGGGGGGGGGGGGGGAGGGATGAAAGGGAGAAATTGGGATGAGAAAAGTGTAACAGGAGCAGAAATATAATTGTATCCACTCAGAAGCGAGAAAATGCAGATGTTATGAATTTCCTATTAATTTCCATGAGGATTCATCAGAGAAAAATGTTTTCCAAACAAAACTAAAGACCACAATATTGCAAGATTATATTCTACCACCCATATCCAAGGTGAGTATCATAATCCATGATTACTGTCACCCTATTCCAGGAGCCAATTATTTTCAATATGTGAAAAAAATCCATGATGCTAGAAGGTTTGCTGTCGATAAAGAACCGGCAACTCGTGGCCTACGTACTTGATGATGCAGAATCGGAGCAGTCTCAGTGAATCACATTATGTGACATGCCTCACCAAATTCTTGTTCTATTTGCTGTTAGTTTAGAGTATTGTTCTCCTGAAATCCTGCTAATCCAGTGAAAAAATTCAAAGAATGCATGAGTGAAGACGATCTATTTGAAAAACTCATCACGATCTTACAACTGAACAAATATATAACGAGAGGGTTGATAGAAAACATTACCCTGTGCTGTCTTGAGAAACAAGATTGTGGGCGGGGTCTGTGGGCAGGGTCTACGAGCAGTAAATTTGATTGGTTGTGACGACATAAAATGCCATAATATTTTGCCCAAGTACTGCTAAACGGAGGGGTTTTGAAGGTGCCACAAAGGTGATTTGTGTTCTCTAGTGTTCAATTATATAATTCATTTGAAATAAAATAAATACTTTGAAGATCGTAGATAAAGAAATTCCAGAAGTTTACCATTGTTATTGCAGTGTCTTGTATACCACTTATTACCTCCACCACCGGAGGTGGGTAGAGGTTATGTTTTCACCTCTGTGCGTTTGTCTGTCTATTTGCCTGTGAACGGGATGTCTCAAAAAGTTGAAGACGGATTTGGACGAAATTTAGTGGACAGGTTGGGTGTGTGACAAGGACGAATTGATTTGATTTTGGTGAAGATCTGGATCTGGATCCGAATTTTTTTTCCATTTTTAAAGTGGTTCTTCACCATTGAGAGATGGGACCAAAGTGATACACGTATTTCAAAAAGATGTGGACGGATTCAGATGAAACAAGGTGGATGAGTTGGTTTGGTGACTTGAACAAGCCGATTAGATTTTGGTTCAGGTCCAGATCCAGATCCAGCTCATCAGTGGGATACAAAACGTAAACTGTTCAGCCTGGCAGGGGTACGTGCTCTACCGAGTGCCATTCTAGTTTAACATGTTACATTAGTTAGTTATTCGTGCCTGTTATATGTGTCCTTTATGACATCCTTAAAAACAGTATGTTTCCTGTTTGGAATGATTTTCAATCTTATTTGATTGTCAGACAGATAGATAGAGTAAAAAAATTATCTCGCTCCGCTCTGTGCATGCACGATCTGGACGACTTCAGAGCCAAAGTACTGTTAAACTACAGGATTGTTTTCCAAATTCATGTTCTGATTCAAACACAACATTCAATGGAAATGAAGCCGTTCCTCGACCATAAACTGACGTTTGTAAACAGAAGGACAGACAGACAGGAGTGAACCAATTGCTTAACCCTGGTTTTCACTTTGTATGCATTGGGTAATAGTTTTTCTTTCATTACAACCTTTGTTATAAAGTATCAATCATTTTTAACTCACCTGTTCGAAGAACAGAGAGCTATAGCGATACCCTCGCATCCTGTGAGCGTGAGCGTGAAAATGTTAAAGTTTTTGGTGCAAGTTATTTCCTTTCTAATGTTTTTTACTACCACACTATTTTTTACTGATTACAATATACAAATACATATATTGCTTTAAAATTATTTGGATCAGACTTCACTGCGATGCTTTATAAAAATATTATGAGACTAGTCTTTTAAAAACGAAAAACGATAAATGTATAAACAGGCGAGCATTGGGTGGCTTTGACACAACTCTGGTTATGCCTCGCTGAGGAAGTTGCCAGAGGCATTATGTTTCTGGTTTTGTCCGTACGTACGTACGTCCATGCTAGTTTTCTCTGTTTTCTCTGAAACTGCTTATCTGATTGACACAAAATTTTCAGCATAGGTGCGACTACTCATGGGGAATGTTTATAAAGATAATTATGAGGTCATAGGTTATGTGGTGTGGCAGCCATGTTGGAAAAAAGGAAAAACTTTGGACCTCTGTATCTCTGAAAGCGCGACATGGAAAAAAATTACAACTTGGCACATGTAAAGTACTCCCCATGGAAAACGAGTGTGATTTTTTTTTTGATGATGTCATAGTTGGCTTCGTTATAATGTCATAATTGCATACATCGAACACGTTATCTAATCAGTATGAAAAATTTTGAGGGTCATCAAGGGCTAATAAATTGCACGGTGGAAAAGAGTGATGATGTCATCGGTCACGTGGTTTGGCAGCCACATTGTTTTTCACATAAAACCTTCAAAAATCTTCTTCTCTGAAACGGCTGAACATATTGAGGTGAACCTTTACAGGTATGATCGCCAATCCAGGAGGAACAAAAAGTTCTCCACCTATGATGTCATAGGTCACATGGTTTGACAGCAATGATTTTTTTTTGAAGAATAGACCTTTAAAAATCTCCTTCTCCAGGATGCCTGGACAGATCGAGGGGAAACTTCACCCACATGTTCCTCCAAGTCTTTGGGACACCATGGTGTTCACGAATAATCAATGCCACATGGTCTGGCAGCCATATTGGATTTAATGAAAATCTTTTTTAAAAAATTATTTCTCTTGAACCGCTTCATCAATCGAAGTGAGACATCGCACTTATGATTTCGTCATGATGGGGAATATATGTTTTAAATTTCAACCTGATCAGATGCATGGTCTGGCAGCCAGAATTATTTAATATTTTGAATCTTGGTTCAGGGGTTTAAATCAAGCTTGGTACAAGTATGTATAATGATATGATGTAATAATGTGGGCAGAGATTTATCTGGCCATGTCACGACATCAAAGAGTGCACTTCTAGTTTCAAAGAGTTTCCTGGCATGCCTCTTCCAAATCAAAGCAGCAGTCCCTCAGAAGAAGCTCAAGTTATGTAAGATGATCTGCAATTCTACACATCAAGTTGAGAAACTTACACAACAAATTCCATTACTTTGATGTTGTTATGACTGAAGCTGATGATCCTGAGTTGAATTCCTACTTCGTAAATTATGGCGATGTAGATCAGGTTATCCTGCTGCTTTAAGCACAAAACAAATATCCTTTGAACGCAACAAAATATTGTTCGTGACCAATTCCCCAGGTGGTTCTGGAGAAACTTTTATACTTGCAGCTGTTCCATCTGTATTTGGAGCCAATGGCTACAATGCACTTCGGCAGTTGCTCCAACAAGACTTGCAGCAGCAAATATGGAAGGAGGAAGGAACTCTCACAGTTGGTTTAAAATCCTCATTCCCTGACCTATATAGTTCTGTATGCATAATCAAAGGCCACACTGCTGTCATTAGATGTGCAAAAATTATTGTGTGGGTTGAAAGATAAAACCACGGATGACTTGCAGCAGAGCATACTTCCATTTGTTGGTAGCTCTTCTTCTCTCTGGGGGAGACACCTGCTTCATCTTTCACGTTGTGCAACATGGTCATGAGGCATTTGCCATGCAAAAGCTTTATTAAAAAGCCTTTTATTGAGCCATTTAATTGAGCCATTGACAGAGCATACTCCCTGTAGAAGTTGAATTCTCCACATTTATCCTTGAAATATACAATGGAAAGCTTGAAACAGTTGGTTCATCCCATCCACATGTTGGGCATATATTTCCTCCTTATTTTTTATTATATCCTCAAAGGCTCATGATTATGGCTTCCCCACACTTGGATGGAGAATATCATGATTACTCTTTTCTCATTAACAAACTTATTTTGATATGATTGGATGAATATATAGATGCCATTAACAGTATGTGTGTAGAAACTTTTTCTCGAGCTTCCAAGGTTTACTTGACTGCAGACAAAGTCGATAATGATTATTATAACTTAAATATTCAAACAGAATATGACTTCTTCTTACATGCTACCTTACAAGCTGAAGCTCAAAGTATGTTTTTGCCATGATTTTTCAAAACCTACAGGTTGGAGCAAAAGTAGGTTTAAGAAATGGCACTGGAGTATTACTGAAAGCTTGAGGAAACGCGGTAATTGAGTGTGAAGTTCCGACAGCGAGCAGCAAAGGAATGACTGTCTTTCTCTTGAGGATACCATTCATTTTATGGTATTCTGGTTCCATTTGCAGTGGTAAGAAAATAGTTTCCTCTTCGACGTTGCTTTGTCCTTACAACAGACAAAACTCTGGGATAAACATTGGATATGGTTTGGTTTATATTTACCACAACGGCACAACCTGTGTTCAACCATGGTCAACTCAATGTGGCATTCACCTGAGTGAGACACAGAACTACAATAATTGTTTTTTGTCTTAGAGAGAATGAAGATAAATATAAAGCCGAAATGACATCACACATAGTATATTATTCTATTTGCTAAATCATTTTATATTTTGCCTTTGCGGTTTGCACAACTTAAGTTATTTATTCGTTTCTTCTGCTTCTTTGTGATGAATTATTAGGCGTCATAACTTCCACAACTACTGCAATGTCCATTCAACATTATTGTTGCGATAAATGGAGTTGGAATCTATTTTGTTGAATTGATCATAAACATGTGCGAAGACAAAACTTAAAATTTATATGTACACAAGTTAAATAAATAATACAACAAGGGTGGATGTTCTATCCCTTGTTATCATCAAATTTTATCAGCTGAAAGGCACTCCTTGAGTTGCATTTTAAAATTTTGTTATGGCTTTGTAAACGGTATTCCGAAATTGAAACGCACACAGCACGCAGACTCTTAGAATAGTTATTTCCATAATGTACGTTTAGAATAGTGCCTTCCGTATAGGAGTTATTTTGTAATTAAATGCATTGGGTTTGGGAGCTAGCGCCCCCTCTCAACCCATTGTGATAATAGGAACATCAGTGCGTAATGACGTGGGCCATGACTGCCCTCATTATATAGGGCGTGTGTTGTTTTACTGCCATGGCTTCTCGGCATGTGTGAATAACACCAGAGTTCTGGAACGTTCGTCGAAACCATGGATTTTGAAGCGCATGCCAAATTCCCCTTTTTTGTTTAAAGCCCCCACAAAGTCCTTGTTTGCATATTCATCTATATGGCCATCGACTTTGTACTGTAATATCTTGCTGTCTACCTCTGTACTGTATTTCATTTCCCTCATCTCCATTCATTCCCCTCCACCTGAACATGACTGGTTTTGGAGAGGACAAGCCTCCCCGGCCCCTGCCCCATCAATTTGTACTAGATGTATCAATAGTCTAGTGTTGCCTGATGAAGCCAGCTGTGAAGCCGTAAGACGTTGCCTCTGAGACCGGGTCTTCTCTCGCTTTTTTGACAAATTAGCGGGTCGATTGAGTTTTTACTTTGGGTTGGAAGCATCTTCTTCTCTTTAAATCTTAACTATATATATAGTATATATATATATATAATATATAATTAATATATTATATATATATATATATATAGTATAGACATGGAGATATATAGAGAGATATCTGGAGATATATATATTTATGTATATATATATATATATATAGTATATATTATGTATATAGTATATATATTATGAATTATATATGTGTATATATATATATGTTTATATGTATATACACATATATAATATATATATTATTTATATATGTATATATATATATATATATGTTATATATTGTTATGTATGTAATGTATATATATGGCATATATATGTTATATATAATGTATATAAGATGTATATATGTATATTAAGTATTATATATGTATTATGATATATAATATGTATGTGTGTATATATATAGGTATGTGTATATATATGTATGTATATATTATTTATATATATGTTATATTATACTACATATATGTATATACAATATATATAACATATGTATATATATATATATTATTACACATATATACATATATGTAGGGGAACCGGGCGTAGTGGCGTGCGCTGTAATCCGGCTACTCGGAGCTTGGGTTGGAGGATCGCTTGAGGACGGAGCTCTGCGCTGGCTGCGCTATGAGAGGGTGTTGCAGCCCGGAATCATGGCGAAACCATCCATCCTGTGTCGTAAGAGGCGACCCAGGTGCGTCAGGGAAGGCATTCCGCGTAAAACCTATGCAATTGTCAGATGGATCTAACGGATTGATCCGCGTGGCGACCCATAACGGGAGCCAGAAAGCAACAACAACATACATTAAGTAGGGATATATGGGGTTTGTGAGGCACCCATGCAAATGAATGGGAAAATGGGGAAAACTCTTTGAATTGATCCAAAAAACCCTCAACTGGAGTCTAATTCCTCCCATACAAATGTATAGGCTAACCTTTTGAAAACCCCTTAAAAACCTTAACAGGAGAAAGATTTTCTCCATACAAGCTCATGTTAATTTGAAGCTGTCTCAGGGCCCAAAAACCTCATACAAATGTATAGGCTAACCTTTTTGAAACCCCTAAAAAAACCTTAAACAGAAAATGATTTTCCTCCCAAACAGGAGACTGATCCCCCCCCCCCCCCCCCATACAAATTAATAGGGAAACTCTCTATCTCAAGGCTCATTCAGTTAAACAGGAGAATGATTTTCTCTCCCCCCTCTGACTCTCTACTCTCAGTCCATGGGTCAAAGAGAAGAGATCGATCTCTCCCCATACTACTTCCATTCAAAGAGTGAGCCAATGAATATTTGTGCCATGTTCTACTTCAGGAATAAATTAATTTTCCTATTACATTCATCACCATCGAGTATGTTCACAAATTATTTTAGAACTTAGTTCTTGGTCTAAATTATCTTGTGTGAGCAGGAATAAAATGATAAACTTCTCTTAATGTTCTTGTTGACCACCTCCTGAGCCACATATCATTTTGAGAGTTATGTAAATTGTTTTCCATTTTAATTGATAACCATCAAAGTTTTCAGTCCATTCAAGGATTTTTTTCTTTACATCCTCTAATTATTTGTAATTAATATTCCGCTTATTTGTTTTATCTACTTTTACCCCGGTTATTTCTTCAATAAGACTTATTTGATATTTCTCACATTCTTTATATTTTCCATTTAAGTACACGATGGTGGAATTAAGAGATTCCTCTTTGGTTTGGTTATTGCTTGGTTCTATCATTTATAAATCAGTAAAAGACGGTAGTAGTCCCTCAAGACTTATACTTATAACCATAAGGGAGACTATTAATTCCATTCTCTAA
>CM068954.1:76778468-76791327 GCA_035128595.1 Eptatretus atami | reverse complement strand
TGGAACAGACTGGAATGACAAATGGTACAAAAATTTATTTGAAATAAATAATCAACAAACCTTATTTGAATCTACGAAAAAGTTTCTTGTTGTGTAATTTACATTCACTAAGTTTCTGGGAATAACACAAACGCCACCACTCGTAAAGAGTTCTTTCTGAAAATGTTTGATAGTGTTCGTTTGTACATTGGAACACAAGAGGTTGAAGCGGATTGATTATTGTCTCTGCTGTATCTGAAATGATGAAATTTACACTATATAATCTTCGGTGATAGAATGGAAGGGGGGCTGTCGAAGGTTTCTATTCCTGAATATTTTTCAACTGGGAAACAAACACAGACCCTGGATATAATCAACAGCGAAAGGAATGCTATAATGATGATACAAAAGCAGTAATTAGTTTTACTGTGCAGTTCTCTTAAAAGGTATATTTAGGATTTGGGAGGGCATGAATAAAGTTCTGTATTGCGTCTTAAAATTAGATTTCAAACTACAAAGGAAATGATAATGAAATAGATTACTTTTTTGGTGTTGGTAGTGCTTTGGTGAGCAGAATAAATTTGTTAATTGATTGAAATGAGTGTATATTATGTGAATATATCTAATCTTTAAACAGAAAAGAGATGTTTTGATAGAAGACTTAACTCAAAGAAACACTCGTTGTATCATACCTCAACGAAGATGCCAACACGTTAAACTCAAGCCAAACCACTTACACGTGAATTTGAGGTGTTCTGGAAGAAAGCCACGATATCTGTGGTATCATTTTTAAAAAGCCAGAATGGTGATACTGCGACTTTATAAGAATTAATGCATTGAGTGATAATGCTAAGGTGAAAACAACTTTCGTGTTTCTCTTAGATGCACATTTTACCCACGAGATAGATTGGAAATTAATTGCGCGAAAAAAATGAATTTTGCTGAAGTCATACAAGTCTTACCAAAGGTTAATGAACCACTGTGTGAAAGTAATGGAAATAAAGAACCTTATTTGGATATGACAGCATTTAAAATTGTCTATACAATCTATGCGTTTGACCTTGAGTGCTCAAAGAAACTATTCTAATCGAGTGGATACTTCCTATACATTGAAAGAGGAGAGAGTGAAGGGAAGTTGATGCATTATGTTTGCTTTTGGAAGAAACAGAATTACAGATTAATACAGATAATGCGTGTTATGATTAGTCTCACTTAATTTTTGTTAAATAAATGAGCTGGCAAAGTTACCAACTGGCGGTATATTGTTAAGTCAATATCATCTCATTAAACTATCATCTTGTGTTTCAAATCAAAAAGCCTTTGTACGATTAACGTTAATACAATTCAGAGAAAGGAGCAGTAAGGAATGATGTTTTGCTCAACAAGGAACAGGTTAAAATCTTGAACGATACTGGCTCACTTAAATTTAAAATGACAAAACAAGTGTTGAAATATATTCAATTAAGAGAGACGAGTGGGAGGATTTCTCCCATTTCTAATTTCCTTTTATTTGCTGGTTTAAGTTGCCGGTTGGAGCATGACGGGTGGATATTTCAACAGCGGTGTGAAAACAAAATGCCAAAACGAAAGGATAGGGCTCAACTCCGGGCTCAAAAAGAATTGAAAGACATAACAAAGAGTTGGGAGAAAGAAGAAGAAACAAATTAGTGGAAGTGGTGTAATTGTATTTTGCTGAAAAACTTGAAGGTCTGCCTGATTTATAAAAGCGAGGATTGTTAGTTGGAGATATGCTTTCGTCTATCGCCACAAGCAGGTTTTGTAAAATTAAACTAAAAGGGTAATGGATTTATATCTTGCTAATAAATAAATGAGCATGATGAGTGGTTTTAAAGGAATTTGGAAAGAATACAACATCAAATTTACAACCTTTCAAAATTGTTAGGAAAATTAAAAATTCATAATGTGGTTATTTGGTCGATGAGAGATGGAATTAACCAAATGTGGCCCGAAAGCAAAATTCATCAAAACAATTAATGACAAACCTATTATTACATGTAGATCCCTAAGAACTAATCGTATTGTAATTTATCTTCCAACTCTCAGGAACGTCCATTTTGTGTGGTTTGTGTTTTGATATATATCTCCCCAAGACAAAAATAGTTTAATCTTTTTCCATATTTTCTTTTTGAGATAGGCTTTGTTCCGGATGCTTTGAGCTCCACCACTGTTCTTGCCTTTCTTTTGAAGTCTCATACAATTCTTTAGCGGAATGTTGGTTGGGTCATGTTTTTCATTACACCCAACCAGTCTGTTGCAAAGTCACACAGAATAACACATTAATTCCCTTCTAGTCAAATGCTGTCAGAGCCTGCGTATCTGTAAACGCAGCAAATCAAAAGTATTAATTTAGGATAATCGTGATACACTTGTGTAAGGTATTACAATCCTACCACTCGTCTCTCTTATTGAATATTTTTCAACATTGGTTTTCTGTCCACTACCCAATTTAATAAATATTTTATAAAAAATTGTGATTGCCTATGACATATAATCTAACTATAAAGACTTAATGGTGTGGGTATCGGAGATGGTTCAAAGAATTTTTAACCTGGTGTTCTCTTGCTTGATAGCCTAAACATCAATTCTTACTGCTCCTTTTCTCTGAATGTGGTATATTAACGTGTAATTGTACAAGGCTTTTGATTTGAACACAAGTAAATTTCCCGAATAAAGGTATTAACTGATGAAGATGTGGGATATTTGAATTAATATGAATTATTCATTATATACTTCCACACAGTTATTTATTACCCAAAGGTACGTTCTACCACTCAGGATTTAAAACAAAAAAATTAAGTGAGACTAATCATAACACCCTGGATTATCTGTATTAATCTGTAATTTCTGTTCTTCCAAAAGCACTATTAGCAATAATGGCATCAACCTTACTTCAGACTCTCTCCCTCCTTTCAATTGTCATATTAAGGAGAAATGAGTAATCTACACTTTCGCATTAGAGATAACTGTTCATCACGATATTCCATATTTGAAGCACTACTAGTTCAAATAACGAATAGAATTGAATATAAAAATCGTTTTAAATGCTGTGTCTATAATACCAATAAAATAAGTTAAAAGTCTTATATTTTCCCAGGTTACCTTTCACACCACCGACCCTTTGTTGTAAGACTTCGTATGGCCTGGTCAAATGCAAAAATCATTTTTTTCCCATTGAATTTCCGATTGATACGTAATCTCTCAAAGGCGGAGTTGTGTATCACAATATATATGCGCGTAAAATGTGCCTCTAAATACTATGAGAAAACACGAAAAAGTTGTATTCCGGCTGTGCTTTAGCATTTATCATACTCATTCACATGCAAATTATTCTATATCATACAGAAGTCGACGTATCACTCATACGGTGTTAAAAGATAGACCACTAGATATTTCGAGTGGCTCCTTTACCTGTTCAGAACACACTACACAGAAATTTCCACGTTGCTCAGCTTGAGGTTGCGTTAAGATTTATATAACGATATAAATTTTTATTAAAGGAAGGTGTCGATGTCATATTTCTTCGGATTTTATATGGTATGGATATACACCGATGAGGTAGGATTTCTTTGGAGTTAAGTCTTCTATTCAATTTCTAATCTCGGTACTAAGCTCTTTATAAGATATGGTAGGAGGTGAGTGATTCACTATAAATGATTATACCAACTCATATCGAATTCAATTAGCAAATTTTATTCTAGGCTCACGCAAAAGCAATATTGGTCATTTAAAATTACTACCCCAACCACCGCAAAAAAAGAAATCACTGCGTAATTCTTCATTAATTAATCTTATTCCTTAGTCTCTGTGTAGATTGAAAAGGTCTAAATAATGTTAAGGACCGATACAAATGCATATACTCATTTATTCCCAATGACCTTTCACAAGAATTCCAATAGAGAGTAATAGCCAATATTGGAAGATGTATTGGTGGAAACGGACCTTGCCACAGTTAAAACTATTACACGCATTGCTTTTATGGGTTAAATCCAAATTACAATATTTTAAAAGATAACTCATTTACACTTATCCAGTGGTTGAATAAATTAATTCCAATAGAATGGGTGTTTCTGTCGCTGCTTCGTTTGTTTCTCCGTTGACATCATGATAAAACATACAGGAAATAAAACAACTTCAGACTAGGCCCCCGTTTCCCATTCTATCACCGAATGAATATAGTTGTAAAATGTGATATCTATTTATTCAATAGATAATGATCAGTGGACATACAAGACAGATTGGAACATTATTAATCAAACCGTACTTTCGAGGAACATGTTTGATTGTGGTCGCAATGCTACAAACGAACACTATCAATGTTATCACATTTTTCCAGACAAGAAATCATTTACGAGCGTTCATAATATTATCTCTAACATTAGATTGTCTGACTAGCTTTATAATGGACTAGCATAAAATGCACACAGGCCTTTCCCAAGAGAGAAATGTATATAATTCATTTTTTCACACATACATAGAAAACTTCTTCTGGTGCACAGCAAATACCTATGATTCAAAAATAGGAAGTAATTTGGGGGGTGAGTATTATTTCCTACTCCTTCAAGACTTTTTTTATGTACCATTGTATTCCAATTAGTATAGTATCAGTTTTGTGATTGCATTCTTTAACCTAAGCAATTGTAAGTACTTCTTTATTATTTAGTGGAGTTTTTTGTTACAATAAGAATTAGGATAATATGAGTATCACTCCTCATAATTATTAGCTAGGATTACGTATTTTCAAGTGACTTCTCAAATAACTCTCACTCTGAGATATATCTAAACCTTTATAGATGAAAAAAGAGATTGTGTTTTAAAACTTTTTGAAATCCCCTGATTAGCCACAAGTGTATTTCGATATAATATTTTTCATTGGTACAAAAATGTTCTTAGGTGAAGGTTAGACAAAGGAACAATGACGGAAAGATCTCTCTTCCTTTTTTTACGTTAATTCTTTAGATGCTATAGTAATTTATTCAGTGAGAATTATCGACATTTTTTGATTGGCGTATTCTCTGTCTTTATTGCACGCTTTATAAACCAACCTGACTAACAATTTACTCTACTGGAGCAGAAGGCAAGTGGATTTTCGAGGTGAACCATTAAGGTCTTTATGATATATAGACCCTCAATTAGAAGAACCAAGATATATCCACTTCTAGGTAGTAATCTCTAATAGTTTATGATTATCTCATCTCTTACGTGGAGGAATTGATGGTGTTCAAAGCGCGCACCACGCATCTCCTTTGGTTCTCATAGGTTTATATAGTATTATTCCGTATCTTACCAAAGTAGCATACGCTGACGATCGCGGACAGCGTGTCGTAGTATGGGGAAAAGGTGAACATTTCCGAACATCGCCCTGTAAGTTAATAGTGTGAGAATAGAGTAGTTAGGTTTCAGCAACTCGAGTGTTTCCTCACGAATAACGCAATCGGATATGTGTAATTTAATGGAAAACTTATCACGGAGATAGGATAGGAATATGTGGAAATAGGAGATAAGTGAAAACTTCTTCCATTAAAAAGAAAATCATGGTAACGAGTTATACATAGTGGGGACTCGGTGATTATTACCTAAAGAGATTTGACAGTTCTGGTGGGTATGTTTTTCCTGGAGACAGAAGGAAGGAAAATAAACAAATTTTTGAGAGGTAGGGTCCAATGATTGAATTTGGATATAACCAGAATTGCAGAGAGGGAAGAGAAAGATTTGATATGGGCACTGGAATGAAAGAGTATTGTATTTGTTTAGTGCAATATGACCGGGAGAAAATCGATATATAGAGGAGCACCGAATACTCAATCGAAATCACAGTGAGAGAGAAAGTAAGTGTAATGAGACCGAAATTTGGAGATGTCATATAGAGGATAGTGAGAGCGATGCCAAAAATGACATTATCTACAATATCAAATAATATGGTAATTACACAAACGTTAGAGATTCAAAAAGAGTATTCTGGTTCCGGTATTACAGAAAATAAAACTCAACCACGAGCCCGAGAGTAATAGATTCACATTAACGTGTATTTTGAGTGTGACCGAAGTCTAATAACTCGCAATATACCTCTCTAAAATATTCTTCAAGTGAACTATTTGACATCGTTTATTCTAGAGGTCAAGTGTGAAAGAATATCATCTCTGATGTTAAATTTCAAGTTTTTCATTTTAGTTTATTTTTAAGTTTACTCGTGTATTAGTAATTTTAGATGCAGGAAGGTGTATGTTTTATTGAATGCCTTCTGAAGACAATGATGTTTTTGGATTTGTCTAAAGTGTCTTTCACTTTTTCCATAGCTCGCATTCATTTCTAATAAGCAAGTTACGCGAAGCAATATGATTTCGGAACGAATATGTTGTAGGAGAGAAATCTTTCCATTAATGCTACCGGGGTTGTAGTACTTGCTTACTTCCTTTGTTAGGGATATTATTTCTCACTTCCTCATAAAAAATACTGAAGATTTATATACTAAAACTTGTTCGTATATTTGATTCAGTTATATAACATATACAGGAATTGAGTAATAAGTTTATACCAAAGCAAAACTAATTACTAAAAAATATTTCAATGTCAGATTAACAAATAAATGGATTAGCACTATACAATTAATATCCACTGTTGTATGCTAGGTGTGTCTAAGCTCAAAGGGTTTATATTGTATGTCGCGGGGTATGGAATGAAGATGTTGTTGTGGGTCGCTTGTGCTGGGTTACACACTTAGAAAAAAAACTAAAAATCAAAGTTGTATACTTGAATGAACCACACATCTCTCCTGCGATCTTATTTAATATTGAGATAAAATGTCTTAGTTATGTTGTATGATAGGTTTAACTTAAATTATTTTCATGTTCTCTTTATCATAAATTCAGCTGGTCATAAGATATAGGACTTTGATTTTACAACGACTGTGTTGCATTCATTAAAACAATTGTTATAAGTTCCCAGGCCTTTCTTACTGAGGGAATTACATCTACCACCCTACAGAGCGTATTCAATATATACAGTATTGTTTTAGTTGATACCACTGAGCGGTTCAGCCTAAGAATCGGGTCTCGGGTTCATTTGGAGATAAAGAAAGAAAATTCATGAATGCAACGGCAGCACACAATTTGACCAAGTGAAATAATCACTTAATAGAGGCCTGAAGATAAATAAACCTGTCCTAAGTTAGTTGTCTTTGCGTTCTCATTTGACTTTACCTGATCTTGTTCTACTCCGAGAAGAGAGCAAACATTAACTCTCTGATTTTATGGTGAGATACATACACAAACAAGCATTGTATCAGACAAGGAAAATACATAAGCATAATGACTGATAGTCATCATTATTTCTCAATATCAATGGCTGGTATTCTTTTACGGAGAAATGTTATACTTTGCGATGTGTGCATCGACCTCACAGTGATGAATTTGTTCTGACACTCAGGCATAGCATAACATTCCTAACCATCTTGTGAGAAAGAAACAGAAATATTAATCTCAGCGTGTGATAGTAGTGAGTTTTTTTGGACAAGATCGTTGCGAAGGAAGGTCGAGCAGAATGATCAGTGCTTAAATTTGAACACATATAGGAACTCCTGTGGAAAAATTCAAAAAAACGTATAGTCTCATGCACTTAATATTAAATTCAATATTGCTCCTATTTAACGATTGACTGAGCAAGATGAAAAGAAATAAGTTTGCTGATATAGTCTCTTGTGTTGGAATGAATAGAGTCTCACCCATATGACCTATTTTATCAGCGAATATTTTAAGTTAATTCCGAGTAACCGACTAGTGTTATCCAAAGGGAAGTTTTGAATTATATACTTGTGCATCTGTGTTTTAGTGTAAGAGTCGAATGAATTCACTTTACATAATTAAACATCAGTAATTTAAGGGGGTGCGATGCGATTTCAATTCGCTTCCCATTTCGCGTTTAGAAACTCAGATCCTTTCATTAATCATGCGAAATTTTGAAGATTCTCCTATATGCGTTCATGTAATGATTCTCCTCCGTCCATTTGAGGACTGTAATGCGTCTTTTAACATTTGGAGCTTTCCCTATATTAAAATATTATATAAAACAAATTGTGGGTGGAACTACAGTTCTCTGGATAAACTATCTATATAGTGTTTTTCCCTTTGTGCGAAGCAAAATTTATTAATTAAATAGTTAGAGTTTTTAAAAAAATAGTTACTAAACTTGCCCTTTATACATATTCAAAATAGCTTCTTGTCACCCGTTTTAGCTTTTTTGGACCTGATTTTGCGTTTCTTCTTTAAGTGTCTTCTGTTGTGGTTTACATAAACTTTTGTAATCCAACTCGGTGTGGATGGTGTCCTCATTAAATACATTCTTGACTCTGATCATCTTTCAGCTATCGCAATTTTTATTTATTCATAAAAAATAAACTATCATTTAATATCTTCATTCTTGTTTCACTCAACTATATTAATCACTTATATTTAGTTATCCTTAGTCTGTAAGTGAGAGGTGTCAAAGGCTCAATCTCGCGGCTATAGATTTGCGACATATATTTAACTCACATTTAAATTCGGACTAGTTAACGAGAAGAGGTATGTACTTCATCCAAAAAAAATTGTTTGATTCACACATAATCTAATTGCTATCCTCTGAGAACTCATTGAAACTAAAAGTATAGGAAATGTATCTTTATTATCAGGAGCTATAATGTGTCGAGTAAATGGAACTCATAACGAACAGCGAGAGATGGCAATATGATACGTCAACTAAATTGACAGAGACACATCTCTCGAGACATAACAAGCATTAACAAAATTAAAATACTGAATTAACGAATTAATGTCAGAAAAAGCCATATGTCTCTAACCGTTCTGGTGTAGTGATTATCGTTAGAGAATCATCAGGTGGTGGATCTCCCATTTTGACAACGAATAGGTTGGTCGTTAATATAACGACTCATTAACACAAATCATCTCGAGAGAACATTAACGACGAACTGGTTTATAATATGTGTGTTTGCACCATAGTTAATCATTGAGAGTGACCATGGTGCTTGGATATCTATATTAAAATACTATATTAATTGGATCACTAAAAGAGGAATAGACGATACTTGATTATATCAGGTGTTTTATTCTCGCAAGGTTTATTTACTATATAACATAGATCCATAGAACTGAAGCAGATAAATACCCATGTGGAGCATATACTCGACCGATTAGAGCAGAACTTCAAACGTTCTCGCTCATTCCTAAATTCATATCTATATACACACTCGTTTATAGATCATTTACAAGTTTTTGGAAAGAGGTGTCTCCAAAGTACACAGACCGGAGTATATCTTCTTTTGAAGTCCAGCATTTAAAACCTGTGAGTATAACAGTATATAATGTGTGTAAGGGGGCACTTGATGTTCTTTAGATGTCTTTGGAAGCTTTAGATACTGTTATGATGTATCTCCTTAGAGTTGGAAAAACTCAGCGATAATCTTTAGCTTATATGTGATTTTCAAAAGTATTACTTCATTAATCACATACTAAAATGAGATCCTTTATGCACCGAATACCGCTCGTAGCGAGCTGAGACAGTAGTCACTACTTTCAAAAGTAAGCACGTGTTAACTATTTTCGAGTATTGCCTCTGATGGTTGTGTTGTGAACAACTATGAGGCATCTTAATGAATTTGTGTGTGTGTGCGTTTGTGGCGTATGGTGAATGATTATTGTGTTTATGATTGTTAAAATTTTAGGTCTTATTTTCTCGCGCAACATGTGTGTGTGGTGGTGGAAGTGAAATTCGATGTTCAGGCTCAGTAGTGTAGTATGGAAAACAGGTAATTTAAGTTATCATTGGCTTGTGTTTTGTCGTATGACCTGGCTGTGTTGTAAATTGCGTGTTGTTTAGTCGAACGAGTTTGCTCAGGGTGTGTTAAGTGTCGTAGAGTGTGGATGTTATGACATCCTAGTTATGTTTGTGATGTAGTGCGTAGAGTAGATGCGTTTGTGGTGTTGTGCTATGTTCGTTTTGCCCGCTGCGTAGAGAGAGTCGTCGACGTATGTCCTATGTGCGGTGAGTGTATGTGATAGTGCGTTAGTGTGCAGTGTTAACAACAATCCTTTGAAACATTTCTCTAATACGTTCCAGTTTCTTCCTGCTTGTGAGTGATAGATTGTGGTCGTATCACCCCATACTTTACAGTTCATTTAATCTAATCAATTCTTGTGAAGAGTAATTCATTTTTGGTGTGTGAAATCTCTCAGATGTAGATGATTTATATTGTTTCGCCGCTTTGTGTATAGCGTATCGTGGTTTGTTATTGAGTGCTGACTGTTAGATTAGTATGAGATGATCAACTGAGGACAGCAATGTGTACATTGTGTGAGCGCGTCTTTGTGATCTCACTCCCCTCCTGCTATACACCAATGTGGAACACTCGAGGGGGGGCCAAGTCCGAGATGTATAACAGTATAACTTAATGTGTGTGCAATGGGAGCAAGTGGGTGTGTGTTTAATCCGCTCTCGTGCTCGGTCACTTCACGCACGTGACAATCTCTCCTCTAACTCATACATGCTCACTATGTGTGAAGTGACGAGAACAATTCTAACGAGGCGCAAGAATCGGGTAAATACTATAACATTATGAGCACTCAAGAGTTACCCTGCTATACCGGTTAGAACTGAAAATTCATTCTCTGATAATAATCAGATTAATCTAGTAATACTTTTGTCAGATCATCATCAATGAGTAGCTATCGCTATCTATAAACTCTTGTAGTAGCTCCAAACACAGATTAGATCCTCAAACGCGAAAATAGCTCAAGGGCTTTAACCTAATGTCGTTGTGCTCTCTGTGTGTATGTTCGCAGTGTATGCGGCTTCACTCGTTTGAATGCAAGAACCGTCTCGGTATGCAATAATCACATCTCATAATCTTCAAAATCTTCAGGTGAATATTTTACTCATATTTAAATTAGTAGAAAAAAAACAGCATTACCATCCAGATATCTACTATACCTTTTTTTTCGAATTAACAGATTCAACTGCTACATTTTTTATATTAAAGGTAATTTTAAAATGATCCTTAACTACAATTGGAACGAAATGTTCATTTTCACCTGATACAGAGTTACATCCTTATTTCATCAGGATTTATATTCTTTGAGGTTGTTGAAAAAAAATTAATACAAATATTTCTCTTGCATATTACAAGATGGTCTTATCTTTTGCTTTACTAAAGCTTCATCAGAAGGTTTTTTTAGTTTTTTGATTACTTTTCTTGTTTCATTGCTTTTTCTAGTTTTGTATTTATTATGCCAAAGGAGCAGGAGAAAGCTTTTGTTTAGAGCTACTGTAGATTTTGCATGCTTCTCCAGCGTATTACTAAAAGCCCTTCCACTTGAAGCAGTAAATTGAAGAACTCATCATTCATTCGCCATAATTGTTTTTATCCAATTAGTTGTTATATTTCTATCTATTGTTCAATTCTTACCATCCTTGGACCATATTTCTCGTATCTTTAACAAATGAAGAGATATTGATTGAAACTTGTTCTTTTGTGTCTTGAAACATTGTATTTATTAAGGAAAAAAAGTTGAGGATAAAATGGTTTTAATACAGATTCACCTGTAAAATGAACGAAATTTTCATCAATGAAAATTTTAGTTTAAGCACAAGATTCACCTGTAAAATAAACGAAAATTTTCGGATCAAGAAAGTTTAGTTTAAGCAGAGATTCACCTGTAAAATCAACGAAATTTCAGCAATAGAAAATTTTAGTTTACAGCCACAGATTACACCTGGTAAAATAAACGAAATTTTCATCAGAAAAATTTTTAGTTAAGCAGAGATTCACCTGTAAAAATCATACGAAATTTCAATCAAGAAAAAATTTTAGTTTAAGCACAGATTCACCTTAAAATAAACGAAATTTCTAATCAAGAAAACTTTTAGTTTATAGCAGAAGTATTTCACCTGTAAAATCAACGAAATTTTCATCAAGAAAATTTTTGTTTCGCAGCAAAGTTTTATTATATTCACAAAATATGCGTGATTACAACGTACTGCGATGTTGGTAATCCACGAATATAAAACATTATAGAGAACACCTCCGAACCAACAAAACACACATTTAATCTATTCACTAAAATATCTCACTCCTTGAGTTGGAAAAGGAGAAACAATTGTGAATCTGACTCAAAGGATGTTTTGAAGAGTAGCTTATAATAGACATCTTCAATCACCAAAGTATAAAACACAAGCAAAAAATGAGTTTAAAGTAAAGGGAGACTATCAATTGAAATACACTGATAGGAGCATTTAAAGCGGCAATATAAAAATAAGGTATTTTTCAATTGGAGAACCCGCCGTCCATCATCAATAGCTGAAATTCAATTGAAATAGTGAAAAACCTGATGTGATAAAAGTTAATTAAAAAGACATTAAAGAAATGAAACTTTAAAGTTTAATGGGAAGTGGAAAATGCAATATGAAAAGGACCGAGATGAAAGAACAAACTCCTGTATATGAGAACAGATCTTCATTTTTATAACATCATTTCAAGATTTGAAATACGTGGTGGTTTATGAAGAACTATCAAGACAAGAGGATGAATGTGTTGATTATACATGCGTAGGAGTGGACTTCAGATATTAAAGAAAATCAATTCTTTTTAGGATATACATCATTCCTTTAGAAATTCAAACCCTCTTAAAGCTTCTTCTTATATTGAAAGATGTTGAATAGAAGACTTAACTCAAAGAAACCACTCAATGTATCGTACCTCAAAAGAAGATGTCAACAAGTTAAACTAAACCAAACCACTTCCACGTGGAATCTGGGTGTTCTGGAAGGAAAGCCACGATATCTGTGGATCATTTTTTAATAAACCAGATGGCGA
>CM068954.1:76712745-76732911 GCA_035128595.1 Eptatretus atami | reverse complement strand
GGCTCTGCCCACAATGGGCGTAGCACACCCTCATTCAGCAAAACACAACTAGACATTGATAACGAACACATAACCAAGTTTCATCAATATCGGATCAAAGTGCACGGTGTTATGCTCTGGACAGACAGACACACAGACAGACAAGCCGGTAGATTTTTTTTTTTTGTCTACCCTTATTAGCAGTATTTCTGTCGATATGTTTGTCTGTCTGTCTGTCTGTCCCTCTGTTCGGTCCAGTGCTCCGTTAATACAATGGCGATTTTGATGAAACTTGGTTGGTAGGTTCATCCATGACTTAGTTGTGTGCAAATGAGAACCGTTGCTATAGACACCACCGTTGCCCAGCAACGGGACTTTGAAATTTTTGAAAAGTCATAAAAAATTTATTTTTTCGAAAATCAAAAATCGGGTCACGAGCGACTGTGGGCAGTACATTCAGCCATATTGTCAAAAATTTCCAGCCGGATCCTATGAAAACTGTCGAGAAGATAGACTTGAATGAACCCTGGTCGAAAACAATAAAAAAAACGAAGTTCGTTATATCTCAGAGACTATAGTCAGATATACATGAAACTGGTATGGTAGGTTCATGGTATGTCCTAGTTATGTGTGAGAAAGAACCGTTGCTATGGACCCCTCCGTTGCCTAGAAACGGCCGAAAAACCTCTAAATGTGGGGGTATTTAACGAAAAAAACATCTGCAGCATTAACCCTTGAAGCTAGAATCATGAATTTTCTTGGCTTAATCCTCAAGTCATTCCCCATCGAACGGGCCCATCGCGTCAGGTTATATTGGGTAGTCGACTACCCATGTCCACCTACCGGCTTGTCTGTCTGTGTGTCTGTCTGTCCAGAGCATAACACCGTGCACTTTGATCCGATATTGATGAAACTTGGTTATGTGTTCGTTATCAATGTCTAGTGTGTTTTTGCTGAATGAGGGTGTGCTACGCCCATTGTGGGCGAGCCACGCCCAAAAAATAGCCATTTTTAGGGGTAGTCGGATTAAAAATGTATCTTCTTCTAGGGAATTGACTGAATGGAATGGGTTCTTCGGAATTTGAATAGCAAAATGAATTATTTAAAACTTGTCGTTGTCCGATTTTTCATTTTCTTCCCAAGGTCAAGGTCACAAGGTCAAAAACTTAGAAAATTGCGAATTTTGACATAAAAATCATTCGACCGCCCAAACTTTGAGAGCTAGGATGACAATATTTTTTATGGCATAATCTTGAGGTCATTCCCCACCTAAAGTCTTGAAACCATTTTGCTCTATCTCGAACACCTTGCCCGTGGCGCCCCCTTCAAGCTTGTTTTTACGCTGATTTCATCAAAGTTTGGATAATCCGACGAGTGTGAAATGCCATATAGCCTATATGAAGTTATATTGTTCCTGGAATGTTCCAGAGGAAGTTTTTCACCAAAGGTCATAATCCTTGACCTTTGACCTTAAAGGCCACAAAGGTCAAATTTTCAAAGTTTTGTGAATCGAACCGGTTTTTCGACCTTCTTCGACGAACTAACTCTAATAAGCTATAGCACATATCCTGTTTCCTTATTTTAATGTCCACAACATTGTTTGTGACCTTTAAAGGTTATGCGAAGGTCAAATTTTTAAGTTGTGTGAATCGAACCGGGTTTTCGACCTTCTTTGACGAACTAACTCCTATAAGCTATAGCACGTATCCTGTTTCTTATTTTTAATGTCCACAACATTGTTTGTGACCTTTAAAGGTTATGCGAAGGTCAATTTTTAAAGTTGTGAACGAAACCGGGTTTTCGACATTTTGCAGCAAATAACCTGTCACCCATACCACATCATGTTGATCATTTTTATAACTTGGTCAAAAATTATCACATTGTCTCGTCCTTGACTTCTGAATCAATCTACATCGTCAAATACCGCCTCGTGAACCATTGTCGTCTTCAGACTTGTTACATATCGATTTTGTTTATGCCTGGTGTTTGGCTTAATGGTTCGGGTGGTGGGCTTGGGATCCAAGGATCCTGAGTTCAAATCCTGCTCAACTGTTGAATTAATACCAGGTGGGTTGACTCTACCTGTCATCCTTCCAAGGTTGGCAAAATGAGTGCCAGCTTGCTGGTATCCTGTGTCGGAGTGGCGACCTGTCCAGGATTGTGCCCAATAGCCCAGGAGACTGATTTGGCAGCACCAACGCTCTTCACAGAGTATGGTCCGATGGATGATGGATGGATTTTGTTTAGCAAATCCACATGACAATTTATTGTAGGATCACAAAAAACATCCCTCATCAGTAAATAGACTCATCCATGCACATGGCAAAACGTTGAAGTTTTTAAAATCAGAGCACCTGTTCCAAGGATGAAACGAAACGACCCAGCGATGCTAAAAAGTGGAAAATAGCTCAACAAAAGGGCAAAAGGGTGAAAATCACCTGAAATTAACTTTTTCCTCCTACACATGGCAGAACCAGGAAAGGGTCTGAGGCCTAGCACACGTGCCGGGGTGTGTTCCATAACTAAGCAGCTATCTAGCACTCGTCAAGTGGCTTAAGCACTCAAGCAAACACCCCAAATAAACGGTTATAAGGGACGTGAGCTAGGTAAGTGAAAGCAAGCTGATTGGTAATGGATCACATCACACCCCTGGATCGGCTTTTGCGGCAAGTTTGTGTTTACGGCTGGTGGTGTCAGGTGAGAGAAGGGGGGTTACCGTTATTACAATCGCATAAAATAATTTAACATTATTCTATTGGAGTGGCCAGAGGGGATCACGTTATTCTTGTTATTACTGCAATTATTTTACAATTATTATTTTAATACGATGATAAATGTTATTATTTTGCAATACTGTAATGTTACTACTAATATAATGCTATTATCATTATTTTTGTTATTACTTTTGTCATTTGAAGTGGCCTTGTAAAAATGCCATGATAAGGTGGAACGACACTCAAGATGCTACATATACACCTTTCCAATGCGGGGGGGGGGGGGGGGAAGGCACCAAAACATGGAATTCCTCTGGGTTTTTTGCAGTCGAAGATAAAGCAACATAGGCGAAGTGAATGTGAAAACACACACGGAGTCCTCTTACTCGTGATACAATTAAGGGCTCTGAAGCATCACTCGCAAGACCCTGTGGAAGAAATAATTATATTAATGTACTCTCTGTCTGCAATGGTTGCTGGTGCTTTATAAATTTAATTTTTATGCTATAAGTCGAATTGGCTGTCAGTTATGCTTCCCTTTACCCAAGGGTCTTTTGACCTAAATGTTGATAAAAGGAATGTCTTGCTATGGAACAAAGTGACCTGGTTGATAACACCAACTTTTGCCATAATTATGTCATTCGCTTTTCACCTAGTAGACACGTATTGCAGTTGGAGTTCTTTTGCCTCATGCTTATCAGCCCCCTCCACTCCCACAAAAGCATATAAATGCCAGGAAATGTAATCTTAGCTCAGTGCAATCATTGTGGATGTATACCATCTCAGTGGTTTGGACTCCATGGTACCATGTAATAAAATTATCTGATGTAATGTACTTTCCGTTGTGGACAGTGAATTAATTGTGGCTTTCATTTGAGGAACAGGATTTACATCGAGTCGGTTAAAACGTTAGCACAAAATTCTACAACAACCCTCTTCCACTACCACCGTAGTGGAGCCACACAGTATGATCACAAAATAAACAAACAAACACATTTCCGAAGATATAATTTGCATCACCCCACCTTCGGAACTGGCAAGTTAGTTGGTTGAGATTGCATAAGTAATGAACGAATACCTCGACACACAAAGAGAGATGTCAAATTGCATATTTTAGTGTGATGACAGATTGGCAGGGTTCATGGGCTCCACTTAACCACTACTGCATTTTGCATGGGCCCCCCAAATGGCTAAAGTCACCTCTGTGCAAAGGGTACTCCGAGTATGGTTTCATGGCAGTGTGCATTCGGTTTTATGGGAATATTCCATAGCTCAAATGCACAGCTATTCCCTTTTATTAGATGGGTGGCTACAGCAAGCAGAACAATGGAGCAGCTAAAATTTAAATGTGTGCCAGCCTCGGCACGCTGAATGTGATGGAAACGGTTCAATGGCTATCCTTCGGGTAGGCTGAACTCAGAAAATATGCCTCACAGATGACAAAATATTGAACGCAGCACCCCTGCAGCCAGACACACGTTCCTGGTGAGATATAATGACTTGGAAGCACAATAAGAACACGATTGGACGACTGTCGTCATAGAGCAAGAATCTATCTCCAAAATGAAGAGCCTGATGAAAGAACAGCATGATTGGATGCCCAGAGTCAAAGAGCGAACCTATCATCAAAATGAAGAGTCTGGGAAAGATGAGCACAATTGGATGCCCGGAGTCAAAGAGAGATAACCGATCTTCAAATGAAGAGCCTGATGAAAGAACAGCATGATTGGATGCCCAGAGTCAAAGAGAGCGAACCTACCATCAAACTGAAGAGCCTGAGGAAAAATGAGAATGATTGGATGCCCGGAGTGAAAGAGAGATAACCGATCTTCAAAATGAAGAGCCTGATGAAAGAAAGAGCACGATTGGACGCTGAGAGTCAAAGAGAGTGAACCCATCATCAAAATGAAGAGCCTGATGAAAGAAGAGCACGATTGGACGCTGAGAGTCAAAGAGAGTGAACCCATCTTCAAAATGAAGAGCCCGAGAAAGAGGAGCAAGGTCGCTTCTGTGTTTTCCTGGTCACCCTACACATAATCAGGAAGGGGGTTTCAAAATGTATTAAAAGAAAAAAATCTCACGATGATGACTTCCAGCATTCACCGATAAAGTTTAAATAACTTGATAATATGCATTGCGGTGATGGTGAAATCTGAGTGAGAATATATTCCAAATTTTACAAAGTTTTCGTTTGATGTTATTTTAACTGCAGGTTCAAACAAAAGCACCAAACACAGCTTTGCAGCGAAGTGCAAGTGATTTTCCTGGTCATACATATTTTATGGACGTATTTGCAATCCAATTGTAGCGTACATACTTTATAGATCTTATCACATTGTAATTGCACATACTTTATAGAGGGACTCGCGTTTAAAAAGACAAATCGTGCAAAAAAATGTACAAAAATTTTGGTCGACGTTTGCACAAAACAAAACAACAAACTGGACCAACCACTTATACCTGCTGGCAGTGATGACTGGGTACCAAAGACGTCCCACTTTGATGCAACCCCGCTTTGTTCAGACACTCGACCTGAACCATGACGTTTATTATTACCTCCACCACCGAAGGTGAAGGAGGTTATGTTTTTACCCCTTCTGTCTGTTTGTTTGTTTGTTTGTTTGTTTGTGATCAGAATATCTCAAAAAGTTGTGAAAGGATCTGGATGACATTTTGTGGACAGGTTGGGTTCATGACCATGACGACCTGATTAGATTTTGGTGAAGATCCGGCTACTAGAATTATAAAGTGATTCCTCACCATTGAGAGATAGGCCAAAAATAATTTCTAACACGATATCTCAAAATGTTGTGAACGGATTCGGACTAAACTTGTGGATATGTTGGGTGTGTAGCAAGGTCGAAATGATTCGATTTTGGTGAGATCCGAATACGGATCTGGATACGAGAATTATTAATTGTAAAGTGTTCTTCACCATTGAGAGATCGGCCAAAAACGATATCGTACTATATAGCATGATATTTCAAAAATGTAATGGGCCCGATATGTTCTCGTGGATCCAGCATTACGTGGTGGAGTATGCGCACTACCGAGTGCCCTTCTAATTATTCAATGTGATCATTCAATGTGATCACAGAATGTGATTAAAGTAAATTACAGTTTCAGCTGTGCTCCTCTACCCTCAAACACATCCAGGACAGGTAAGTGAGTCTCATTGAAGAAAAAAAAAAATTTTTTTCAAAAAGAACCCAGATTAAAAAAAAAAAAAATTCTGCCTGCCAGACCATGTATCCGATCAGATTGAAATGTAAAACCTATATTTCCCATTACAACTAGATCATAAATGTGAAGTTTCGCATTGATTGATGAAGTCTCGTCCTGGTGGAGGAGTTGCTCTCTTCATCAAAGACTCTATTCCTCACACTCCATGCACTGCCCTCACTCCCCCACACCCCAAGGAATACCTCTGGCTACGGCTTCCCCTCCACTCCCACCTCATGTTTATATGTGTACTGTACTGTCCACCTAACAGTGATTATTCCATTTACACCTCACTATCCAAAAACATGGACCAACTTCTATCTTCTCATCTAAACTCTCTCTTCCTCATATGTAGTAGTGCATGGCTCACAAAGTGGGTACATATACTGTTACACAAAGAAAAAAAAAGTTCAGGGAAACATGAAAAGCATCCCATTATGTTAATCTGCATATATTCAAATAGCTATATCTAAATTTTTAGACCTGCAGCACGTCCGGTTTTAAAGTTACCACTGAATATATACAACACTGTAAATACGCGTTCAAATTTCGAGCTTGGCGTCCGCGTTATGTACGGAATCAGATGAAAAAAACAACGTAAAATATTATGTTTTGGGATAAGAAACAGATAATTTTTACTCTGCCTTTTTAAACGGGCTCAATATGTGACAGGAAAAAGAAAAGAACAACACATTTTGAGAGAGTCCGATGTTATAAATTACGAAGAAAACACAGACGAGTTCAGTACAAAGAAAGCCACACTTGTAAGCGAAAAATAACGTTTAAATCGAATCTATTTCTTTCGAACTTTTGAAAATAATCACTTTAAACATGAAAAGAAAAACATAATTCTTACCTCTCGGATCCTCACGAAGCACCAAAAAAATCTAGCGTTGGTTAAAATGAAGAATTATCAGACAAATGCGAGTCACCTCGTTCGGCTCGGCGTCCTCACACTGGATTCGTACGTTACGGCTCTCGCAAAGACACGGACACGAAGACAAACGCTGCGCTCGACGGCGAATGGAAATGTGCTGACACGCTGCAATTGCCTATTATATCCATCAATCGGGGAAGCTCGCGTTATTTTTCTAATGCTCGCGTTATTTGTGTCCGACGAGAGATGATGATTCGTACATACGAGACTTACACGAAAATCAAGACGGGATTACTTCCGGTCCGAATTTTATTTTTCTGATCACAATTTTGATCTATATTTTTCTGCCGTTAGACTCTGTCATATTTCCAAGAAATTAAGGGAGATTTGGAATAAAAATCATAAGAAACATTATCAACACTGGACTCCATATTTTCTCGATGCAGTGGACACGAAGCGTTATGTTCGAATCCATTATTTCATCAGATAGGGTGGATGCCAGAAACCCGAATAGGGAGACAGAAAATCATCAAAACATAAAAGAGACACCAAAGGTCACATTCTGAGTCACCACACTCAAAATAACTGTCACATAAGAAAAGTACAGTAAAATAAAAATTTTACCAATCAAACTAACATTTCTAAGGTTAAAATACCCATATTCTGTTGCTTTAATTCATCTTTAATAAAACAGGGAAATGGAGAGTAGATATTGCCGGTTTCTACAGGTTCCCCAAGATGTCCACTTTCATTTCTGACCATTGATGGTTTGTCTAAGTACCTCATAATAGTTTTATGTGGAATTTCCACAAACATTCCACAGCATACCCCCTTTGTGAGCCATGCAGAGTAACTTCAATTGTCATCATGCCAGTTAGCTGTGGGTGGGTACCTCTCTCACCTTCATGGCACTTCAGCAACAGCTTTCTGCGACTCATTGGACTGACTCAATCGGTCAATTCCCGACCCGGATCTCAACCAATGGTGCTCTATCTTTCTGGATCTGATTTTGACAAATTTCCATGAAAATATCTTGCTATTCTTCCTCCACTCCAATCGGTTCTTCTGACCACGTGCTTGTCAAAGTGTACATCTCTCTGCTATTATCAGAGAACCACCTCAGTGCCGTCGAGTCTGGCATTTCACTCAAGCCGACTGCAGGGTCTCCAAGCAGCATCAAACTTCTAGACTGGTCTCCGATCGCGACTTTCTCCAACATCAACTCATCCTGGAATTCTTTCAAAGAAACTTGCTCTCCCTCATGCACAGATTTATCCCCTCTCGTCTTCAGTTGTCCTACCCTTCTCCCGCCCTGGTTCACTGAAACTTGTGGTGAGGCAGTTGTCCTGAAACAACTTGCCTTTGGCCTCATGGAAAGCAAACCAACTGAGGTAATCGCAGTTCCTTCGACAAAGCTCAGAACAAGTGTATCACCCTCAGGGAGAGCCAGAGAAACAACATCTTTCTAAGCTCAAGTCTGAACTCTCAAACCTCTCTCCCTCCTCCAAATCCTGGTGGCATGTAAGCAAATCTGTTTCTGTGTGTATGTTCCCACCATCCCCTCCCTTACTTCAAATGGCCGCACTGCTGACACCGCAAGTGAAAAGGCTGAATGCCTAAACTTGGTGTTTGCATCAAAATCTTGTGTCACAAAACCCATCACTTTCTGTCCCCACCTTACCCAGTCGCACCCAACTGTCCCTGGACTCTGTGTCCTTTTCTCCTGACAAGGTGGAGAGCTTGCTGTCAAACCTTGACTCAGATTCTGCAACCAGTCCAGACGGCATTAGCCCACGTGTCCTTAAAAACCTGCTCCCTGTTCTTGCTCACCCTCACTCTCTTCTATTCAACCCTCTCATTTGCACAAGGTCATCTGCAATCTGCTTGTAAATCAGCAAACATTACTGCCCTGCATAAAAAGGTGCAAAAACAGATCCCTGCAACTACAGACCAATCAGTCTTCTCCCAATCATCAGCAAGTTATGGATCCATCATGGCTTCAGACATTAAATCCTTCCTCTTCTTCAATGGCCTGATTTCCGATCATCCAATTTGGTTTCAGACAAGGTCACTCTACCCTGGATATGCTGCTTCTGCTCTCCCAACAATGGATGGAGGTCCTCAATGCCAGACATGAAATCAGAAAATATCCTCGACATTATCGCATGATTTTGACACAGTCTGGCACCCTGCCCTGCTCACCAAACTCTCCCTATGGTATCCAAGCCATCTCCACTCATGGCCTCTCAAAATACCTGTCCTGTCGCAGCCAACGTGTGGCCCTAAATGGAGTTCTTTCATCCCTCTTCCTGTCCAGGCTGGAGTCCTCAAGGTAGTGTTCTGGGCCCTGTTTTTTCTGGTTTTCATCAATGATCTCTCTGACTCTATGGAAAAAACCTCTTTATCTCTTGCTGATGACTCCACCCTCTGCCATCTGTCATCCTCAGACCGGCAAGCAGCAGCTTCTTCGCTCTCTGCAGAATCTGGATAAAATCACAAACGGGTCCCACACGTGGAACATGTCTTTCAATCCAGACAAATCTCCACTCTCACTATGTCTCTTCGAAGGACCGTTTAGGAAAACCCCCCCATCCACTTTCTCAACAATCCTCTTGAAGAAGTCCTTTCTTTTCAAGCTTCGGGTCTCACTATCTGCCATGATTTTTCCTGGGGAAAGCCACATTTCCAACCTGGCCTCCAAAGCCAGTTGCCGACTGGGAATCCTCCATCGTCCAATGTTCTTCCCCGGCCCACCTGAGCTCCGCACCACTTCCAAAGCTTTCGTCCGCAGCCTGATGGAGTACTGCTCTCCCTGCTGGGCTGGTGCTCCTGCCTCCCACCTTTCTCAGCTTCACACTGTAGGAAACCAAGGCATTTCGGATCATTGGTATCTCCCGTGATGAGGCTGAGTCTTTGGGCCTCTCACTCTCTCGCCGCAGGCAGAGTCAGTGTGTTTCTGTCTTCTACTGTCTCCTCTCCGGTCTTGTCCCCACCCCCTGCTGTGTCTGCGCATATGTCCCCACCATATTTCTGCAGGACGCTTAAGGTCCGCCAACAACCCCCTTCTGGTAAAACTACCAAAATCAAGAATCACTGCTCACCTTCACCATTTCATTCCTCTTTTCCTGCTTGGAATAAACTCCCCACTCTGTTCAATCCCATTCTTCTCTCCAGGCCTTCAAAACAAGCTGTTCAGAAACCACCTCTTATCGTCCCCCATCCAAATCCTCGATCTTTTCTACCCCGTTAATCCACCCCAACCCACCTCCTTCGAATTTCCTGCTTTCCTTCCTGAAAGTCCCTGTAATGTCCATCGTGTATTCCCCGTGTTCCCTGCCCCATCCCTCTCCCTTCCACAGATCTCCTAATGTCTCTGTTCCCCACTGTTTTGTCCTTCCCACTCCCGCCCCTCTTGTCTCATGCTCCCCCTTGCTGTGCGTTGTGTGTTAGCTCTTCTGAGCCTCAACAAGGTATACAAAAAAAACCCCCACCTATTCGGGCAACCGAAAAAACAAAAATCACCACAACTCCCCATGAGGAGTACTTGCTGTCTGCCAAGTTTCAATTTTTTCGTTTGTGCAGTTTCAGAGAGATACAGAGGACCAAAGTTTTTTCCGTTTTCCAACATCGCTGCCACACCACGTGATCTATGATGTCATAATTATCAAGAAAACATTCTACATGAGTAGTGCTCCTGTGGTGGAAAATTGTGTCAATCCGACAAAGCAGTTTCAGAGAAAAACATTAAAGTTCTGTGAAGACAAACATTACAGGACAAACAGCCAAACAGTCGACATACTTGGCAAAAAAAAAAAATTGTCAGAACCAAAAATTTTCCACCAAGTAGCAAAGACCCAAATACAATACCCTCTTTTCTTGCGAGGGTGATAATGCTAGATTTTGCATCTATTGCTAAAAGGAGAAGTGTGTGTGTGTTGTGGTGTGTGTGTGTGTGTGTGTGTGTGTGTGTGTGTGTCTGTTGTGTGTGTGATGTGTGTGTCCCATCTGTGCATGCGCGTCTGCCACCACTCGCTTGTATTAACAACGTAGGAATTTGATACTTCACATTCACAGATATTTATCGCATTTTCGGAGTTCGATTTGCATCCAGGAACACAACAGTTAAGATGAACCAACTTTGAAATTGCCACTTTCTTTTAAATGCTGAAAAGTATGTTTAAAATGACTCTTGAATGACAGATTTCATGCCAGCAACGGCAGGTTAAAGTGCCCCAGTTAGTGGAGCGAGTCATGAACACGCACATAAAGCATTGCATGTGTGAAAGGCCTCATTAGCATCAACATGTCATTTCGAAAGTCCCATATTCTTAAGGTGTTTCCTTGCACATTTCAATCACATCTCTTTCAAGGGAGATGTTTTCTTAAATAGAACATTTAGAATACAATTACATTGGTCTTCCTTCAACACTGAGGACAGATGAGGAATAGTCGCCAAGGCTTCAAATAACTTGTAATCTCTGCAAAACAGGAGATGGGCTCCAGTTTTGTTGTCCATAATCGACCTCCTTTCTTTTGGATGACGTTGAAATGGCTGGTCGCAACTCTGAGAGAGCTCTCTAATATGGCACTTGTATTCAAAGTGATAAAATCTTTGGAACCCATTAAGTGCCAATTAAAAAAATATATTGGTTCTAAGTACAGTATATCCAAAACAGGTGCTTTTCAGGATTTTTCCTGGAATAAGGGGTCTTCCAGTTGGAATGCCCATACCACAACAACACTGGGGCCGACAGAGACAGAGATGACACAAAAAGGATCAATATGCTCCACTGAATAGATTTTCGAGTAATATTCATGAACAAAATATTTAATCACTGATTGGATAAAGTAACAGATGAGTCTGCCAATCGCAAATGAATAAGTCTCTCTGTCTCTCTCTTCTCTCTCTGCCTGTGGCTGCCTGTTGCATCATTGGTTGGGACGCGGCTTTGCCGCTGATGCAGTGTCCCCTTACCAGTACAGTACACTGGTACTCATTTTGCCGACCTCGGAAGGATGACAGCTGAGTCAACCTCCCTGGTGTATTTTAATTCAGCGGCCAACGGGGCTTGAACTCAGGACCCTAGGATCCCAAGCCACCACCCTAACCACTAAGCCATCACCAGGCTTGGTAAGCTGCTCACTAGAAAGGCATTTCTCGAAGGAAAACAAATATTGGTTGATAGGTCCATCTCATTCAGGTGTTGCACCCTCATACGGACAAAGGCATCATATCATATGCATTCCTTTCGGTGTTGTTTTACTAAGAATGTTTCTCTACGAAAGTTGTGTGTGGATTATTATTATGTTGTCCCAAGCCTTCTGGAGATGCAAAATCTCTGATTGCAGTGATTTGACTGCTGTACAATCAGTACTTTCCAAAAAGTTCCTATATTGTTGATACTTTGAATTGGGTTTTTATCACATCCACCACACCAGTGGTTTACTGAATAGCTTCACTTTTGTTCCATCAAATATATCCAGAAAGATGCAAAAGCTTGAATGAAATTAAAGTATTATTATAAACCATTATTCAATTTCCAATGAGAACTTTCCAGACATGCTTCAGAAAGTTGAGCAACTACTCGAGCTTGGAGTGATCAGAGAAAACCAGAACGCATGGTATCAGTTTTACAAAATCCATGTAACAGTTGTGCTCATAGAACACGATACTCCACACAGGTGCTATCTTCAATTTCACTTTACTTCTAACAAAATAATGACTTTAACGATTGTTTAAAAAACAAGTCTGAAGACGACAATGGTTCACGAGTGGTATTTATGAGTAGATTGTTTCAGAAGTCAAGGATGAGACAATGTGATATTTTTGACCAAGTTATAAAAATGATCAACATGATGTGGTACGAGTGACAGGTTATTAGCTGCAAAATGTTGAAAACCCGGTTTCGTTCAACAACTTTCAAAATTTGACCTTTGCAAAACCCTTTAAAGGTCACAAAACAATGTTGTGTACATTAAAATAAGGAAACAGGATACTTGCTATAGCTTATTGGAGTTAGTTCGTCGAAGAAGGTCGAAAACCCGGTTCGATTCCCACAACTTTGAAATTTGACCTTTGTGGCTTTAAAGGTCAAAGGTCAAGGATTATGACCTTTGGTGCAAAACTTCTCTGGAACATTCAGGAACAATATAACTTCATATAGGCTATTTGGCATTTCACACTCCTCGGATTATCCATACTTTGATGAAATCAGCGTAAAAACAAACTTGAAGGGGGCGCCACGGGCAAGGTGTTCGAGATAGAGCAAAATGGTTTCAAGACTGTAGTTGGGAATAACCTCAAGATTATGCATAAAAAATATTGTCAACCTAGCTTTTAAAGTTTGGCGGTCGTATGGATTTTATGTCAAAATTCGCAATTTCTAAGTTTTTGACCTTTTGACCTTGAATTTGAGACGAAAATGAAAAATCGGACAATAAAAGTTTAGATAATTCCACTTTGCTATTCAAATACTGAAGAACCCATTCCATTCAGTCAATTCCCTAGGAGAAGATAGATTTTAATCCGACTACCCCCTAAAAATGGCTATTTTTGGGGCGTGGCTCCGCCCACAATGGGCGTAGCCACGCCCCATCCAGGAAAACACAACAAGACATTGATATCGAACACATAACCAAGTTTCATCAAGATCGGATAAAAAGTCCACGGAGTTATGCTCTGGACAAACAGACACACAAAGACAAGCGGTAGGCGACATGGGTAGTCGACTACCCAATAACCTGACGCGATGGGCCCGTTCGATGGGAATGACCTGAGGATTAAGCCACAAGAAAATTCATGATTCTAGCTTCAAGGGTTAATGCTGCAGATTGTTTTTCTTTAAAAATACCCCCACATTGAGGTTTTTGGCCGTTGCTAGGCAACGGAGGGGTCCATAGCAACGGTTTTCTTTCTCACACATAACTAGGACATACCATGAAACCTACCATACCAGTTTCATGTAATATCTGACTCATAGTCTCTGAGATATAACGAACTTCGTTTTTTTATTGTTTTTGACCAGGGTTCATTCAAATCTATCTTCTCCGACAGTTTTCATAGGATCCGGCTGGAAATTTTTGACAATATGGCTGAATGTACTGCCCACAGTCGCTCGTGACCCGATTTTTGATTTTCGAAAAAATAAATTTTTTATGATTTTCCAAAAATTTCAAAGTCCCGTTGCTAGGCAACGGTGTGTGCCATAGCAACGGTTCTCATTTGCCACACAACAGGTCAAGGTATGAACCTACCAACCAGTTTCATCGAAATCGCCATTGTATTAACGGAGCACTGGACCGAACAGAGGGACAGACAGACAGACAGACAGACAAACATATCGAACGGAAATTACTGATAATAAGGTAGAACAAATTTCAAAAAAAAATTTTGAATTTTTTTTTTTTTCGACGAGATCGACTACCCAACAGACAGACACACAGACATAACGAATATAGTGGTCACTCTGGCTGGCGCTCGTGAACCAAAATCTGAAAGTTTTTGTACTGTTGAAGTCATTCAGAAGTGTCCTGAACACCACCCTTGTACACCACCCCCATTGAACTTCATTTGAAATTGAAGTACTGCAAAACTGGAGGTTTTTGGAAGCATTATGACAGGCAATTTGTGTTCCACAGTCATCAAGTATATACTGTTATTAAATTTATGTAAAATAAAGATTGTAAAAGTCATATAAATAAATTAATTCTGGGTTTTACCACCATTTTCGCAGTCTCTATTACACCACCCTATCTAACACATACATGAGTTATTCATGCCTGTTGTTTGTGCCTTTATCAAGTCCTTAAAAAACAGTAAGTTTCCTGTTTGGAGTGATTTTCAATTTGTTTTGACTGCCAGACAGGCAGGCAGACAATTAAAAATATTATCCACTCCGCTCTGTGCATGTGCAATCAGGACAAATTCAGAGCCAACGTACGGTAAAATAAAAGACTTGCTTCCTTTCATGTTCCGAGTTGTGTTCAATATACAAGATTCAATTTAAATAAGTAGTTCCTCGATCACAAACTGATAATACGGACGGACGAATTAACATGAAGTAATTCCTTAACTGCTTTTGCTTTGCGTGCGCATGGTAATGAGTAAGAGTTTAGTAGATGCGATCATTTTCAGAAAGTGAAATATGATTGTTCGAACAATGACACCATGTGTATGGACAAGGTGCTGTAATCGCCAGACACCATGGAGATGATTCTCAGAGTTTTGCAACTATGTTTGTAAAGTGCTTTGCAACTGGCTTGTGCAGAGTTGGGTTCTGGTCCATTCCTTCAAATTAAGCATGAAGAGTACATTAAATTAAAATCACTACCCATGTTTAAATAAGTCTGTAAATCCAGTGATTGAAGGAATTTCCTCACTTTACTGAAAAAATAAATCCTCTCGTTATGTTTGTTTGGAACGTACATATTGATATTGTAAACTTGACCTCAATGAAATAAAAAGGTCACAGAAGCAAGATGATCATCAATAATGTTCGCAAATTGAAGGGAGGATGGTTGAAAATGTTTCCCTAAAATAAACATAATATCTGCCTTACATGAGGAGCTGTTACTAAAAAAAAGAAAAACACTCCTTATCCATGATACTCACCACTGGCATGAGCAGATCTGACAGCATGGACTCTTGTAACAAGGCTATGTCAAGACCATTTGCTTCGACAAGTTGTTTCATTTGAATCGGTGAGTGAACTTCCACCACCATTTACATTTACTGTCCCAATCGTAAAACCAACCATCAAAGAAAGCAATGACTTCAAAATACAAGAGACCAAAAAGAAATCATTATTGAGAGTCTTTTCAGCCTTAACAATCAATTTTTTTTAAATAGTGATGTATCATGAAAATTGAATGAAGCAGGCTTACGAATAATAGCCTGAGCACATTCAAGAAAGACATAAATCTGGAAAAAATATTCGAACAAATTTAAATTCCATTTTCTGTACCGTACATGTATTGTTTAAAAAATTAAAAATTATTGAAAAGTTTTATTTATTTAGGTTTTGTCAGGCTTTGACCAGCCAGCTTTTCTATTGTTTCAACCTCACTGTTAGCTTCCACAAGATCAAGACTCATCAGAGTAGGTTTTAATTGTCAGGTCAAAACAGGCTTCCACAGTCCTGCATGTCAGTACTTTTATCAATAATAACAATAGATAATATACACCCACCGTCGGAACATCACCAATTGGTGGATTTGCTGGAACAGAAACAGCATCAGTACCGTATGTCTGATGTTGGCTTAATGTTCGGGTCTACTTGGGATCCCAGGGTCCTGAGTTTGAATCCTGCTTTTATGTTGAATTAATACCAGGTTGGGTTGAATCAGCATGTCAGCTCTGCCTGGAAACACAAGGCATCATCCAACTGACTGGAAGAGGGGCCTTGTTGTCCCTCACTGCTGAAAGGAAGGGTGATCGCCAGGACTGCAACAACTACGCAGGGGTGACGCTGCTCTCAGTCCGGGTAAGGTCTTTGCTCAGATAATTTGTTGGATAGGGTTCACCACCATCTGCTTGAGCACCAGTGTGCAGAGCATCAGGCTTCACACCAAAGTGGTCAACGATTGACCGTATCCTTGCTCTTCGAGTCCTCAACAAATGCAGCGAGAGTTTTGGCAGGGGCTGCTCACAGCCTATGTTGATCTCTGCAAAGTGTTCGATTCAGTGAGTCGGGGTTCTCTCTGGAGGATTCTTGGTCCTTCGTGGGGTGCCACCAAAACTGATCAATTCGATGTCTGAACTATACTCTGGAACTGAGAGCTGCTGTAGATATGGTGATACCATCTCCAACTTGTTTCCAGTTATTACTGGAGTTTGTCAGGGGTGTGTACTGGCCCCACACTTTCAGCATTGTATGGACTGATTCTGGGGAGGATGTTGAAGAGATTACAAGCTGCGATGCATCGTTTGGGAATGTCAAGATTCTCGGACCTTGATTTCACAGATGCAGGCAGTCATCTTTGTGGAGGACTTCGGATATCCTTTTGGGGCCCTCCAAGTACTGAATGAGGGTCGTAGCCACTTGGGATTATGGATGCCTGGTTCAAAACTGAAGCAATCCAGGCTTCAAATAACATCTTTGAATGCCACTATCTTGCTGCTCCCATTTGTGGTAGGATGTTGACGGTCAGGGAGCGATTCACTTTACCTGCATGATATTCATGTCTCTGCTGACTGTGAGTCAGAGTCAATGGACATTTCCAATTCAATGGATCATGGGGGTGGCCTGTCCGGTACCTGTGCAGGAGGATGAAAGTTGGAGTCTGTCAGGTCGTAGTGTTTCCAATCTTGCTCTTCGGAATGTGAGACTTGGATTCTGACCAGGGACTGAGGAGGGAGACTTAATTCTTTCGGTACCAGTCTCTTCGAAGAATCTTGCTATCGCTGGTCGGATTGATGTCCAATGAGTGGGATGCTGAGAAAGACTTGAATGAGATTTTGTTTCCTGCATAGTCCTTGAGGATCAGCTGTGGCTGTATGGCGTGATGTAACTCATTTTCCTGACGCTTGATCCTGCTCACCAGATTATTTCAGTGATGGAGCCTCGTTAGTGGAGGAGGCCAATGTCTGACCACGTGCTCATGGTTGCAGCAGTGTTGATCAGCATGTCATGCCTCATGGTGCAGGCAGGTGATCAGCATGTTCAAAGAATGTGTATGGGCTAGGCAATCTGCCTGCGCGATGGCCAGACGGAGCCTCTGGAGCACCGGCAGAAAGTGGAGCAATGACGCGCTGCTACCAGCGCATTCTCCCATAACTGACCTTGACCCGACTGAAATTTGTGCATGTGGAAGATTCATTTGATTCCATCGAGTTTGAATTGTTTTTTGTTTTCTTTCATCCATATTATGCATTTTTCTTCCTGGGGAGGGGGGCGGACGTGGGTGGCAATTGGAACAAGAAAATAGCAATCAGAGATTGCAGACCCTGCCAGGACTTGTTTTCTGTGGTGTATTGTGTCGTTTTTGTGTGTGTATTATATGTTGGTGTTTGTTAGCTGGTGTGTTTACACAATTAATACAGAACATAACTAGAATGCCGCTTTATAACTGCTGGCAGTAATGACTCGGTTACCAAGGGACATTGCACTTTGATGCATTCCCGCTTTGATTGGACACCTGACACTGACCCATTATGTTATTATTATTGGACCACCTGACACTGACCCATTTATGTTTATTATATCAATTGAAATTCAGAATGTGGTTTAAAATAAATTCAATTCAAATCCAAATGTAAGGACCAAATTAGGTTTTTTCCAAGTACTGCTTTGGAGTAATCATAAGAACCCAACAAGCAAAAGAAACGATGAAGTCATCAGCAGGAACCTGGATAGGATTCGCATTTTCAACTGCTACTCCTCTAACCCTTAACCCATCCAGTATAGCCACGTGAGCCTTATTCAAAAAAATCCAGGTATAGCCAAAGTGAGCCTGATTCAAAAAAATCAAACAAAAATACCAAAAGAACACATTCAAAAAAATTAAATAATTCTAGGGCTGCCCTAAACAAACAGAACAAATGCAATACCTCATGGTGTCCAATCAAGTTGAAATTTAAAATATATATTCCCCAGACATACTAGATCAAATTTTGATGAAACGACTGCTAAGATCATAAAACGAAGTTTCACTTCGATCGATGAAGTGGTTGAGGAAATAATTTTTTTCAAGATTTTCGTTAAATCCAATTATGCCTTGCCAGACCATGTGGCCTATCAATTATTCATGAACACCATGGTATCCCCAAGGCTTGGGGAACATGTGTGTGAGTTTTCCCATCGATCTGTCCAGCCATTCTGGAAGAAGATGATTTGTTAGGTTTGAGATAAATCCAATTTATGGCTGCCAAAACACGTGCTGATGACATCACAGGGTGGGAACATTTTGTTCCCATGCTAGGCGGCCATACCTGTTAAATATTTGCCTCGATCTGTTCAGCCATTTTCGGAGAAGATTTTGAACATTTTTTTTTTTTAAATGGTGCCGACCACGTGACCGATGACGTCATCATTTTTTTTTTTCTGTGGCCAATATTCCCCGAGATGACATTCAAAAATTTTCATACTGATCAGATGTGGCGTTCTACGTATGCAAGTATGATGTGATAACAAAGGCACCAAATGACATCCGTTTAAAAAAGAAAAATCACACATTCCCCCCCATCTGGAGTACTTGCCATGTGCCAATTTTCATTTTTTTTTCCATGGCGCGGTTCAGAGATACAGATGTCCAAGGTTTTCCCATTTTCAAATTGTTGCCACACCACGTGTACTTGTGATTTTCCATATTATCATGAAAACATTCTTTATGACTCTGTCGCTCCTATGGCTGAAATTTTGTTGTCAATCCGACGCGGTTGCAGGAGAAAAAAACAAACACTCACTCTACTGCTGGAAAAACAACAAACAAACAAACAAATAAACCAATGTCACCCTAGGCTGATCCGTATCTTCCAAAAGTGCCACGTGTGACTTCTTTAAGTCACACTGAGGGAAACAGAGCTGCTATCCACCAGAGCGACTCCTTGAGGAATATCTGCCTACTGAGAGATTCCGATGAGAATCGTTCTACAGAGTTAACCATGAAAATATGCGTTTGCCTCATAACGTCACCAAATGACGTCATAATGTCTCAAGCTTGATATATCTAGAAAGCACTTCATCGAGGTGTTCCAATTTGAGGTACTACACGATATGGGTTCCTAAAACTTAAAATTTGAACCTTGGGGTCAAATAGTTACCTTAGGCGTTAACCATGAAGGTCAAGGCCAATCGCCACAAAATTAATCATCTGAATGCCAGACCATGAATATATTCCCATGAAGTTTGAAACGACCGCATCAAATTACTCAAATAAGGGTTTCGTCGACTCCCCTGATTGCGACAAAGTGACCTTTGACCTTTACCTTGACCTACAAAATTTTATGCGCTGAAGCGACCTCTATGGCCTCTGATATGGCGTAGTTTACAAAATTTCAATGAAACTGTGCTCTGCAGAGTTGATTTATACGTGATTACAGAAAAAAAAAAAAAACAACAACAAAAAAACACATGAAACGTCAAGGGCAATCGCACCAAAAATTATCAGCTGAGCGCCAAGACCATGAACTATATTCCATGAAGTTTGAAGACGATCCGATCAAAATTACTCAACAAAATAAGGGTTTTGTCGATTACCTGATTTGCGAAAAATACCTTGACCTTTGACCTTGACCTTCAAATTTTTATGGTCCTGAAAGACCTCCATAGCCTCTGAAATATGGAAGTTACAAAAATTTCAATGAAAACTGTGGTCTGCAGAATTTTTTTTCGTGATACAGACAAACAAAAACAACCCAAAAAAAAAATCTCTCGT
>CM068954.1:76690018-76712720 GCA_035128595.1 Eptatretus atami | reverse complement strand
TGAGATTTTTTTTTTCGACTAGATCGACTACCCAACAAACAAATATCCAAGTTCATTTTTATAGTCTAGATAAGAGCACATAAACCCCACATACAAGTCCTGGCGAAGGTCTGCAATCTTTGATTGCTCTTTCTAGTGTCACAAACAATATATTTATTCAGAACTAAACAAACAATATATTTATAACAGCCCCCACAGTTCCCACCCCCGCCAACATTAATAATAATAGTAAATATCATTTTGAAAGTTTATCTTAAACTTCAACTGTGCATTCACAAGTCCCAGATATGTTCTTCTCATCTCTGTGAAGTACCACCCAATCCATATACAGTGTCTCCCTTAGGGAAGTCTGCTTGGTACACCTCATTCCCACATGAATAATAGCTGGCACAAGCTATCTGTATTTTCATGTCACGAAGATGTCCTTTTTTGAAGAGTCAGGAGCCATTTCTCTGTTGGTAATGATGCACAGCATCCTCTTTCCAATTGCAGACATCCATTAAATATTATTGTGGTTCTGCAAAACTGCATGCCTCTAAGGCAATGGCACCCAACATACAGTGATCCCCAGGCAGTTATTTCATTACTCTTTGTGCAGTCAGACCTTCCCCTCATGTCTAGTGGGTTAACGGGACGAAGTGCGTTGCATGGGTCTTATAGCGAAGTCTAATTATATCTCTATCTTCCATTATATTCTGATTTCCATTCCAACCTTTTCCTTTTAGCCATGGTACAAATCAAATCAAGCAAGCAGGCAAACACAGGATTTGAATAACAAACACACGAACGGCCTCCCGTGGCTTGGAACCAACAAACTTCCTCCACTATAAACCCTACACACTGCCCAGCGCACACATGGCATGCCCTTTCATTCAAATTTGCACACCAATTTCCAACGGCATCTCACCTTGCTCACCCCTCGCTCACTAAAAACTCACCACCTCAACTACCAACACCCTCCCACGCATGGGAAAAATATTCCCGCATCTCCTCCTCCCTCTGTATCGATACAATTCGCCACTAAACAGAGGCGTGCTGCACGGCTCAAGGTACTCGGACCACATGATGAGGGGACAAGCCACGGATGTTAGCAGCACCAACCGCATCTCGCCAGGGGTGCCCATATGGGCATGTGGGATTGATGCGACCCTCATCCAGTCACCAGAACATGGCAGGACGGGCGGTGGGGGAGTCACAGGAGGAGCGGTCCGAGAGTTCGGTACGGAGCTCCGGGCTGTGTCACGCCGGATGTGCGAATGAGACCGCTTCCGGCCCCAGGAGCCTGGCAGGGCATGGCTCGGAGCACTGTGGCCCAATAGCGAAGTGGGATTCGGGTCGCTTCGGGTTGTCACCCCACCCTTCACCCGGGGATTATAAAAGGCAGATTGTGGAGCCATCCACTCTCTTTTTCACCTGTCTGCCTTGCTCTCTCTCTTTCACCTTTCTACTTTACCCTTTTCTTCACTGCTCCTCGTTGTCTGTCCGTCGCTGGATCTGCACTCGTGGTTGGTGTGCAACAGACGTTCTTCTGGGACCAGTGCAGAGCACACATTTCCACGAGCCCCAGCAAAGTGACGAAGCAGGAGATAACGCGCCGACTCTTGAGGTGGGAATAATCAAGCGGAGTGACCCACGGAGGTACACGCAACACTCACAGACCTATACACAATTAGGCGAGGGATCTTTTACCTCATGCATCTTCTCTCTTCTCTCTCTTTCCACCCCTCTATCTCATCCCTTTGGACGCACAAAAAAGCATTCATTACTGATTCGCAATCACAGTTTCCTCTGGCACGACACCGCACCCCCCCCCATATTGCACTACACCCCACTTCCCACTCCCACACCTTAGACACCAGTATTTCTCCCTCCTACCTCCCCTGAAGCGTACTGGATTGTGTTGGTCGGTCGACTGTGCTAGGTATTGCAAAGCCGTTCATCCTCATCTGCTCTCTTTCTTTCTTTCTTCTGGCTATCTAATCTTCCTCGGATGTGTGTGTGTTGTGTGGTGTGTGTGTGTGTGTGTGTGTGTGTGTGTGTGTGTGTGTGTTGTGTGTGTGGTGTGGTGTGTGTGTGTGTGTGTGAGATGGCACCTGTTGTATCATAAGTTGAGATTGTAGAAGTTCTAACAGGATAAGTCTGCTCTGTGTCTGTGTTTGTAAATTGCTTACCTTTTGTCGCACCCTTGCTATCCCACAAATTCCTTGCTATCCCTGCTGTAAATACCAATAACCCAATGCACTGTGCCACATACCTTTCCCTCACTTGATTGTAAATAAATGCTTTGTGTAGAAATGTTCCCAGCTCGTTTTCATCTTCCTTCATTGGTCCATCATGGTTTTGTATCCTAGCCTAGCCGGGACGTTATCCCCCAACGATCTGTTTCCCTAGCCCATACGTCCTTGAGCAGTTACGCTCAGCTGCATCTGATCCGGTAAGGTGATCCGGTTTGGACAATGCGTACCGAGGGCGCGCCCTCTGGTAATTTGATCACGTGATCATGAGATAAACGATATTTATGAGACGGAGGACCCTAAGTCACGTGGTCGAATTATTGGCGTTCACGGTCGATTAGCGACCCGCCCCATCACAAAGCTATTCGTGGGTGACAGCTTGAATTTCCGGAGAGTCTGGTGGGAACCTGAGGTAGCCCCCCCCCTCCCCTCGTGTGTCTTCTCACCCAGAAATCCCACATCCACAACAATATATAACCAAGCATGCCATGATCACATGAGGTACTCCGCAAGGTTCAAAGTCTATTCACTTGTTGTGATCCGTTGGGGGTTTTGGGAGAATGCACCCGCCCACGACACTTCAGGCCTTGCACCAGCCCACATCATTGGGATTTAGCAATACGGGGAGTTTCAAGATTTCAATCCTTTGGGCAAACTGACAAAGTTCTCCAACTCGATCATTAGGCTGATGCACATCTCTTTCTCTCAGGTACTTTTCCAAATATTTTTGGCTTCTTCTAGAAGCTTTATGAGCCATTTTGGGTCACAAACCTTATCTCAAACGCACAAAATACAGAAACACTCCCGAATGAACATTACTCTTAAGGGGTTATGCGCATGCACACCGAGCAATCTGGGGTGGATTACGTCATTTTGAAAGTCCTGTATTGAGACTTGTTCTCCTTCATCAGGAGAAAGCTTTCGATCATGTTGACCTTCGGTAGATTTTTGAAATAATGTACTCGAGGTGTTTGAACTTAGTTCTACATTTATCTCTTCCATTAAAATGCTTTATAATAATATTTATAGTGTGATTAAGATCAGTAATAAGCTTGTCACACTGTTTTCTGTTGAAAGGGGAATTCGACAAGGTTGCCCTCTTTCTTCGTTGCTCTATGCTCTCTCCGTCGAACCGCTGCTGGTTTCCATGTGCTCCAGATTCGCTGTGTTTTGGGTTTTCTCATCTTGAGACGACCTGCCGAGGTGTTCGCTTACTCCAATGATATCTGCTTGTTTGCGCAGGACCCCAATGATATTAACGCCATTGTTCATTATTTATCCTTCGATTAAAAGGCTTCTTTCAGCTAAAGTAAATTGGAATAAAACGAGTGCCCTTTGGCTTTGTACCTCTTGTCACCTAGTACCAAAGCTTCTTGTGGGTTAACATTAGTGTGAAATACTTTGGGGGTGTTCTTGGGTAACAATTCTCCAGTAACAAAGAATTGGGCTGGTTTGCTCCATTTTGTTGCGGTAAAATTGCAGGAATGAAAAGGTTTTCTAACCCAACTGTCTTTTGGTGCTGCCTCTTCCAGTAGTGTGACTTCAACAACTGTAGAAGTGCTTTGTATCTTTTTATTTTGGAATGGAAAACACTGGCTGTTACTAGATGTTCTCAGTTTGCCACCGACTGATGGAGGCCAAGATTTGGTTGTTATAAAGTGGCGGTTAATGGCCTTTCGTCTGTCGGTTACTCTGCACATGTCATATATGCGCCCTCCTCCACCATGGGTCAGCGTTGCTTGTCACCTGTTGCAAGAGGCGGGCAGACTAGGTTATGACCGTGCTCTGTTTTGATGGATCTTTCTAAACTTGATATGTCTCCCCTCTCGGGGTTTTATCAGAATTTATTTTTAAAAAGCATGGCAAGCCTCGATGATAACAAGAGCCACACATTCCTACACAAAGCAAATGTTCCTTGTAGAGCCTTTCTTTTATAACCCCTATGTTAATGGCATGCCTGCTGAAAGGTGTCTTATTCAGCATTTTTTGATAAAAAAACATCAAATTTGTTGTGGATATTCGAAGCCCAACTGGCAATTGGCTTTGAACTGATGCATTGGCAAGTCTGGTGGCCATCTGATCCTCTAGACTTGTGGCACGTGTGTATTATGTCGTGCACTTCACACCTGCATGCAGCTTACTCCTACCTGTGAGCAAGGTCTCCCAAATAATGGAGTAGGTACAGACCTAATATCTTCATCAACCTTTCCTTAACTTTTATACAAATTTTCTCTTGTAGACTGTGTCATCGTTTCACTTTTAGTGTAAGCTTGAACGCACAACATAGTTTTCCAAAACAGAGAGATCTTTATTTGGATTGTGTTAAATTCCTTTTGCATTGGCAAATAATACAGCAGAAGGTTTGATGGAGAGATCTCTTGCCTTGTTCTCCCCCTTATTTTTCTTAATTCGAAAGGTTTTTGCAACCCCCCTTGCACCCTCACAACATGGTGACCTCGAATGGAGAATAAGACATTGGATTCAGGGTCCAATCATTGGTTACACCAGTTTTCACATCTCTTGGCAGGTTAGTGTCCATTTTGTAGCAAGCTGGAATTCCTTTTTAACATTTATATTGAATGTCAAAGGTTATCTCCTTTGTTTCATTTTCTTCACAACTGTTTTGTTCGTTTAGGTTTGATTTCTCTCGACCTGTGCGTTTATCTCTGGTTTAGACCTTTCACATAAAAATTCAAATACCGTACTGTATTTCTTGCTTGCTCAGGTAAAGATGGCAGTAAGGATACAAATCAAATAAAAAGGAAACTTAATGGTTTCAAAGTAAATGATGGAAATATTTTATTCATGTTTAAAACCTTTGTATTAAATCATGTGAAGTTAGACTTTGATTTTTGTTCAGTAACATGGAGGTTACTACAGTTTGAAGCCAAAATGGTTTATTAGTGAAGTTATTTGTGAAGAATGAGAGAAATGTTGAATTTTTTTTCTTCTATAGTTTGCGGTTCTGTATTTAAGTTCAGCTATCTGTTTTTGTTTTCTTTCCTTGGAATGAGAATCTGATTCCTCTTTTGAAGTTTTTGTTTTTTCAACTGGTTTTATACTTTTTTCTGTTTTGTAATAAAAGATACAAAAGTTGGCTCTCCCTCTCCCTCTCCCCCTCCCTCTGTGTCTCTCTTGTGTATATCTTGGACACAAAAGGGACACAACGGCAATTGCAGCACCGTTGTTGTGGGCGGCTTCATGCGGGATTTTCTTTCGCTCCATCGCGTGTGCCCTTGTGTTGCTGGTGCGCGTCTGGCTTTTGGGCGTGCGACCGTCTGGCGCGCCGCTGGTCCCTGCTGCCGTGGGCCTGCCCTTCGCTTGCCTTGACCTCGATGTGGAGAGCTCTAGCTCTTGTGGTGGTTGAGCAAGGATCGGCGTGCAGTGTCGGTTCTTGGTGCTCTGTAGTTTTCCTGTGATCTGGACTTGTGATCCTGCTCATTCCTCCACTGGTGTGGAACACCGTGTGCAGTTGCCTCCAGGTCGTGGTATTGTTCTGGCAATCACGGACGCAGCTCATTCTGAAGTTGTTGGTCATCTATAATGAGGGTGCTGTTAAGTTGCAAGCCAAGATTCTTTTTAAGTTCTCTACGATTTTAGTTTATCTTGTTGTTAGCATTTCTGTTTTTTATTTTTATTACGGAATAATACCAAGGCTTCAGACAAGAGTGATTCGCTATACAAACACAGAACTTTCGGAGTTGTGGAAACTGTAGCTCTCAGCTGAAAGTTTGTTTACCCCCAGGATATTCTTACAAACACTCACAGTTTCGGTGTTGCGTGTAAACGTGGATGCCGGGTTGGTAGAAAAATGTGGCGTCAAATAAAAGTTGTGACTCACCATCCTTGTCAGCAACAACCTTCGGACAAAGGAGTGATTTGATATAGAAGCACAGATCTATTGGAGTTACGTAATTGTTACTCAGCTGAAAGTCCACTTATTCCCCAGGATATGTTTAGAAACATTCACAGTTTTTGGTATTGCGCGTAAATGTGGATGCCGGGCTGGTAGAAAATGTGGTGTCGATTAAAAGTTGTGGATCCACATCCTCATCAGCAATCTGTCAGAATAAGGAGTTTGAGGCGTATTTTCACTCATTCTGAATGATCGTCATTTGCATTGCCGTCGATACTGCTTGTTAATGCTAAATTACTGTGCAATAAGTTTGATGACTTCACAGCAATTATAGTCTCCCAGTACAGTGATGTAAATCTAGTGCCAGTAAGTGAAACTTGGTTTACCTCACCAAGCCATTCCACATGTTTTGACTTACCAGCATTTACTCTGTATCGCTCTGATCATGATGGCCGAATGGGAGGAGTTGCTCTTTATGCTTAAGATTATATCAACGCCTGACAAGTGTGTAACAGTCTTGTCCCAACACATCTTAAAATTATTCGGGTTAAACTGACATAGTTGCCTACTGTGCGTCTGATGAGGAATGTCGACATATACATTGCCTATGTTCCACCACGATCTCCCTACCATCAGGAGATTAGTGATCACATCATCGAGATGGTTGACCTGATCAATTCAATGAAATAGGCGGTAGTACTCATCATGGTGGATTTTAATGATCTACTTTTTTTTTTTAATGATTTTAATGATTTAATGATTAATAGCTGGGGTGTTTGAGAGTTTTCTTGCTGACTGGTTGATAGTCGATTTTATACCTCACATTGATCCTGCACAGTTCTGTTATTGCATATGTCCGCTATCATTTCTTGGAAGCATGGCTGTGCTGCTGATGTGCCCCTCTAACAGTACATTGGTACTCATTTCACCGACCTCGGAAGGATGACAGGCTGAGGGAATCCCACCTGGTGTTAATTCATCGGCCAATGGGGCTCCCAAGACCCTAACATTCCAAGTCAGCCACCTGAACCACTCAGCCAACACCAGGCTTATCCTGCACATTATAGAAACATGAAAGGAAGCTCAAGCAACCACTATTTAGTCCACATGTTAGATGTTTCACATCAGAATGTTGACCGACGAGGTCATTCTGCAAATATTTGCACTGTCAACTTTACGAAGGCCTTCAACCTCGTCAACCACTCCAAGGTCATCGAAAAGCTCATTCAGCTTGGGGTTGATGCTTCCATTCTACTACAGTGTGTAGTTTCCTTTCTCATCATTCCCAAGTGGTTCGTTACCGAGGGCAGACATCGAACCCCTTGTGTCTCTTCTGCGGAGTTCCACAAGTGTCAAAACTAGGACCCATTTTGTTCCTTGTTCGGTGAATGATGCAGCTGTAACAACAGGATACCGTTGGAAATATGTGGACGACTAGAGCATGGTTGAAGTGTTGCACAGAACTCAACAAAGTTCGATGCAAGCCCATGGTGATGCACTTGGTGATTGGTGTTGCCTCAATGGCATTAGGCCGAAGCCGAAGAAATGTAAGGTCATGCAAATATCTTTCCTCCAGAATGTCTCACCCCAAATAAACATCGTCATTGACAACTTCTCTCTGCAAAGAGTTCAATCGTTCACTCTCCTTGGTGTTGTAATCCAATCAGATCTGAAGTGGAATAGTCAAATCCAGCAGATGATCTCTCGTGCTGCATGACGACTCCACGTTCTTTGTACTTTGAATAAATTTAGTGTGAGTGCCCCTGATCTTGTTGAAATATACAGTGTTCATCTGCCCTTTGCTGGAGTTTGTTGTGCCTGTATGGGGTTCTTGCATCACAAAGGCCGCTCAGAGTGATGAGATTGAACAATTCCAGAAGCGTGTGCTCCATTTTATTGCGTACCCATCTATTCAGTCCTACGTGCAACAACTTAGTCATTTTGATACACAATTGTTGAGTGAATGCATGAATGAGCTTCTCTTGCATTTTGGACTTGGTCATCTAAAGTCTAAGCATCACCGTAAGATGGTGGCTAATGCAAGATGGCATTCTTCCTTCCACCCGTCAATCTGTGTCTGTACATAATATTCAATTCAGAATTGCCCAACATCTTGACCGACTGTACCTCAGTGTAAGACTCAAAGCTATAAAAATTCGACACTTGGTGCTTTTTACCCCTCAGCCCGAATTGGGCTGAAAAAGGGGTATTGTCGTCACAGGCGTTGGCCGGGTGTCCGTCCGGGCGTCCGTCTGTCAACTTTTGTTTTCCGTCAATTTCGGGGAGAACTCCTTGTCCGATTAAATCCATTTTTGCAGGGTATGTTGGGGTTGAGTAGAGGAGGTTCCTTTCGAAAATGGGCGCGCTGCGATTTTCAATGTGGCCTCCATGGCAGCCATCTTGAAATTGGTTTCCGTCGATTTCGAGGAGAACGCCTTGTCCGATTAAATCCATTTTTGCAGTGTGTGTTGGGGCTGGGTAGAGGAAGGTTCCTTTCGATAATCAGTCGATGCGATATCCAATATGGCGGCTAGGGCAGCCATCTTGAATTTGGGTTTCCGCACGAATAACTTGAGACGGCTTCACATCGTTGATTTTTATTCTGGCGAGGTATAATGGGGTTTAGTAGAGGAAGGTTCCTTTCAAAATGGGCATGCTGCGATTTTCACTGTGGCCGCCATGGCAGACCATCTTGAATTGGTTTCCCGGACAATAACTTGAGAACGGCTTCACACTTGATTTTATTCTGGCGAGGTATAATGGAGTTGAGTAGAGGAAGGTTCCTTTCCAAAATGGGCATGCTGCGATTTTCACTGTGGCGCGCATGGCAGCCATCTTGAAATTGGTTTCCGTCAATTTCGAGGAGAATGCCTTGTCCGATTAATATCATTTTTGCTGGGTGTGTTGGGTTGGGTAGAGGAAGGGTCCTTTCGAAAATGGGCGTGCTGCGATTTTCAATATGGCCACATCTTGAAATTAGTTTGCGTCAAGGGGCTGAGGGGTTACACCCGCTTTGCGGTGCTATTTTTATATTTGTTGTAACATGATTCTGCTGGCGATTCTGATGTTAACCTTGTATCAATCAGTCTTCTGTCTTTACCAATATTTTTTTCTATAATAAACCAAAATGAAATGAACATTTTTCTCATATTCTCATACTCTCTCTCTCTCTCTCTCTCTCTCTCTCTCTCTCTCTCTCTCTCTCTCTCTCTCTCTCTTCTCTCTCTCTCTCTCTCTCTCTCTCTCTCTCTTCTCTCGTCTCTCCCGTCTCTCCCGTCTCTCCCGTCTCTCCGTCTCTCCGTCTCTCCGTCTCTCCGTCTCCCGTCTCTCCGTCTCTCCCTCTCTCCGTCTCTCTCCCTTCTCCCCGTCTCTCCCGTCTCTCCCGTCTCTCGCGTCTCTCCTGTTCTCCTGTCTCTCCTGTCTCTCGTGTCTCTTCTGTCTCTCTGTCTCTCTCTGACTCTCTCTCTCTCTCTCTCTACTTCTGCTCTCTCTCTCTGACTCTCTCTCTCTGACTCTCTCTCTTCTCTACCTCTCTCTCTCTCTCTGACTCTCCTCTCTTCTCTCTCTCTTCTCTCTCTCTCTCTCGTGACTCTCTCTCTCTCTCTCTGACTCTCTCTCTCTCTCTCTCTGACTCTCTCTTCTCTGACTCTCTTCTCTCTGACTCTCTCTCTCTCTCTCTTCTGACTCTCTCTCTCTCTCTCTCTCTCTGACTCTCTCTCTCTCTGACTCTCTACTCTCTGACTCTCTCTCTCTCTGACTCTCTCTGTCTCTCTGACTCACTCTCCTCTGACTCTCTCTCTCTCTGACTCTCTCTCCTCTGACTCTCTCTCTGACTCTCTCTCTCTCTGACTCTCTCTCTGACTCTCTCTCTCTGACTCTCTCTCTCTGACTCTCTCTCTGACTCTCTCTCTCTGACTCTCTCTCTGACTCTCTCTCCTCTGACTCTCTCTCTCTCTCTCTGACTCTCTCTCTCTGACTCTCTCTCTCTATGACTCTCTCTCTCTCTCTCTGACTCTCTCTCTCTGCTCTCTCTCTCTGACTCTCTCTCTCTCTGACTCCTCTCTCTGACTCTCTCTCTCTGACTCTCTCTCTCTCTGCTCTCTCTCTGACTCTCTCTCTCTGACTCTCTCTCTTCTCTCTCTCTCTTGACTCTTCTCTCTTCTCTCTTCTCTCTGACTCTCTCTCTCTCTCTGACTCTCTCTCTGACTCTCTCTCTCTGACTCTCTCTCTCTCCTCTCTCTCTCTCTCTCTGACTCTCTCTCTCTGCTCTCTCTTGACTCTCTCTCTGACTCTCTCTCTCTGACTGCTCTCTCTCTGCTCTCTCTCTGACTCTCTCTCTGACTGCTCCCTCTCCTCCTCTCTCTCTCCTCTGACTCTCTGTCTCTCTCTCTCTCTCTCTCTCTCTCTCTGACTCTCTCCTCTCCTCTCTGATCCTCTCTCTCTCTCTCTGACTCTCTTCTCTCTCTCTCTGACTCTTCTCTCTCTCTGACTCTCTCTCTCTCTTCTCTCTGACTCTCTCTCTCTGACTCTCTCTCTCTCTGACTCTCTCTCTCTCTCTCTCTTCTCTGACTCTCTTCTCTCTCTGATCTCTCTCTCTCTCTGACTCTCTTCTCCTCTCTCTCCTGACTCTCTCTCTCTGACTCTCTCTCTGACTCTCCTCTCTCTCTCTGACTCTCTCTCTCTCTCTCTCTCTGACTCTCTCTCTCTCTCTCTGCTCTCTCTCTCTGACTCTCATCTCTCTCTCTACTCTCTCTCTCTCTCTGCTCTCTACTTCTCTCTCTCTCTCTCTCTCTTCTGACTCTACTCTCTCTCTCTATCTCTCTTCTCTCTCTCTTCTCTCCCTCCAATCTCCCTCTCGCCACTCTCATTCGTTCACTTTCCTTCTCCTGCTTTTTCTCTCCTCCCTTCTCTCTACTCCCTCTTTCTCTTCTCGCTCTCTTTTAATGACCTCTCCTCTTGGTCTCTTCTTCTGCTCCTCTGCTATCTCTCCCTCTCTCCCTCTCTTCTCTCCTCCTCATCCTCTCTCTCTCTTCACCGTCTCTCTCTTCCTCCTTCTCTCTCTCTCTGTTGTTCAGTCATTAGCATGAAAAATGTGCAAACCTTATCTTCCTTCCAATTCATATTGTTGCCTCAGTGACTGTCACTCAGTGAAAGGTGCTCAGGAGAGAGGGTGGAAGAAATGAGCAAAACGTTGCTTTTTCTCAATATGAGCAATTGGGAAGCCCGGCAAGCGCCTCTGCTCGTTCATCAGATAAGCTGAGTCTGAGCTCCAATTAAACTCCATGGAAGTTTAAGAGCTGGGCTTGCCTCGATTTATCAAGAAAACGCTCATAGAATTTTGTCTGCAAAGTAAGTGGAACTTGGAGTCCACCTGCGGCACGTTTGCTAACAAGTCTCGCATCAGGCAAATCTGAGACAAAGGCAAATAAAAGCTACCCTTATTGTCACACTCCATTTTTCTGTTTGATTGCCTGTTATTTCTCTTATATATTATATAGCTTGTGAACGGAAAATTTGGCAGACATAAGGAGGCCCCCACAGTAAGTGTCATTTGGTGTTGGAGAGGGTCAGGTAACGATTTTGGTGGTGTTTGGTGAGGGGGAGGGTGGATCTTTGTAATCGCTTATTTGATTGCAACCAAATGTAGCAAACACACAATGGGTAAAATGTGGAGTAAAATATGGGGAAGGGGGGGAGCATTGTAATTTTAGGGGGGTGTGTGAGGGTGAAGTGGAGGTTCTATTTTTTGGGGTCCAGCTATTGCAGTCAGTACGATGGAATCGTAGTAATACCAAGCATGCTGCATTCATGGGGTATTTATGGTAAAAAAATATTAAGTTATTAGCCATTATAAATTTTCTATTTAGGGGATTTGGAATGGATGGGGGAGGAGGTCTGTCATGTCTTGAGTGATAGCCCACCAGACCTGTAATGAATAGTGCATGCATGTGAGGTGTAACAATTAAAAAAAATAAGTTATTAGCTTTAGAGATTTTTCAGATTTAATAAGGGGGATCACGAATCTGGGGAAGGGGTATCTTATTTTTTTCTGCTTTAAAATATCGTGAACATACTTTTCAAGGATAGTGTCGGCCCCAGGGAGTAGAATAAGGAGGTAGGGTGTAGGATTTGGGAAAGGGTAGGGGTTAGTTTTGTTTATCTTGAGAACTGTATTGGTACATAGCACCAGGACCCCCCCCCCCCCCCAGCACTTGGCACTTGTTTACATTTTCACCACCGCAGGAACTGGGATACTATATTTGTCTGTGCACATAAATGAATGAAGATGTGAAAATGAATGTTTTATCAAAACAAAAGTTTTGTATGTCATGGTGAATAACTGACACAAGTTGATGTATGTGGAGCATTTAAATAAGTGATGTAAAGGGGAAGAGGAAAAGGAGGGCAAGGGAGAGGAGGGGAGAAAAAGGATAAAAAGTACGACACCTTCCTCTGTGTGTCTTACATGATGTCGTCTGCATTGGACGTTTCTACATTTTGCTCTGTGCAGAGAATATGTGTACTGATATATGACTCAAGAAATTTACATACTCTCCTGGTAAAAAGTATGAAAGTGGTATATGTGGTTATAACAGCTGATTTTGTTTGTTTGTTTGTTTTGTATACAGAGTCACGGCTCATGTAAGAGCAAGAACACTGAACGGATCAGGATGCTGAATAGAACAAAGTGAACAGTACAGAGAAAGGGGAATCACAAGCAGCAGGGTTGAGGGACAAGAAAGAGGGAGACTTAGACAAACAATGGGTGTTGGAAGGAATGAGGAGTAGGGCTGGACACATGGTGTGGACAGGATGGATACAGAAGCAAGCTCTCAAAAATCTTAAAATTTGCAAGAAGGTGGGTTTGGGGGTTGTGGTTGGGGGAGGGGAGTAATAGGGGTAGAAAAGATCGTGATTTTGGATGAGGACGATCTGAGATGTTGATGAATAGCTGTCTTGAAGACCTGGAGGGTAGAATGAGATTGAAGTGAATGTGGCAGTTGGTTCCACAGGTGGGAAAAAACGAGAAACAAATGAGTAGAGGTGAACAGTGATTCTGGATTTTGCGGGTCTCACCAAAGGGGATTGATGGTGAGCTGCGTGCTTACTGTAGATCCCTAGGTGGGGGCGGGGTGGCGGGGGGACAGAAAAGAGGCTGTGGAAGATAGAGAGACCACCGACCTGTCTGTGATGAGAAAGTGATAGGCCCACAGACTCAGCGTCGACTCATATTGATTGCATAATGTGACTCATATTGATTGTATAATGTGAATCAGTAGCTAATCAGCTGTGTTGAGCTTGTTTTAAAATTTATGTGATCATTTCCAATCAGTTTATTTTTGCAATCCCTGATTTCCTTTGCTTTGTGAAACATACAGTACACATCCATATTATGAGAGGGTGAATAGTGTCTTGCTGATGAAATTGCTGATGTGACCTTGAGGAAGGATACATCGCTCAGCTTCTTCCTTGTGGTTCAACAGCAAAAGAAGACTAAAGACAAACAGAAATCGAACTTCCAGATCAGAACCAAGGATTCAGTGCGCGACAAGATCAGGAGCCAATCAACAGGCTCAACTCCAAAGTTCCCAAAACAAGTCAGAATGCACTGTTCAATAGGCGGTCTAAGAGTTTGGAATGAGTGCTGCAGACCCATGCAGGAGGACATTACTCTGCAGTCGAAAGGGCAAGGTCTCTTGTAGCCATCCATAGTGTTCTGATTCCAGCGCCCCAAAAGCTATCAGCAAGTTTCAGCACCAGCGCTATACGATTGCACATTTTATCTCTCGTTATTTTTTGATGGCTGCAGAAGGTAAGGCTTCTGTCAAAAGTCACTCCCAAATACATGGGCTCGGTCTTGTGATGAAACCACCTTCCACAAAAAGAAACATCTAATTCTGCAGTGGCAGATTTATTTTCCAAATGGAAACCCATAACAACTGTTTTTGTCGGGTTCAGCTTTACTTGGGCCTCCATCGTTGGAGGTAGCCATTGAGTGTGGTCAAGTCACAAGTAAGAGTTTAGCTGACTTTCTGCAGGGATTGATCTTGTGTAGTCATAGCAATATCATCAGCACATACGTACTGTATGTACTTCTTCCACTCCATCTCGAGCATGTCAGAAATGTATGCCAAGACAGAGCCTTGAGGGAGACCATAATTCAGAGTCTGCATCCTGCTTACATGACCATCGAGATGGACCCAAAAACGATGGTCAGCAGTCAATGTGTTGGTGAGTTCAAGTATTAAAATGCAGTGTATTACACGGGAAAGCTTGAATATCAAGAGACCCTGTCATATGCCAATGATAAATCGATTAAGGTCACATCTTTCTTTAAGCAGTATTGAAAACCAGCTTCGATATGGCCAGCAAGTGTGGCAGTCTAGTCACAGCCATATCACTCGGGGAGAAAACCAGTAGGAACTCTGGTAGTAGGACCTCTTCTGTATCAAAGAAAGTGGTGCCAGAAGCGCCCATTACATCAGTTCCCTGGTGTTTGAGAGGCGGGAGATCAGGTGGTAGCTGGCCAAGTCATCAGAAGGGTTTTTCAGGCTTTAAAATAAAGCAATGACCGTTGCTTGTCGCCAGAATGGTGGAATTTTCCCCGTCTTGTGGACAGCAGTGAGAAGTGCCACAAGCCATTGTCATCCTCTTTCCCAAGATTATTTAAGAATTTTGGTAGAATTCCATCGACACCAACAGTTTTGTGACTCTTGGTAACAGCAAGAACCTCCTCAATCTCCTTGAGAGAGTATGGAGCAGACAGGTGGGATTCTGCTAAAGGTTGTTGTAAATTTTTGTAGGGTGCTTCTTTGATCTCCATTCAAGTTTATTTGTCCATTGATGACTTGTTCTTCAGCAGCTATAAGGTGAACACATCGGCACTGCGGGCAGCTTGACTACAAAGAGTCTCCTAGAGATGACCAAGCCACCTCAACAAGACTCAAGCTAGGCGACTAGAGTGTGTGATATCAAGACCGTCCACAGTCTCCTTCGCCCTCTCTAAGCGACCCAAATTTTTCGAACTCAGGAGCTTCATAGCAATCTCTGGATCACCACCGGACTCATATTCTCTCACAAGAGACTGATTTTTGTGTCCTGCAAAAAGAAATGAATGCCCTGTGGTAGCCTCTAGGAATATACTTTGTCGCCTTAGATTTTAAGATGGCTTGAAAATTTGGGAAATTCTCATGTATTGGTTTTTGGTGAGGATTCTGATGTTTTATTTTTGAGATAGAAGCAACTCAGTTCACTTTTCATAAATTCCAGCATGGCTTGGGTATCAAACACAGTAGTGGTACCTCAAGGCCAATCTTAACACTGGTAATAGTTGATGCTATAGCCACCCATCTTGCATTCCTGGGGCAGAGGAGCTATGGTATCGCCAGACAGAAGGCTGAGGCATAGGGCCTTTTCTTCTCTCACTGCCAGACAGGGTGGTGACCTTGCAAACCGTTATCACATCTTATCTCCTTAATCATGATGCCCTTTCAGCCCTCTGCCTCTCAAAAGTGTCCAGGTTGCATTTGTTCATCCAACAACCTTGTTCATTCTTGTCCTCTCCAAGACAAATATTATTGCTTACCTCCACTTTTTTGTTCACTTTTATTCTTTCTGTGTAATCTGCTCCCGGAATCCCTGAATCTCTGAAATCATGCTCATCCTTATAATTCATCAAAAGGACAGCCTTCAGCCTCATGACGTTATTTTTCTCATAATCTATTCCTGTATTTTCTCTTGATGTAACCCGGTAACTCTTGGCTTTCTACAGCATGTGTATATTGATGATGATGAATCATATCCCATGTTGTCTTGGTTTCTTCTTCAATCGTTGTCAGTATGGCCTGCTACACATCTTTATAAACCGAAATGTCAATCTATTAAAAAAGTGGAAACACTAAAAGGGTCATTGCAGATCACTTTAAGACTGCAAGGGTTGGGTGTGACAAATGGCTAAAGCTTTTATCTAAAAACCACTAGTTGTCAGCACATTTGCTCAGAAAAATGACTCAAACATTGTGGCCTTGTGTGGGATTGGGGTTTGCAAGTATAATGATGGGAATATGATAGTGATGAGTCTTTGATGATAATATTACCAAGGTCGTGCTGAATATGAAATGCTAATGAAATGGTGATGCCTTAAACTTGCTGATGATGCTGAGACATTGACTTTCTTTCGTGCTTTCTCCTCTGCATCGTGCAAGGCGTGCACTTGATGATCCATCGCAAGCACCTTGCGGGATTAATCCCATGGCATTAACCCTCTTTTCACATGATAATTAAGTGACTTTCTATGTATTGCACGGTAGCTGGACAAGAATGGGCTGCGGGCAAGGAAGAATGATTGATGGTAGAGGCCTGATGCAGCTCACCAGCCACCTCCAGAGTGCTGGGTCAACTTGGGCTCAGTCTGCAAATGATGTGAGGGTATGGTAGGTTAAATCGACTTGTGTTGTATGGAAGGCTGCGGGAAAGCTTTGTGTGTATAGACGCACTCCACCTATGTGATGACTGTGAGGTGTTCCCGAGTTCAATGTTAGTGTTGTCTTCTTACAATCCAGAATTTTTGGGAAACGTACTCAGGCCAAGCATATTTTACACATGGTTAATAGTTAATGAATTCTACTTGGATTGTGAGGACCATTGCAGTCATTGCTTTTTTGTTCCACATCCTCTAGGAATCCATCAGAATGTTGTTATGGAAAATACCTTCAATTAGATGGCTATTTGTCAGAGATGGTTATTTTCCAATTTCATAAAACAAGTTTTACAATAATACCAATGCTGTTTATTAATAATCATTCAAATTATAATAGGATCACAGTTCATATTACCTTCCAACACATAGTACAAACATGCTGCTTGTGTTGAGGATATTATATCCACTGGTGTTGTGAACATTGCTCATATGGATGACAGCTGAGCGTTGTTCACAAAGTTTGTAAAAGTAGAAAGAATTATACCGAGGATGATTTTGTAATTAAGGCATTTGCATATATATAATATATATAATATATATATATATATACATATATATATATATATATATATATATACATTTATATATTTTTTTATTATAATATATACATTATATTTTATATATATTATTGTATATATATATTATATGTTATATATAATAATATATATTTGTGTGTGTGTGTGTGTGTGTGTGTGTGTGTGGTGTTGTGTGTGGAAAATTTCAATCAAACTGCCTCGCAAATGTAAAAAAAAGTATATATACTGAAACGCAAAAGAAACTTACCAATTGTTTGAAATGTAATATAATTGTAACAGTTCAAAATAAAACAAACCAACAATTGCGAATTGAAACATTGGCATTTTTATTTTATTGATGACATGTCAAGTTTTTGACCAAGATACACCATCTCATAAGTTTGTTCTACAGTACAGAACAGCACAGGGTGCAATGTCAGTCCCCTTTCAATAGCGTGTGTGGCCACCATTGTTTTGGATACAGGCAGTGCATCGTCGGCGCATACTGCCTACCAGTCTTTGGATGGATTGCTGCTGGATTCTGTCCACTCAGTCCTCAATGTCTGAAGCCATCTGACTTGGGACCATCTGCCTGTCCTGCCTTGCAGTGGTGATCCTGGCCTCCCTGATCGAGGTCTGTCATCTGCAGAGTTGTGGAGGGTGTCTCTGTCCACCAGGCCGATATCGTCTGTGTGAACAGCCAAGGCGACGTGCCACCTCACGGTAGCTCAATCCGCCTTGCAGTATGCCCAAGGCACACTGCCGTTGATCCCTTGACAATCGTGCATGTTGATTGAAATGCCCATTTTGCACTGCCTTTTAAAGCCAATATCAAGACATCACGTGCAGCTCATTAAAATCATCCCGTACCCCTCGGCTAATCACTGACAGTCAAAACAGCTGTTCAACAGCTGTGCTATGAAGTGACCATTGAAGTTCAAGTGACCATCCTGACCGTTTTGTCTGACAGTGAGGACACTATTGTCCACAAATAAGTTCACACATTTACTACACGCAGTGTTATTGTTGATATTTGAAGTTTAAAAGGTGGTAAGTTCTTTGCTTTTCAGTATATATAAGTTTCACAAATACAAGACTTTCAAAATGATGTATTGCTATTGCTCGGGGTGCACATGCAGAATACCTTTGAAATGGCAATAATTGGGCCATGTGAACTTCTATCGTGTGTGCACTTTCAAGTTTGTCACCTAAAATGGCTGACTAAGCTTCTAAAATAAGCTAAAAATATGTGGAACAGTGTCCGAGAGAATGTTGAGGTGTTCGCCTCTGCACACTGAAAGAGATGGAGGGAGGCACCGTATCTGGTTTGGGTACTTCTGAATACTGATGGGCAGGTCATATCTAGGGCTTGTGAATGCACAGGGTAAGTTTTAAATCAAATTTTGAAATGACGATGTGGACTATGTATTAATCATGTTGGGAGGGGGAGGGGTGGTGGGCTGTGAGTGCTGTTATAAATGTATTGTTCATTTGGTTCCGGAGCCACAAGAGAAATAATACCAGATTCTTGCATCTATTGCTGAAAGTAGAAGTGTGTGTGTGTCTGTGTGTGTGTCTGTGTGTGTGTCTGTGTCTGTGTCATTTACTACCGCTGCTCACTTGTATTAACAGGAAAGTGCAGTAACTCGACACCTCTCATCTATAGATATTTCTTATATTTCTGTTGAGTCTGATATTTGAATTACAGATTTCATCCCAGCAATGGCAGCTTAAAAGAGCATGTGGTAGCAGAAGTGAGTCACTCTAAACACACACATCAGCACATATGTGAAAGGCCGTTTGCATTCATACGTCATTTCAAATTCTCGTATTATTATCTGTTTACTTTCTATTCTGGCCATGAACTTGATCATCACTCATACATTGGCACACTTTAAGCAGTGTTCGACCATTATTTCATTGTTGTCATTTCTGGTTGAGTCAATTTGTACGAGATTTACACTTCAATTGAAATCTGAGGATTTTCAGGATCATCTCACTCCCACATTCGTTGTCCCGTGTCCCTCATTGTCTCCTTGCCATGTGTCTCCATCTGTCCATTATTATTCGTTGTCTTGGTGTTGGCTTAGACTGAGAGGTTAGGGTGCTGGTTTGGAATCCTTGGGTTCTGAGTTCAAGTCCTGTTCGCCACTGAATTAACACCAGGGGGTTGACTCAGCCTGTCATCCCGCTGAGGTCGGCAAAATGAGTACCAGAGTGGCAGCCAAAAGGCTGCACACGAAGGGAAGGTTTATCGACGGATTTTTTAAATCTGGTGTTGGTGTGGTGTAGGCATGATGAGCCGAATGGCCTCTTCCTGTGCAAAAATTTCCTTGTAATTCCTTGTCTTTGGGTAGTTCTGAAAGCTTCACATCATTTTAAAGGTTCAGTAGAAAATATTGGATTCTCAAACAGCACAAAACCTATTTTGCAATGCAATATAAAGAGGGCTATTGCAGTCTTATTACCCTCGCCAGAGGAGAGGGTATTGCATTTGGGGCCGTTTGTTTGTTTGTTTGTTTGTTTGTCTGTTTGTTTGTCCGCACAGAACTTTTGTGCTTTTCTCTACAACCACTTGTCAGATTGAGACGAACTTTTCGCCATTGGTGCGACAACTCAGGTAGAATGTTTCAGTGACAATTTTGACGTCATAGGTCATGTGGTGTGGCAGTCATATTGGAAAACAGAAAAACTTTGGACCTCTATATCTCTGAAACCGCACCAAAGAAAAAATTGAAACTTGCCACATGGCAATACTTCCTCATGGGGAATGAGTGTGATTTTTTAATGGCATCATAGGTGCCTCATTATGACATCATAATTGCATATGTAAAACACCACATCTGATCAGTATGAACTTTTTTAGGTCATCTCGGATAAAATTGTCCACAAAAAAAAATCATGACATCATCGGGCACGTGATTCGGCAGCCATATTGTTTAAAAAAAAAAACCTCAAAAATCTTCTCTGAAGTGGCTGAACAAATTAGGTGAAACTTTACACGTATGACCACCTTTTGAGGAACCAGAGGTTCACACACATATGATATCATAGGTCACATGGTTTGGCAGCCATATTGGATTTACCCTAAAACCTATTAAAAAAAAAAAACACGCCACTCATAAAAAGTCCTGGCGATGGTCTGCAATCTCTGACTGTTATTTTTCTTGTTTGCTTCTTGCCAAACTAAATTATGATTATATATTTTATTGTTATTTGATGTATTTTAAAACGACATGAAGGAAAAGAAGATACCCAGATATTTCAGTTGGCTATTCATCTTTACAACACAGTTATGATAACCCGTACCACAGTCTCTGTAATCCAGAAGTTGTTTTGTACGTGTGAAGATTACAACACTCGAGCTAATGTGTCAAGGGAAATTGGTTAAGAGATTTGCGTATTGAAAGGGTTAAACTGATTATTCAGCCCTTGCCATGGAGTGGTTTAATTTTAAGGGGACGCAAACAAGCAGGTCGACGGGGCACACTAGCATCTTAATAATGTCGGTAATGTGTTTGCTGTCATCTATTTATTATGCATTTTATGAGAGGTGGAGGGTAGCAGATTAAATGAGAAATTTGAAATATTTTTTATATATATATGAAGTGTGGGTTGGCTGTTATGACATAAGAGAGAAAGGAGTTTGTGAGAAGAGAAGGAAAGGAACTCTGTGAAGAGATATGACTCAACGGGTTTTATTTTTATTTATAAAATCAAAGCTCGTGGAAGAGCGAGGTTATGGAGGATAAATGGATGGAAATGACATGTTTGGAACATAAGAGTGTTAAAGAGCTAAGGTTTAAAAAGTTTATTTCAAGCTTGAGTGGATATGTGATTATTTAATAGCTTTTAGCCAGCACACTTAGAAAAATGTGTATTTCCACTTTCTGTGTCATCGGATCGGAGCCACCCCAAGTTTGAATCAAAATGGAAACTAGAACGACACTCGGGAGAGTACATTCCTCCTCCTCCTGGCTAAATAATTTACGTTTTGTATCCCACTGATTGGCCGGATCTGCATCTGGACCTGAACCAAAATGGAATTGGCTTATTCTTGTCATCCACCCAACTCATCCACAATGTTTCGAGATATTGTGCTATACTGTATATCATTTTTGACCCTGTCTCTGAATGGTGAAGAATCACTTTTAAAAAAAACATTAAATTCTCGTATCTGGATACGGATCTTCTGCAAAATCTAATCGTTTAGCCCTTGTCATACAACTAACCTGTCCAAGTTTCGTCTGAATCGTTTTTCAACTTTTGGAGATATCGTGATGTATGTAGTTTTTGACTCGATCGCTCAATGGTAAAAATAAATCGCTTAAAATAATTCGTCCTTGTTTCACACCCAATTTGTCCACCATATTATGTCCAAATCTATCCATAGCTTTTTGAGATATCCTGCTCACAGACAGATGGACAAACAAACAGACAGACTGATAGATAGACAAATAGAGATGAAAAAAAATAACCCCCATCCACCTTTTGTGGCAGAGGTAATGAGGGAAAGTCATTCCTGGAGAATTCACCATTGAACTTTTATGCAATCAAGCAATATTGCTGAGGTATTTGAGTTATCCCACACTTGATTATACATATTATTAATGTTGACATGATAAAAAACATTCTCACCCACAATTCAGCCCCATGGCTATTGTAAAGCTTGCAGTGCAGCATTTTAACAAGTACACCATGTCCTACCAATCATTATTGCTGCCATCTGTAATCCCCATAGTTTGGCACATTTTGTCCTCTTGGTGTTTGAGCATCACTCAGACGGATGAAGTGCAGGAGAATGAATGCTCTCATGTCTAACTCCCAGGAAGTAATTAACATCGAGAGAATGCTCTCATGTCTTGCTTCCTTCTTGGTATGATCATTTGCTCGAATACATGATTGTTCTGTGATTACCACTAAGGCTTTGTGTGCTTTATAATTCTCTGTCATTTGGCACCTCTGTTTGCTGAGGATTGGCTCCACTGAAAGCAATACCTTTGCTTCGCAATCCACTTGGTAGTGAGATTTTCTGCACAATTGTGAGATTTCTCATCTTCGCACTGAAAATATTTTTGAAAGAAAGATTGGTCAACTTAAAAAAATTTACTGATGTCATATAAAGCCAACTACTTTAACTCGGTGGTGAATAACGACTTGATTAGCAGCCTTCCACATATTACGTAGGATGGATGTGTGATTGTTCCAGTTATAGAACATTATGCAGGGATAGGGTGCTGTTTCAACTTGTGTTGGGTAACCCTTTCAAAATATACAGTAAAGTCACTTTCATTTTTGATGTACTCTCATGGGCAACATTTCCAAAATGTCTCTATTTATTTCTAGCTCTTATGCTCACTTTGTGTTTTAGCTCTTGCTTTGCCAACGCATAGCCTCTTTGTATATGTGAACAAAAATATTGTTCATGTTAAGAACACCATTATGATGGTGAATATTCAGAAAGTTTAATTGGCTAATGTCCTACTTTTGGGAGGTAAGGGTGTCTCACAAAGCATTGTGTAATTATGGAAGGGGTTCTTTGGCCTATAGTTAGAGAGCCCAGTGACGTTTAATTAAAGTATTGCACACGAAAGGTTTCAAGGTGTCATTTGATGGC
>CM068954.1:76650865-76671639 GCA_035128595.1 Eptatretus atami | reverse complement strand
CCTTTTTCAGTGAGTCAATTGTGAGCGGATCGGTGAGAGGCTCTTTCTTCACTGACTTCAGCGCCTTCCGCATCACTAAAGCGGCTTCTCGTTACCTGCCCTTCGGGTTGATGACTTGAAATTTGTAAACTGTTTCCACTGACGAATAATCAATGGCCGCGCTATGGCGTATCACACCATATTTTTTGCTGGCTGATGAATTCATTATCAATTGGTCTGCAAATCTCTTCTTCAGTACTTCGCCAAAGTACTGATTCGCGGCGATGTGATTTTGCAACTCGAATTCTTACACAGATCCAATATCGATCGAAAATTGATTTCAGATGTTCCGGTCGTTTCCTTTCGATTACGTGTTCTTCGACGTATGCAATATATAATTACAGACATCTTTGAGACTTGCTTTTCAATATCCTCCTTCATTGCGCTCACTCTGTCAGCGGCTTTAATTTTCTCGGATCGGCATGAATGATGTACTTTGGCTTCTTTCACAATCAGATCCACCCTGATATCTTCACCAAACATTTTGCAGCTTGAGAATTGTTGATATATCTCGATTCTTCTTCTCGGCCTGTTTTGTCTCGATCTACCCGGTTTCTCTTTACTACCATTTGGTCGGCATTTGAGTTCTTATTACAAAACAGACATTCGTCACCAAAAATACCAGCAGTGGACGTTGATGATGTTGGAGAAGTGACGCGACGTAACTGCATGTGCGTTCATCACTGACAATTTTGTTGTAATGTAACTGGCAATTTCGATGATACGGCGGTGAGTTTTTGTAACATTGCTGTGATATCGTTGGTATCTAACGGGAATTCTGGTAAACGGTCGACCACGCTACGATATTTGGATAAACTGAAGTTTTTCAGCAACTGCTGTATGACAAACTGCAAGCAACAACGTATGCTGGAATGGTGTGTTATACCGCTTACCTGATGCGGAGTAACTACAATGGATCCTTCGTTGTCTTTTTCCCCTTCTGTTCCCACTGAGCTCATTTCTGGCACCGGGTCTTTGAATGCAGGTCACTGTCTGGAAGATGTTGTGCATTCCTGTCGTCACTCTGTGATGAAGGATTCTGGCTGATCATTGTGGTCGTCATTATGAACTCCGAGTAACTGGGATCCATTTGTTGTTCTGAATCCATGTTCGAGTGTCCAACACAACATACTAGTACGAAAATCGAATCCGATTCCTCCCCTTCACGAGACTTAACAGCGCTACACAGCACTACAACTATATTCTCAGTGCTGTGATGCACAGTTGGAGCTAAAGAGAAACTAAGTCTACTCTCAGGAATGAAGACTTTGGAAATACCACAAAAAATACCAAACTGCTGTTCTGAAACGTTTAGGTTAGTTTCGTTTTCTATTTCCAATGGTGCCCTTTTGGGCCCTTCTTGTTGAACCAAGCCTGTTTATTATATTTGAGTTCATTTTAAGATTGCAGTACATACCCGATTCAGTCATTTGAGCCCGTGCGCTTCTTTTTCAAGTGTCCGATTTGGGCTCTTTTTCGCACCTCCTCTAATTTGGGCCCTTCTTGTCTCGACGGGCCAGGTAATTTTTTTCTGACCAGTGTTTTTGATGTTTGGACATTATAGGAGTATTCTAAAGACCACTTTGGAGGTTCGTGCTTTAAAGTTTTATTAAAACAAACTGGGGCCTTTTGGGGGCCTTCTTGTTCAGCAAGCCTGCGTATTTTATTCTTGAGTTGTCATTTCATGGCATTCATTTCAATAAATCGATGATTTCAATTTCGTTTTTCTCGTGATCTAGTTTGATTAAAAGTACAAAAGGGGCCTTTTTCAGGACCTAAAACCTTGAAGGCCATGGTGGCCGAACTCAAAGAACGGTTTATTTAGTTTTTCATGCCATGGGCATCAAATGACACCTTGAAACCTTCGTGCTCCATACTTTAATTAAACGTCACTGGCTCCACACTACTAGCGTTAGGAGAATTATGTTGAGGTCGGGGATGTTATTTATATTTGCTGAAAATGTTTCATAATAAATGGATGACCACCTCTTGTCGTGGTCTTCGATCATAAGAACTTTTGTTGATTAATATGTTTGAAGCCTTTAATGTGCATTACTTTGACAGAAAGTTGTACTCGAGTTCATTATTCAAAAGAAATAAACAAGACAAAGCTGGTGTAGAAATACACATAGCATTTGCTTGCTTGTACCACAATGCTGTTTCGATAATCCAGAGTGATTCAGCCTGATATTATTATCTTCTGGCAAGCTTATCTTGGTTGGAATTAAAATTTAATCAGGGGATATAAACACCTCCCATTGGTGGCATTAACCGAGGGTCGATATATTTGGGGAGATAAAGCTTTTGCTACAGGAGTTTCAAATTCTATACAGCACAGAACCAGGGAATTCAAATCTGTATATATATAATATATATATATATATATATATATATATATTATATATATATATATATATATATATATATACATACTATATCAATAACATTTGCTCCCATTGTTCACCAACCTCTTCAAGCCTGACACTAAAATTGTATTTTGTCGAAACATAAAGCTTGAAAGCAAAGGAGATCATTAAATTAAGGCTAGACAAGACAAACTGTGTGCCGGTGTTTCACTGTTTCAACCCCAACCTGAAAATGGAAAAAATCTAATTTCATGCACTCATTGCTTAAGGGTAATTGTGGCCATTGCAACCTGACTCTCCAATCAGGGGGCAATGTACATGGATTTGAAGTCACTTTAAATGTGCCATATCAGTTCCCACTGCAGCTAAGAAACCAGAATGTCTGTCCTCTGACAATTTGCAATGGCTGATAGGAAAGCCTTTGATAAACTTGAAATATGATCACACATTGACTGAGTAAAAATGCATACTTCATTCACAGGAATCTGTGCTGGGAAAAAGCTCTGCGATCACATCTACTGGTGAAAGTGCACTCTCTGGAGCATCTTTATAATTAGAAAATTCTCGGTATAATTAAATGATCAAATGTGCCAGAATTTTTTTTCCCACTTTGAGGCTATGGAAGAGCAGGTGGACAGTATGAACTTGCAGTAGCTGGCAGTGGGTAATTATTTGAGATACAAGTAAGGGAAAGAACAGAAGAGGAGGAGAGAGAGAGAGAGAGAGAGAAGGAGAGAGAGAGAGAGAGCATAAAGAAGGAAGAGAAACACCTGCAACCCGTAAGCAAGATGCTTGGCTCTGAAGAGTTAATCGTGATCATACAGATTGTGGGTAAGGGATGGGGAGGAGGAGGGGAAGGGTGACTTTAAGTTGAACACATTGTCAGTTTTTATGATTAATTAGAATTTCATAAAAATCATTAAGCAGACTGTACAGAAAAAACTGCAATGATTATTTGGGAAGGGCAGAGCAAAGTCATGAAATAAGAGATGCATGTTATTTTCTTTCATCAAGAAGACCTTCCATCTTCCTTGACTTATCACTATATTTTGGTCCAACGTCATCTCAAAATTGCAATCTCGTGTTTAAATCTCCCTGACACACAATGATATTTAGCACAAATTGTCGGTGATTTTATATAAAGGTAAGGAACAAATGAGGCATAGAACCCCTGGGAGTCATTAATGTTAAATGCAGAGAAGGCAAATAAAGTATATACTCCATTGTGCAACTCTTTGATTACATGGCAGCAGTGAAATACCCTCAGCACTAAAATAAATAACTTATTAAGTCGGTTTTTGAATAGTAGCTCATTGCTGTGCTGTCAATTTGATGAACATGACATTACTTGTGTTTGAGAACACCTAAAGGTGGACAACACGAAGGTTGTCAACTCCCACCCAGTAAAATCTTGGCTTAGCTCACTCAAATTGATCGAAAATAACAATTGAAGAAACGCCCTATAATGTAGCTTCTGCAATGTTTAAGTCGCTCCAGAAAAACCATGAGTGCCATTAACTATAAGTTGAAAATAAAACAATCCATTGGTAATATTGCGAAACAAAACCAAAAAGTTATTTAACGAGAATGGCTCTTGTAGAGCGCATTAGTCTCGCCTCGCGCATTCATTCTGAACTAAAATACCATCGTTAACTGAACACGCTACTGTATGGCCCACTGGCTATTATGGCCTTGGTACATTGTACTGTATCATCCATGCATCATATTGTGCCACATAGTTTGTTGGCATGGGTTAAGAACATCATAATTTAATTATTCACTCACATCAGGTCATAGATCACATACAAGAGTTTCTTAAATTCAGGATAAGAAGGTCAAATTAAAAAAATCTGGCTGGAATATGACTTTACCATTATGTCATTGTTATCACTCTATATACCCGGGGAGTTGACGTATGCCAAGTTCCAATTTTTTTTCGTTCAGCGGTTTCAGAGAAAATTATGACAATTTTTTCACTCTAGTCCAAATGGCTGCCATTCCATGTGATCTTTTGATGTCACATTTAGAAATAAAATATTTCTTTGTGGGAGTTCCTCCTTGTTTTAATGTTTCACATCGATCGACAAGCAGTGCAGAGAAAAACATTTTTAAGTGAAAAATGTAGACGTGATAACATGCACACACATTAACAACACACCACACACACAACACACACACACACACCACACACACAACACACACACACACATCTCGTTTTTCAGACACAACTTTTCCTTACAATTCTATCACACACACAAAACACAAACAAACAACACACACACAAACAAACAACATGCACGCACACACACACACACACACACACACACACACACACCACACACACACACCCACAAACAACAGAAACAAACACAAACTCAAACAAAAGCACACTGAAACAAAAACATACCAACACACACACACACACACAACAAAAACAAACATACACAAACAACAACACAACAACACACAACAACAAACACACACAACAACAAACACACACAAACAACAACAGCCAAACACCACAACAACACACAAAAACACAAAAACGGACACAAAAACAAATACTCATACACACCACTCACACAACACACACACACTGACACACTCACACACACACACAACACTCACACACTCACACACACCTTGGGTATTGCAATAGTCTCGCATCCCTTTTGGGCGGAGACTAATAAAGTGACAGATTATTTACCTATGTGACCCTTAACCCACTGGTGATTATGTAACATAAGGGACAAATGAAGAAAAAGTTGCAAAAAAGTTCAAATGTTGGTAGCACTATAGTCGACGTGGACTTGATAAAGTGGAAGTAATTTAGGGAATCAGTGCAGGCATGGAATGGATTCACTCATATCTATTTTGGCTCCACAGTTTCATGTTTTTTCTTTAACTGAGTGTGTGCCTACTTATTATATGTTTGTGACTTGAAAGTGGGGTTGTGGTGCAGTAAGTGCTGGGACTGAGTTTCAAAACTTTAATGAGTCGAAATTCCAAAGTGTATAAGAGTGAACAAATTTTCTGCAGCAACCACACTGTAGTTACAATGGGACATAGGAGTGCAATATTGAAATAGTCATGTAAGGATTCCGGCCATCAGACAGCGAGTGTTCTGGCTCACCGGGTTAATTTGTACAGGTATAGTTGTATCTGCCAAGGAGGAGATTTTCCATTTATTTTACATTTGTGCGAAATGGAAGACGTGAATATAAATCTGGGGAAAGAAGGAACCCGAGTCAGTATCCAGTGGAGGGAAAGGAAGTGCTGGCTGCAAGCAACCTGGATCGATATTATGTGAATAATGTCTTGAAGATGTGTGAGAATTCTGGTAGTATAAGTTCTGATGTCTGTTGGGTCGGTAATTTTTAGTTCCCTTAGCCGATATACTATCTCGTACTCGGAAAATATTGACATGGAGATATGATGAAGTTTCTGGGTTATTTATTATGCTACATTATCTCTCCAAACAGCACAAAAGTATGATCTAATATAAAATGTGCTTCAAAGGAATGGAATGGGAGAATAATTTGTGGATTGATGGGGTGTAACACTTGAACTTCCCAAGCAGAAGTACATACTCTCCTCCCCACCCCCAACCCCCCTCAACAGTGTTCCTAACAGAATCGAGCAGGACAGAAAGAATGTAAATAGTGTACATACTTTCAGCAACATGTTTTTGTTTTCGAGCATTCTGCAGTTGCATTGTGGACAAAAAATTCTGATTGCTTAACCAACGACTTTGATGAACTTACCGATGTTTTAGCTAATGTGAAATCCCCTGATTGTTCAGCTTTTCGAAAGTGCTCCCGGAATTCCTGACATGAACGATGTAACGAAGTTTTCATCCTCACGGGATATGAGATTTTCACCGATTTCAAGTTTCATAACAGTAAAACAGGCCGAGTTATTTGTCTAGACTTGTATTGAAACGTGTGTCAATTTCGAGGCTTTCTGAGCTGACTTCACCGAGTCCTGTGGATCACTTCTTTCAGTAGTTCACACTGCACGACCATCTACTCAATATGTCGATGATGCAAAAATCACTATTTACGACGACATATACTAGCTACTCTAATCCGCACAAATTCCATTATTCCTTCTCAAGCTTACATTTTGCTTGCACAGCTTTGTATCATCGATACTCATTGAGCCAAGCCCAAACAATCAACAAAGAGCGAGACAAACTTGGCACGTCAGCCATTTTATTTCCCTTGTATTTCGAGGGCCATTAAGTCATTGCTGTTGCTTCTATGATTTACATCTTAAAGATCAGGAAGTAATTTTTTAGCCTCTGCGCAGCTCGATATCTTCCCAGAAAAGCAGCTGCAGGGGTAGCAGCTGGATATGTTGTTCCTTGTTCACCAAAGTATGGAAGTAGAATTTGTGGTTACATTTGTGCACAATATAATTAGGAAGTATCAATATAGGGTTTTGCCTCCAACTCGTTTCAATGCATTTGACTTTACTGTATACGAAGTTTGTAGCCATCATGGCTGCAGTAGTCACTGATTTTTGCTACTTTACAGAAAGTTGCATAACTCTGCAAGTAAAGACTTCGAGACATGTCGTTTGCGGTGGTTTGCTCAGCAGGATTGGGATTATAACGATGCATGTATGGCTGAATATCAAAATGCAAACTTACATGAATACGCACATTGGTCTCCGTTTAAGACTTTCACCGTGATATGATCACACCCGGCTTCATCCATCTTAATCTGGTCTTGTCGAGAAAATATCTGAACGTGTGAGGGAGATAAGGTTATGACTATATTTTCTGGAACTGCCTTTTCTGTTATCCACCTGAGTACATCTGAATATATAAAGCTCTTTCTCACCACTGATTCACTGACTCACTGACTGATATTAAAGACTGGTACCTTCAGGTGACAAAGCTGAAATTGTGCATGCCGATGGGCATCGGAGCCGGTACACTGGGAAAAATCACAGACTCGTCGGCCAACATCCATAAATGAAAATATAAATAAATGAAAAAATAGAACAAAAATGTAGGTGAGCGACCTGAGACAATGGGGAAGCACGGTTCGTATGCTTTCACAATGTGTAATTGTGTAAGCTACCCCGCTTGTGTTATATATCCTTACTATATTCACGGACGGGGTTTTGTGTTTTGTTCGCGTCTCCTCAAGTTCTTGGATGATTACATTCCAGGACTTGCTACATAGGATCAGTCCATTTTCCTACTAAGTGTTTTCATGATTGTCAGTTGTGTTCAGTCACCAAATGGGAAGAAACAACATGACCACTGTTTCTTGCCCTGTGAGCATGACGTCTTTTCCATGATATGGAGGACAATGGATGATTGGAAACAAGACACTTATGGAGATGTTGTGTGCATGCGTGTGGATGATTAAGATCAAATTAGCTAAGTGTATTGAAGGACAACAGCAAACATTAGAACAGGACATAACACCTGTATCCAGGTAGATTGTTGGTCTTTGGTGCATCGAGAGTGCTGAATGGCGTTCACAGGTGGCTAGAACGAGCCCCAAGACTGGTTTGTGCAGTCGTTGGAATCTTGCCAGGGTGATGAATCTTGCCTTAATTTCATTCTATTCCTTGTTGAAAGACATGTGGAGTTTAACACCCACAAACTAATGTTATCAGACTGGTCCCAGCTTCACGTCCATCCAAAGGAGGTGTGAACTTTGTGATGCAATGCCCTGGCTGCAAATTACCAATCCGACAGTTTATTGTCACATTGAGAATTGTACCTTGACCGGGCATCTCAATGTAAGTGCATTACCTCTGCACCGATAATGTCAGATGCATCAGATGCAAACCAAACAGATTTTTTTTAATTGGGATGGTTGCTTCACCTCCGTCACCAGCCTGGATGGGGCCAAAAAGCCATTTCTGATTTAAATAGCATATAATCACCGTGCTTCAAACCAAGCTGAGAATTACATTGTGAGCAACCTGCGTGATTGTTATTTTCATAAACAATGTAGTGTCTGCGGATATTATTTATATCCAAGGCCATTCGAAACATCACAAAATGCATCCGTTTTTCAATGGAACCAAAATATCATGCAACTTGTTGAAAAGGAGCTGAACAATAATACCTGACTTTTACATCTGTAGCCACAATGAACTGTTGTACAATGAGGCCGTTCTTTGGTGTTCTATTTAATGCATTGTTAATTATATCCCGGTGGATTTATCCTGAACACGAGGCTATTTTTTTTTATTGAGAGTTTTACCTGAATTGTTGCAAAGTGTTCAGATGGGAGATTTCACCTGCATAACGAGGACAGCACTCGTGGGAGTGCAACCTCCGCCAGGCTGAACAGTTTTACATTTTGTATCCTACTGATGAGCTGGATCTGGATCTGGACCTGAACCAAAATGGAATCGGCTTGTTCTTGTCATCCACCTTGCTTTGTATAAACTCATCCACAACTTTTTGAGATATCAGGCTGTAATCGTTTTGCCCCCATCATTCAACGGTGAAGAATCACTTCGAAAATTTTGAAATTTTTTAGCGTATCTTCCCAAATCGAATGGATTAGTCGTGGTTTACACGCCCAAACTGTCCACCAGTTTTGTTGGAATCCGTCACAAATTTTTGAGATATCGTGTATATTATATATCATTTCAAGCCCGATCTCTCAATGTTTAAGAATCGCTTTATAAATTATATTTTCCAAATCTGGATCTGGATCTTCACGAAATCGAATCAATTTGTCCTTGCCACACGCACAACGTTGTCCACTAAAATCGTCCATAACTTTTTGAGATATCCTGTTCACGATAGACAGACAGCCAAACAGACAGAGGGGCTGAAAGAGATAACCTCTGCCACCTTCGAAAGTGTCGCTGATAAGCCATGTTGCCTTTTTAGTGCTGACTTTTTTTCTTTTTCTTTTTTACATGCTTTGTTTCTTTAACAATGTTGTAGCATAACTTGTATCTTTAATGCAACAGAGGGAGGAATTCAAGTGTCTGAGATCTCATGTGGTAGCATTATCTATTGGCAGTTGAACAGATTTCACTGGAGGGGCAGGTTATGGGCTGAACTGTGCACATTGCTTGTCGATATCGTTCCGTGCACTTGTGGTGGGCTTGTTATTCCATCTTCATGAATGTGGGTTTCATGCATCTCTTCAAGCACGATCGTGCGTTCTTTGTCTATATTTATATTTATTTTTTGACAATGACGGTAGACATTGTGCACGTGAACATAAAATGCATTCGATATGAAACATTTACAAAGGAATGCTGAAGGAAAATGTATTCCTTTGGCCAATTTACTGAAAAAAGCCAATCTTTTTCACAGGTACCAAGAATGCTGACTCTCCTTTGAGCTAGTCCCGGGTTTGATTTCCAAACTGACAAATAATTTCTCATCCTAATGCTTTCCAGGCAAGGCAATGCATTTAATTGTATGCCATCACTCAAAGCAGATAATAAACCAGTGTTCCATTTGCTAGCATATCGCCTGTGGACCTTAAAAATGCCGCGGCGCCCCATAGCAACACAAATTAGGGCCTCTGCTCCGTAGATCGTTAATGCATTCGTGGCATTTTGCATACTCCTTCCAGGATGGCTGAGTGTAGTTTTGTCATGGTAGATGGAAGCTTTAATATAGATCCAACACATTGGCTCGAGTAACTCCAAAATGTGCAGGAATTCATTTCATATCTGGAGACGCTGGTTGAAGAACAGATGTGTGATGCCCTTGTCGTGTTGCTCAAACAACTGTGCATGGCACGTGTGATGGAATGCTATCCTGAAAGTCCCATAAATTTCTGGACACACGAGCAGTTTTGAAAGTAAAGAACATGGATGGCCATGACCTGCACATTCTTTGAGATGCCCATCGACTTGCAATGCGATGAGACTTTCCCCCCCCCCCCCCCCCCCGCAAACTGAACATTCCACACATCATCATTTCGAGCAGGATGAGGTGTTGCCCTGATGCATTTCTGGGTCCATTAATATAGCTAGCTTAATGGCCCTGCAATGGGCGTGCATTTTATTACTTCTGTTTCTACAGTCTATAAATGGCGAGTTAACGTGCTTGTAAATACACACTTTTTTGTTACGCGACATGAAGGAAGTTGCATTGACCACAATGACAAAGATGTTTTAAGATTTTTTGTAAAAGTTGAGGCAGAATGATGTAATAATAGGCAAACTTTTTCCAACCGTGTGTAATGCCTGTCAAGCGTTCGCATCGAGCATTTGGCTCATGACGCTGCATCTCACGCTTAAATCCACAAACTGTGTGGACTGCCTGTGACTACTAATTTCAGAGTAATTCATGGAAAAGTACAATGAAGTCTCATTGTCTTTTCTGTCAAGTGAGTTATGTCCAAGCTCATTCTTCACCTTAGATCGGCGTTAAAAAAATATTAAACAAGGATTCATGGAGGAGCTTGTACATTCATCACTTGCAGGAAAAGATGGAAATACAGTCAACATGTCAACATGGTGCGTGCATATTGAGTTTCAGACGCCAGCATCATGAACTAATGCGTTCAGATATAGGCCTAATGCCAAAATGGACAACAACACAATGGAGCCTAATATTTTCAATAGGCTCATTGAATACTGTGCAGTAAGTGGATGAGTGAATTGATGGCCAAGAGAGAACACAGGTTACATTGGCGTGGAGCCACAAATAAACAGCCCAATGAGGCCAAGTCCTGTTCACTTTTCAGCAGCATCTGATAAGTAGTTAAACTTCTGTGCTAAAGCAGCAATGGCCAGGATTTTGGTCCCTTTCATGTCCAGCCTTTTTGGCTGCTGGTTGATCAATTGGTTAGGGCACGACTCCTAATACCAGATACACTGGTGCCATTCGCCACCTCGGAAAGGATGACAGGCTGAGTCACCCCCTGGTGTTAATTCAGCAGCCAACAGGGCTCATACTCAGTACCCTAGATCCCAAACCACCAACCTAACTGCCTAATCAATACCAGGCTTAGGATTTTGGATGATGTTGTCATTCTTTGAAGAAGACTTTATCCTTGAGTTGATCCATTTTATTGTCTGTTCATTCATTTTATCATTAAGTTGATGCATAACGAAACAAATACCACTGCATCTCAAAAGCACAAGTGCATCTCATTCACGTTTCCACGCATGCTCAAATGTCATCTGACACCTTACACAGTGATGTCGTCGATTTCTCAGAGCTCACTAATGCAAGTGCAATGTAAATGCAGTTCTTCTGTGGTTGATTAATGTACTGCACCTGAAATTTTAAAGATTTTCTTTTAATTCCAACATGCTCTTGGCATATGGGTAATATATATATTATATATTATATATATATATAATATATTACTATATAAGCTGACTACAACAACTACTACTACTACTTACTACACCTTTAATGGCTCTGCAATTCTTCCAGCCAAGCCTGATGTTCGAATGAAGGTGGCAGAAACATGAGTTTGTTCAAATGGCCTGCGATAACTCCCCTACACTTTGCGAAAGACACCATGGATGTTTAACATCCACCCAACTATTGCTATCGATACAGGACACCCAGCTTAATGTGCATCCGAGGGATGGCGCACTTTGTGATGAACGCTCGACCTGCGAGACACCGATCCGACAGTTTATAGTCGAGTCAGTGAATCAATGTCTTATTATTCTACCTGGTCTTATGCATGATTCACTAACCATTACTTTAAATATTATAAGCACAAACATAAGAATCTTTCTTATACCATGATTTCCTTTGGGTTCATATTCCACTAGGCTTTATAATTGTACGTTCTCCTTGTTGTGAAGTCGCATCCAAAGGCAACACGACAGGTTTTAAAACTTGTAGATGGAAAAGCCCACAGTAAAGCACTTAAAATGATGAGCGCAGGATGCCATCGTTTTTTACATACTGCCAATACTTAAGAAAATGCGAGTAATAATAGTATCCACATCACCTTACTCAAGACAAAGTGTTGTAAGATGCCTTAGTGGTTGGTGAATTTGAGTAATGAGAATAATTGACCGAGTGCTTTTTTTGTATGGATTCACGAGGAGATAACTTATCCAGTTGTATATAATAATGTTAATTGTTTATAATACAGAATATTTTACAAGATTTTTTTTTTCAATTTTGATGTACCATACTCCTTACAGAGTGCTGGTGCTGCCGAAGCAGTTTCTTGGCAAGGGTTATATTGGTGGTTTGCCATTTCCTTCCCAGCATTTGTCCATGCTCTATCTTTTAAATGTGCACGTCAAGCAAGGAAGCAGGAACGTACCATTTCTTTAGAGCCATTTCCTACACATATCATGTGCTCTCGATATGGTCTGGCATGCTGCCCTGCCACCAAAACCATCGTTCCTATGTATCCAAGGCATCTCCACCACGGCTCGCAGACATCCTCTTCCTTATCACAGCCAAGTGTGGCCCTTGACGCAATTCTCTCATACCCTCTTCCTGTCCAGGCTGGGTTCCTCAAGGCACGCGTTCTGGGCCCTGCTCTTGTGCTGTTTTCATCAATGATCTCTCTGACTCTCTGAAATCCTCTTTATCTCTTTGCTGATGACTCCACCCTGCTCGTACCATCTGTCATCCCTCGACCGGCAAGTAGCAGCTTCTTCACTCTCTGCAGATCTGGATAAAATCACAAGCTGGTCCAACATGTGGAACATGTCTTTCAATCCTGACAAATCTCACACTCTCACTTTGCTCTCTGATAGGACCTTCGGGAAAATCCCCATCTACTTTCTCAACATTCTGCTTGAAGAAGTCCTTTCATTCAAGCATCTGGGTCTCACTATCTGCCATGATATATTCTGGGAAAAGCACCAGCTCCCAAGGCTTGGCTCCAAGCAAGTCACCAATCTGGGCATCTCCGTGTTAAAGTCCTTCCTTGTCACACCTGAGCCCTGACCACAAATACAAAGCTTTCATCCGCAAGGCCTGATGGAAGTACTGCTCTCCCTCTGGCTGGTGTTCCTGCCTCTCGACCTTTCTCGGCTTCACAGCTGTGGAAACCAAGGCATTTCGGATCATTGGTATCATCCCACGATTGTGAAGCTGGAGTCTTTGGGCCTCTGCACTCTCTCACCAACAGGCAGGTCGGGGTGGGTCTTTCTGTCTCTACAATCTCCCTCCGGCCTCACAAAACCCCCTGCTCTATCATGAGTTCTGTTCCCCCCCCCCCCCCCATGTTTCCCGGCAGGGCGCTCAAGTCCTTGCAACTAAAGCACATAAACAAAAACAAATAAAACAAAAAAAAAAGAAAAATAAAAACTAGAACCTCTACTCAAAAATCAAGAAATCACGCTCACCATTCACTCTTTCCATTCCTCTTTTGTCCCGCCCTTTGGAATAACTCCCACACTCTATTAAATCCGCATTCTTCCTCCAGATCAGAGGGTAAGATTTTATTTCAAAACAGCTGTTCAACACCAGCTCTTATCTTCCCCATCCAAAACATCAATCTTTGTCGACCCCCATTAATCCCCCCTAAACCACCTCCGTTGAAATTCCCTGCTTTCCTTCCTGAAAGTCCCGTAGTGTCCAGTCTTGTTTACCCCGCTGTACCCCACTCAATCCCATCTGCCTTCCAAAGATTCTCCTTCATGTGTCTTCCCACTGTTTATGTTTCCCTCCTCCACCCCTCTGTCTCACTGCTCTTGTTATATGCTCTTTGTTGTTGGCTCTTATTGTATAGTAAAATTGATATCGTATTTGTAGACTCGGCGGGTATGAGTCACGGACTTCCAATCAGAGTTGGATCTTTAACCATTATGCGCTGAGTCTGGTTTACAAAATTACCAGGAACAAAAAATAAATGGAGAGGTTTGCCAATTATAAATGTGTATATAAACAAAACTGAGTGTTCGAAAACCATACTGCACAGATACAACAGATACAAACAGGGCTTGGAGTATTTGACGTGACACCCAGCCTTTAGTTATAATCAAGGCTCGGCACACTGTTTTTACACCTTCTTGCTGGTCTTCACCCAACTCTCGTGCTTCTTAGTCCTCTCGCCCAACTCTCTGTGCTCTGTCCCCTCTTCCGCCCAAACATCTGTGCTTCTGGCCCCTCCGCCCAGATATCTTTTGGGGCACGCGGTCCCCATCAAACTCCTTCTGTGAAACTACCTAAGTACAGGTCAACTGTCGTCCCCACTCATGTGTTCCTCTTTATTCCCCCACCGTGGAATCGATTCTGCATCTCATCAATTTCATTTGCCTTCCATGTTTCAAGGCAACTGTTTCACACCACTCAATACATCCCCATCAAAACCATTATCTTTTCTCCTCTTAAACACCCACGAACCTCCCACAAATTTTGTTCTGTATCCCTGATAGTCCACCCCCTTCATTCTCCGCCTATTCCTCAAACCTCACGCATCCCTTGTTCTCCGTCTCCCGTTTTATTTTCTTTCCCTCGGCATGTGTTGCATTTCTGCTGTATGCTACTCTTTTATTTTTGCATCCTGATCCGTTCTCTGTTTGCTAGCCCTCTTCCCACGAGCCTCGACTCCAATACAAAACTCCCTGCCTGTGAGACACAATTGAGGTTTATAACGGGCCATAACGTCAAACCTCTCCGCCTCCTGTCGGGAGTCAGTTGAAAGAGAAAAATTAATGATTGTTTTAAAAAATAAACGAGAAATGTTCATAGAGGATTTTGTGCCTGAATGGCTACACCAATTGGTTGGCAATGTTTGCATATGTGAAGGAGGAGCTAAAAAAATGCTGGTTATTATGTTAATCTACCATTGACTAAATAATCAGTGCGTTTTACTTTTTATGTTAGTTTTGTATAACTGGAAGAGAAAGATTTTTTAAAAGATAGGATGGAATTGGCTGTGTTTCAGTGAGAGATGGACAGGTTTGGTATACATAACATAGGATCAATTAGGTAAAGGGTGGATGTGGGGGATATAAGGAACATAACCCGAGAACACATACATGACATGAGATGAACATTAAAACGAAGGAATGGGTCTTACGTTGCAAACTGACTCCAGTTGTCTCGCTCAGATATAAGAATAGCAGTGTGTTATGACATACTGACATCCATATGAGTTGCCACTTTTGATATGCTAAGCAATTAGAAGTGTATCGTCGCCAATATCTTTCTGCTTGTACAAAGCATTCCAATAATTGTGATGCTTTGCACAAAATAATTACTTCTCTCTCCATTGTCAATGTTGGCTTTCCTTTTTTTTTTTCTTGATTAGAATGCTTGAAAGTGTAGTAAAGAAAACCCTTTCAGTTCTTCAATGAATATCACCCCAGCTGCCTTTAAACGACAGCATGAGAAATTTTACTTTTGCCCATTAAGCTTGGCCACTTCATTTTATCACTTGCTTTGCTGTCACATGATGGATGTCATTTAAAAGCTTAACCTTCTGTCTTGGGATGGTATAGACGTATCACTGCGACCTCACGAACAGCACACACAATGGCGTAATACTTTATGTCACAGGACCTCATTATATATCTAATCACTTCCTTGGATCCTGACTCATGCGATACTAGATTTTTTGAAAGTAGTTGTGAGTTGGATCTTCACTTATTCTCACTTAGTTTGTCCATTAATTATTTAACATTTTGTTCAGTTGATGTTTGGCTTTCACGATTGATGTTCCCCACATTTTGTTTTGCGATGACTGGAATGGTTGAAAATCATCCTGATGGAAGGTGCCCCGACTTCTCTGACAGCGACATATATTTCTCATCAGACTTCTAGTTCTGCTCTAAAACTGCAGTGAATGAGAGAGTCACGGACTAGTTTTCTGTCTAGGCGCACTGGGAAGTATATTATATGGACACTTCATGAAGAGACCTCGATCAGGTCACTGAAGGGTACAACCCTCGTGAGGTGCGGTTGCAAGAGGCAATTGTCACCGAGTTACCACCCATATCCTGGGAACGAGTTTCATACCAGAGCATCAGCCCAGAAGATCAATGCTTTGCATCACGCTCACAGCGGCTTCAGAATAGCATACTGCACAATGCAACACAACATCATTACTGATCAATGAATCATGATCGTTTCACCAACATGTTTATATACTTCCACTGATGAGCGTGTTAGTTCCATCGATGACTGGGAGAAATTTGCCAACATGATACATGACGGGCACATGATTGCAAATAGCAGCATGATCGGCAGCCAAAATAATTTTCTAAAATAATGTTTTTCTTTGAAACAAGAACAGGTGAGAAGTTTTTGTCGATGCAATTAAAAAATTTTCTCATGGTTCCAACTTAGGAAGATTCTTTTGGCAGTGGAGTTTTTTGTTGGGCGTCAGTTGGTATGGTTCTGGAATCCAAATTTGGCTCCAGAATGTTCGTCATCCTTCGAGGGGTGCTACGACTGGTATCAGACAGCGCGTAGTCTAATAATTGTAGGTTGGTCTCTTCGGCTCAACAGAGTTAAGTTCTCGATTAATTTTTTTATTGATTGTAGTGCCCAACCACACTGTGCACGTCATCATGTATGACTTCAGGCAACAACATATTCAATGGAATTGGTCTGATTGATCTTGGTTTTGAAATCCAATTGAATGCTTGGACATCTGAGGGGCAAGTTCACACTCAATCCTTTGATCAATGGAAGTGGCCTGATCAATGTTGAAGCACCTCCTCAGTAACAGCTCTGTGTCAGATTTGTTTGATGATGATTGTCTTTATTGTATTGAGGTCAATGATTATTCATAACGCATTATAAAGCATTTCTGTCAATGTTTACTTCTCTGTTGTTATTTGTGGACTGGTGCTGCCATTTGATGCTCATGTCAGACAGCTGGTTTTTGTTCATATATACTCATACTTTGCTGTCAATTGGCATGTTTATTATGGAAGTGGTAAGCATTCATGATGGCCCTCTTCACAGAATATTTTACATGTTTTGAACGTAAAACAAGGACAAGTCTTCAAAGCTTTTTTTGATTTTTTAGGAAGGTTGGCAATTGTTGCTTTTCTTTCTTAGAGTGAGTTTAAGGCTTTTGAGTGATTGGAGAAAGACTTCTTCTTTCTTCTTCTTCTTTCGCAGCACTGTTTATCCTGCTTTTTTGGGGTCAGCCAGTGTGATGCGTGGCCCGTGCTTCGTGAACCGGCAGGCCAGGCCTGACGTTACTGGTCTGGGCGGAATTTGGAATTTGCATTGTTGCGTCCCTCGATAGCCTCTGTTTTGTGAAGGACAACAATGGGGTCTTTAAATGTTCCACCAATAATGCTGCACACGGGCCCATCCGAGTGGTACACATATTGTAATCACCCTGCTGTGCAACACCAGGATGCAGTTTATATCTGATTTTGGAATCAACAGACGAGGAAGGCTTAGAGGCAGGTTGCATCCTTGGAGCGCATCTGCTAGCGTTTTGGGTGAGAAAGAATTGAGAAGAATTGATAAACGCATATATGCAATTTATGCTCAGATTGTTATAACCCAACGCCAATCAATGTGCTGGGGTTCACTCAAGCTCTCAAGTAATTTAAGTTATTTCACCGTTGGCACACATCCCATATTTGTAGAAATGTTTTATACATTACAGCTTCACACTCTTTTGATTGATGACCTTCATTGTTCTCTTTCATTTAAAAAAAAAACATAACACTGATAAATGTTGAAACCAGTTTTATTTTCAGCAGATTTTTGGTGATTTTTTTTTTCATGTTTTTCCAAGAATGTTTCTTCTGGGGAAGAAGGTCACCTCAAATCTGAAGAGTTCAGTATTGAGGGATGAGTGAGGACGATGATTAGTGGGCAGGTGTGAGAAGGTGAACAGCTTGAAATTAGAAAGATAAGGAATGAAGCGAAAAGTAAGGAAATCCAGGAAGACTGTTTGATTGAAAGAGGGCAGAATGTGACAATCTCCTGTGAGTGAAACATTATCTTTCTTTTCCCATCTTGCCCCTTTCCTTCTATATGAGCTGTCACTTGCATCTTGATCAAGTTTGTTTTGAGTGAACACCTGATGGCATTTCAGGTGATATACGGTCAAACAGTCTGCAGTGCGAATAGTTGGGACAGTTCTTGACTCTGTTTTCTTGTAATGGGGACAGGTTCAGCAATGTGTGACAGTTATCCTCCAGATCATGGCAATGGACGTTTCAGATTGTTGCTGTTTGAAAGATAGGCAATTGCAGAGAGCAAAGATCATTTGCCTGAGGATCAGCTAAAATCATTCTGATCCACAATCTCACTCACCTGTTCTACGATACAAGATTTTTAAAAAACACAAAGTAGCGATCCTTGGTTTTTTATCCGACCGGCAAATGGTAATTTTTAAAGTTATGTTGATCAATTTATTTTCTACCAAACGTTGCGTATGCTGTTGTATGGACACAAATGGATCCAGCTCATTTCATGTAGTAGAGTTGTACATTGTTTTTGCAAAAGTAGATTTGCCTTTCCCAAATGTGATGATTTTCTACTGCTCTGATTGCACACAAATCCCGAGTTCCACTGGCGGCCGTACAGTCACTAGCGTGGGCATGCCGTCAGGTGAAGGAATTTAATGAACAGCAAAACAGATTTGAAACGATTACGATGTGTTATTGATGTAGAATTTTATTGTTGTTTCGATGTTGCGAATTTGTAATTCCAATCCAACAATGTTGGCTTGCTGAAGTTTTCACCGCCAAGCTACTTTTTTTATTTACAAGTCTTGGCTCGATATGAGTAGAAATAAGTGCAGTGGAAGAAAAGCAATGTATTGAGGTAATGCTGCAAATGGAAGGAACAAAAAGGAATTAATGATGAAGCAAGAGAGACAGGGAGGGAGGAAACACAATCAACCTGTGAGTAGGACATGGATGGAGATCAACAGATATTCGATTCAAGGTATGCTAACCAATTGTTTGAAGGATTGGCACATGAGTTATAGCGGGCAATAAACGCCCTTTTCTTGGAGGCAAAAGTTTGGGACAGCAGGTAGGGTGAGGGTTGACAAGGGTCTCCCATTTTTCTTCATGATGGCTAATTCCTAAAATGCTCCGTGGTTAGGTTGCGATACCGATATCAACGTCTGGGTTTTATTCATTGTTCTACTGTCAATGGATGCAGTCACACAACCCTTCACAAGCAAGATAGTTCTTTCTTATTCTACTGTTCTTCGTTGTGTGAGGAGAGCAGGTAGGATAGGTAAAGAGGTAGAAGATCATGGTAAGTGGAGGATGACATGTGTGTGGTTTGTTTATTTTGGATGCATACAAGGCGCGGCGGTAGATAATGGTGAGGTTGTTGCAGCTGTACCGCTTTGCAGTGCCCTCTGCTGTTAGGGCAGGATCTTGGATTTGACATGGTGCAGGCGATCGCTCACCTATCTTCGCAAAGGACACAGGGGTCTTCTACGTCACTATATGCTGGCAGTCGGGACACCATTAATGTTCCAATGGACGGAACACCATTGTGATTTATGCTTGAACACCTGGATGACTCTGTTATCGCTGGATCATGAGTCAACGGCTAGGCAGTTTAAGGTGGTTTGGCATGTTCTTGCCATTCCTGTCAGCCTTATGAGTGATGGTGCGTTTTTGCCATCTTGAGCTTGAGGCAGGGGATTGCATCACTTCAGATTGCAATTCGCCAAGCAGAAGAAGGTAAACACAGGAATGTAGGTGAGCAGAAGATTTACAAGAGAGGCTGTGAGGTAGTGCATCCTTTTAGAATTAGGAGAGGGTTAAAAGGCGAGGGAGTAAGAACGAATAGAGGGACTACAAAACAGAGAGTCACACTTGTTCGTAGATGGTAGGCGCAGGCTTTGGCTTCAATTCTTTTTGAGAAATGCAATGCGGTGATGAAAAGTTGATCCACAGTTCCAGAAGAGAGAGATGAGAATGCGTGTCCACCGCCATAAGGGGTGTGTATTCACTGAGTATGGACAAATTGCACTAAAGGTCACAAAAGATATATTTGGCAAGAAGGACTGCTCACGAGGATTGTCCAGGTCGTGCCTAAGATGTCATGACTGATGTTTGAGGTCTAAAAGCAAGAGACAGAGCTCTTCCATGGTTGTTAAATTTTCTAAAAGTGATACTAATTAGTGGTTCTGGTGTGGATGGGGAAAGAGAATGAAAGCGAAGGGATTGCTTGAGGGAGCAGTAGAGGAAATTGCTAGACAACAATGAAATGTGAAGATGTATGAGGAGGGAAATCAATAAGGTGGGATGGTTGGAGGGAGGGAGTTGGCTGACTTACAGGGGGAAGTGGAGTAATCTTCTCTTGACGAATAATCAATGGCCGCGCTATGGACTATCACACCATATTTTTTGCTGGCTGATGAATTCATTATCAATTGGTCTGCAAATCTCTTCTTCAGTACTTCGCCAAAGTACTGATTCGCGGCGATGTGATTTTGCAACTCGAATTCTTCACACAGATCCAGATATCGATCGAAAATT
>CM068954.1:76614770-76644348 GCA_035128595.1 Eptatretus atami | reverse complement strand
ATATATATATATATATATACATACATATATCAATAACATTTTGCTCCCATTGTTCACCAACCTCTTCAAGCCTGACACTCAAAATTTGTATTTTGTCGAAACATAAAGCTTGAAAGCAAAGGAGATCATTAAATTAAGGCTAGACAAAGACAACTGTGTGCCGGTGTTCACTTGTTTCAACCCCAACCTGAAAATGGAGAAAAATCTAATTTCATGCACTCATTGCTTAAGGGTAATTGTGGCCATTTGCAACCTGACTCTCCAATCCAGGGGGCAATGTACATGGATTTGAAGTCACTTTAAATGTGCCATATCCAGTTCCCACTGCAGCTAGAGAACCAGAATGTCTGTCCTCTGACAATTTGCAATGGTGATAGGAAAGCCTTTGATAAACTTGAAATATGATCACCATTGACTGAGTAAAAATGCATACTTCATTCACAGGGAATCTGTGCTGGGAAAAAGCTGCGATCACAATCTACTGGTGAAAGTGCACTCTCTGGAGCATCTTTATAATTAGAAATTCTCGTATAATTAAATGATCAAATGTGCCAGAATTTTTTTTCCCACTTTGAGGCTCATGGAAGAGCAAGGTGACAGTATGAACTTGCAGTAGGGCAGTGGGGTAATTATTGGATACAAGTAAGGGAAAGAACAGAGAGAGAGAGAGAGAGAGAGCATAAAGAAGGAAGAGAAACACTGCAACCCGTAAGCAAGATGCTTGGGCTCTGAAGAGTTAATCGTGATCATACAGATTGTGGGTAAGGATGGGGAGGGAGGAGGGGAAGGGGTGACTTTAAGTTGAACACATTGTCAGTTTTTATGATTAATTAGAATTTTCATAAATCATTAAGCAGACTGTACAGAAAAAAACTGCAATGATTATTTGGGGAAGGGCAGAGCAAAGTCATGAAATAAGAGATGCATGTTATTTTCTTTCATCAAGAATGACCTTCCATCTTCCTTGACCTTATCCACTATATTTTTGGTCCAACGGTCATCTCAAAAATTGCAATCTCGTGTTTAAATCTCCCTGACAACACAATGATATTTAGCACAAATTGGTCGGTGATTTTATATAAAGGTAAGGAACAAATGAGGCATAGAACCCCTGGGAGTCATTAATGTTAATGCAGAGAAGGCAAAATAAAGTATATACTCCATTGTGCAACATCTTGATTACATGGCAGCAGTGAAATACCCTCAGCACTAAAAGTAAATAACTTATTAAGTCTGGTTTTTTGAATAGTAGCTCATTGCTGTGCTGTCAATTTGATGACATGACATTACTTTGTGTTTGAGAACACCTAACAGGTGGACAACACGAAGGTTGTCAACTCCCACCCAGTAAATATCTTGGCTTAGCTCACTCAAATTTGATCGAAAATAACAATTGAAGAAACGCCCTATAATGTAGCTTCCTGCAATTGTTTAAGTCGCTCCAGAAAAACCATGATGTGCCATTAACTATAAGTTGAAAATAAAACAATCCATTGGTAATATTGCGAAACAAAACCAAAAGTTATTTAACGAGAATGGCTCTTGTAGAGCGCATAGTCTCGCCTCGCGCATTCATTCTGAACTAAAATACCATCGTTAACTGAACACGCTACTGTTATGGCCCACTGCTATTATGGCCTTGGTACATTGTACCTGTATCATCCATGCATCATATTGTGCCACATAGTTTGTTGGCATGGGTTAAGAACATCATAAATTTAATTATTCACTCACATCAGGTCATAGATCACATACAAGAAGTTTCTTAATTTCAGGATAAGAATGTCAATTAAAACAAATCTGGCTGGAATATGACTTTACCAATTATGTCATTGTTATCACTCTATATACCCTGTGGGGAGTTGACGTATGCCAAGTTCCAATTTTTTTTCGTTCAGCGGTTTCAGAGAAAATTATGACAATTTTTTTTCACTTAGTCCAATATGGCTGCCATTCCATGTGATCTATGATGTCACATTTAGAAATAAAATATTCTCTGTGGGGAGTTCCTCCTTTGTTTAATGTTTCACATCGATCAGACAAGCAGTTGCAGAGAAAAACATTTTTTAAGTGAAAATATGTAGACGTGGATACACATGCACACACATTAACACACACACACACACACACACACACACACACACACACACACACACACATCTCGTTTTTCAGCAACAACTTTTCCTTACAATTCTATCACACACACAAAAACAAACAAACACACACACACAAAACAACAAAACATGCACGCACACACACACACAACACACACACACACACAACACACACAACACCCCACAAACACACAAAAACAACAAAACTCAAACAAAAGCACACTGAAACAAAAACATACCCAAACACACACACCACACACACAAAAACAAACATACACAAACACAAACAACAACAAACACACACAACAACAAACACACACAACAACAACACAACACACACAACACAAACACAGCAAACACACAACAACACACACAAAAAAACACAAAAACGGACACAAAACAATACTCATACACACACTCACACACCACACACACTGACACACTCACACACACACACACACACTCACACACTCACACACACTTGGGTATTGCAATAGTCTCGCATCCCTTTTGGGGCGAGACTAATAAAAGTGACAGATATATACTATGTGACCCCTTAACCCACCTGGTGATTTATGTAAACATAAGGGACAAATGAGAAAAAGTTGCAAAAAAAGTCAAATGTTGGTAGCAATCTATAGTCGACGTGGACTTGATAAAGTGGGAAGTAATTAAGGGAATCAGTGCAGGCATGGGAATGGATTCACTCATATTATTTTGGCTCCACCAGTTTCATGTTTTTTTTTCTTTAACTGAGTGTGTGCCTACTTATTATATGTTTATGACTTGGAAAGTGGGGTTGTGGTGCAAGTAGTGCTGGGACTGAGTTTCAAACTTTAATGAGTCGAAATTCCAAAGTGTATAAGAGTGACAAATTTCTGCAGCAACCACACTGTAGTTCACAATGGGACCATAGGATGTGCAATATTTGAAATAGTCATGATAGAGGATTCCGGCCATCAGACAGCGAGTGTTCTGGCTCACCCGGGTTAAATTTTGTACAGTATAGTTTGTATCTGCCAAGGGAGGAGATTTCCATTTATTTTACATTTGTGCGAAATGGAAGACGTGAATATAAATCTGGGGAAAGGAAGGACCCGAGTCAGTATCCAGTGGAAGGGGAAAGGAAGTGCTGGCTGCAAGCAACCTGGATCGGATATTATGTGACTAAAATGTCTTGAAGATGTTAGTGAGAATTCTGGTAGTATAAGTTCTGATGTCTGTTTGGGCTGGTAATTTTTAGTTCCATTAGACCTGATATACTATCTCGTACTCGGAAAATATTGGACATGGAAGATGATTGAGAGTTTCTGGGGTTATTTATTATGCTACATTATCTCTCCAAACAGCACAAAAAAGTATGATCTAATATAAAATGTTGCATAGGATGGGAATGGGGAGAATAATTTTGTGATTGATGGGGTTAACACTTGAACTTCCCAAGCAGAAGTACATACCTCCTCCCCCCCCCCCCCCAACCCCCCTCAACAGTGTTCCTAACAGAAATCGAGCAGGACAGAAAGAATGTAAATAGTGTACCATACGTTTCAGCAACACATGTTTTAGTTTTCGAGCATTCTGCAGTTAGCATTGTGGACAAAAATTCTGATTGCTTAACCAACGACTTTGATGAACTTTACCGATGTTTTAGCTAATGTGAAATCCCTTGATGTTTCAGCTTTTTCGAAAGTGCTCCCGAATAATTCCTGACATGAACGATGTAACGAAGTTTTCATCCTCACGGGATATGAGATTTTCACCGATTTCAAGTTTCATAACAGTAAACCAGGCCGAGTTAATTATGTCTAGACTTGTATTGAAACGTGTGTCAATTTCGAGCTTTCTGAGCTGAACTTCACCGAGTCCCTGTGGATCACTTCTTTCAGTAGTTCACACTGCACGACCATCTACTCAATATGTCGATGATGCAAAAATCACATATTTACGACGACAATATCCTAGCTACTCTAATCCGCACACAAATTCCAATTATTCCTTCTCAAGCTTACATTTTGCTTGCACAGCTTTTGTATCATCGATACTCATTGGAGCCAAGCCCAAACAATCAACAAAGAGCGAGACAAACTTGGCACGTCAGCCCATTTTATTTCCCTTTGTATTTCGAGGGCCATTAAGTCATTGCTGTTGCTTCATCATGATTTACATCTTAAAGATCAGGAAGTAAATTTTGTAGCCTCTGCGCAGCTCGATATCTTCCCAGAAAAGCAGCTGCAGGGGTAGCAGTTGGATATGTTGTTTCTTGTTCACCAAAGTATGGAAGTAGTATTTGTGGTTACATTTGTGCACAATAATAATTAGGAAGTATCAATATAGGGTTTTGCCCTCCAACTCGTTTCAAATGCATTTGACTTTTACTGTATACGATGTTTTGTAGCCATGATGGCTGCAGTAGTCACTGATTTTTGCTACTTTACAGAAAGTTGCATAACTCTGCAAGTAAAGACTTCGAGACATGTCGTTTGCGGTGGTTTGCTCAACAGGATTGGTGATTATAACGATGCATGTATGGCTGAATATCAAAATGCAAACTACATGAATAACGCACATTGGTCTCCGTTTAGACTTTCACCGTGATAATGATCACACCCGGCTTCATTCCATCTTAATCTGGTTCTTGTCGAGAAAATATCTGAACGTGTGAGGGGAGATAAGGTATAATGACTATAATTTTTCTGGAAACTGCCTTTTCTGTTATCCACCTGAGTACATCTAATATATAAAGCTTTTTCTCACCACTGATTCACTGACTCACTGACTGATATTAAAGACTGGTACCTTCCAGGTGACAAAGCTGAAATTGTGCATGCCGATGGGCATCGGAGCCGGTACACTGGGAAAAATCACAGACTCGTCGGCCAACATCCATAAATGAAAATATAAATAAATGAAAAAAAATAGAACAAAAATGTACGTGAGCGACCTGAGACAATGGGGAAGCACGGTTCGTATGCTTACACAATGTGTAATTTGTAAGCATACCCCGCTAGTGTTATTATATCCTTACTATAATTCACGGACGGGTGTTTGTGTGTTTGTCGCGCTACTCCTCCTACAGTTCTTGGATGATTACATCCAGACTTGCTACATAGGATCAGTCCATTTTCCTACTAAGTGTTTTCATGATTCTGTCAGTTGTTAGCCAGTCACCAAATGGGAAGAAACAACATGACCACCGTTTCTTGCCCTGCAGAGCATGATTCTTTTCCATGATAATGGAGGGACAATGGATGATTGAGAAACAAGACAAACTTATTGAGATGTTAGTGTGCATGCGTGTGCATGATTTAAAGATCAAATTAGCTAAGTGTATTGAAGGACAACAGCAGAACGATTATCACAGGACATAACACTATCCAGGTAGATTGTTGGTCCTTTGGTGCACTGAGAGTGCCTGAATGGCGTCTACCAGGTGGCTAGAACGAGCCCCAAGACTGGTTTGTGCAGTCGTTTGGAATCTTGCCAGGGTGATGAATCTTGCCATTAATTCACCTATTCCTTGTTGAAAGACACTGTGGAAGCTTTAACACCCACAAACTAATGTTATCAGACTGGTCCCCAGCTTCACGTCCATCCAAAGGAGTGTGAACTTTGTGATGCAATGCCCTGGCTGCAAATTACCAATCCGACAGTTTATTGTCACATTGAGAATTGTACCTTGACCGGGCATCTCAAATGTAAGTGCATTACCTCTGCACCATCATGTCAGATGCAAACCAACAAGATTTTTTTTTAATTGGGATGGTTGCTTCACCCTCCGTCACCAGCCTGGAGCTGGTCCAAAAAGCCCATTTCTGATTTAAATAGCATATAATCACCGATGCTTCAAACCAAGCTGAGATTACATTGTGAGCAACCTGCGTGGTTGTTATATTTCAATAAAACAATGTAGTGTCTGCGGATATTTATTTATATCCAAGGCCATTCGAAACCATCACAAAATGCATCCGTTTTTCAATGGAACCAAAATATCATGCAACTGTGTGAAAAGGAGGCTGAACAAGATAATACCTGACCTTTTACATCTGTAGCCACAATGAACTGTTGGTACAATGAGGCCGTTCTTTGGTGTTCTATTTAATGCATGTTAATTATATCCCGGTGGATTATATTCCTGAACACGAGGCTAGTTTTTTTTATTGAGAGTTTTACCTGAATTGTTGCAAAGTGTTCAGATGGGAGATTTCACCTGCATAACGAGGACAGCACTCGGTGGAGTGCAAACCTCCGCCAGGCTGAACAGTTTACATTTTGTATCCTACTGATGAGCTGGATCTGGATCTGGACCTGAACCAAAATGGAATCGGCTTGTTCTTGTCATCCACCTTGCTTTGTAATAACTCATCCACAACTTTTTGAGATATCAGGCTGTACATCGTTTTTGCCCCCATCATTCAACGGTGAAGAATCACTTCGAAAAATTTTTAAATTTTTTTTAGCGTATCTTCACCAAAATCGAATTGATTAGTCGTGGTTACACGCCCAACCTGTCCACCAGTTTTGTTGGAATCCGTCCACAAATTTTTGAGATATCGTGCTATATTATATATCATTTCAAGCCCGATCTCTCAATGTTTAAGAATCGCTTTATAAATTATATTTTCCAAATCTGGATCTGGATCTTCACGAAAATCGAATCAATTTGTCCTTGCCACACGCACAACGTGTCCACTAAAATTCGTCCATAACTTTTTTGAGATATCCTGTTCACAGATAGACAGACAGCCAAACAGACAGACGGGGCTGAAAAGATAACCTCTGCCCACCTTCGAAAGTGTCGCTGATAAGCCATGTTGCCTATTTTAGTGCTGACTTTTTTTCCTTTTTCTTTTTTACATTTGCTTTGTTTTCTTTAACAATGTTGTAGCAGTAACTGTATCTTTTACATGCAAACAGAGGTGGGAAATTCAAGTGTCTGAGATCTCATGTGGGTAGCATTATCTATGGCAGTTGAACAGATTTCCACTGGAGGGGCAGTGTTATGGCTGAACTGTCAGCATTGCTTGTCGATATCGTTCCCGTGCACTTGTGGTGGGCTTGTTATTTCCATCTTCAGTGAAATGTGGGTTTCATCAATTCCAAGCCATCGGTGCTCTTTTTTATATATTTATTTTTTGACAATGACGGTAGACATTTGTGCACGTGAACATAAAATGCATTCGATATGAAACATTTACAAAGGGAATGCTGAAGGAAAATGTATTCCTTTGGCCAATTACTGAAAAAAGCCAATCTTTTCACAGTACCAAGAATGCTGACTCTCCTTTGAGCTGTCACGCCCGGGTTTGATTTCCAAACTGACAATAATTTCTCATCCTAATGCTTTCCAGGCAAGGCAATGCATTTAATGGTATGCCATCCATCAAAGCAGATAATAAACCAGTTGTTCCATTTGCTAGCATTCGCCTGTGGACCTTAAAAATGCCGCGGCGCCCCATAGCAACACAAATTAGGGCCTCTGCTCCGTAAGATTCGTTAATGGCATTCGTTGGCATTTTGCATACTCCTTCCAGGATGGCTGAGTGTAGTTTTGTCATGGTAGATGGAAGCTTTAAATATAGATCCAACACATTGCTCGAGTACATCCAAAATGTGCAGGAATTCATTCATATCTGGAGACGCTGGTGCAAGAACAGATGTGTGATGCCCTTGTCGTGTTGCTCAAACCAACTGTGCATGGCACGTGTGATGGAATTGCTATCCTGAAAAGTCCCATAATTTTCTGGACACACGAGCAGTTTGAAAGTAAGAACATGGATGGCCATGACCTGCACATTCTTCAGTCGAGATGCCACTCGACTTGCAATGCGATGAGACTTCCCCCCCCCCCCCCCCCCCCCCGCAAACGAACATATCCACACATCATCATTTCGAGCAGGATGAGGTGTTGCCCTGATGCATTTCTGGGTCCATTAATATAGCTAGCTTAATGGCCCCTGCAATGGGCGTGCATTTTTATTACTTCTGTTTTCTACAGTCTATAAATGGCCGAGTTAAACGTGCTTTGGTAAATACACACTTTATTGTTACGCGACATGAAGGAAGTTGCATTGACACAATGACAAAAGATGTTTTAAAGATGTTTTAGTAAAAGTTGAGGGCAGAATGAGTTAATATATAGGCAAACCTTTTTTCCAACCGTGTGTAATGCCTGTCAAGCGTTCGCATCGGAGCATTTGGCTCATGACGCTGCCATCTCACGCTTAAATTCCACAAACTGTGTTGGACTGCCTGTTGACTACTAATTTCAGAGTAATTCATGGAAAAGTACAATGAAGTCTCATTGTCTTTTCTGTCAAGTGAGTTATGTCCAAGCTCATTCTTCACCCTTAGATCGGCGTTAAAAAAAATATTAAACAAGGATTCATGGAGGAGCTTGTACATTCATCACTTGCAGGAAAAGATGAAAATACAGTCAACATGTCAACATGGTGCTGCATATTGAGTTTCAGCGCAGCATCATGAACTAATGCGTTCAGATAGTAGGCCTAATGCCAAAATGGACAACAACACAATGGAGCCTAATATTTTCAATAGGCTCATTAATACTGTGCAGTAAGTGGATGAGTGAATTGATTGGCCAAGAGAGAACACAGGTTTACATTGGCAGTGAGCCACAAATAACAGCCCAATGAGGCCAAGTCCTGTTCACTTTCTCAGCAGCATCTGATAAGTAGTTAAACTTCTGTGCTAAGCAGCAATGGCCAGGATTTTGGTCCCTTCATGTCCAGCCTTTTTGGCTGCTGGTTGCATCATTGGTTAGGGGCACGACTCCTAATACCAGTACACTGGTGCTCATTTCGCCAACCTCGGAAGGATGACAGGCTGAGTCAACCCCCTGGTGTTAATTCAGCAGCCAACAGGGCTCATACTCAGTACCCTAGGATCCCAAACCACCACCCTAACTGCTAATCCAATACCAGGCTTAGGATTTTGATGAATGTTGTCATTCTTTGAAGAAGACTTTATCCTTGGGTTGATCCATTTTATTGTCTGTTCATTCATTTTATCATTAAGTTGATGCATAACGAAACAAATACCACTGCTATCTCCAAAAGCACAAGTGCATCTCATTCACGTTTCCACGCCATGCTCAAATGTCATCTGACACCTTACACAGTGATGTCGTCGATTTCTCAAGAGCTGCACTAATGCAAGTGCAATTTAAATGCAGTTCTTCTGTGGTTGATTAATGTACTGCACCTGAGATTTTAAAGATTTTCTTTTAATTCCAACATGCTCTTGGCAATATGGGTAATATATATATATATATATAGCATGACTACAACAACTACTACTACTACTACTACTACACCTTTAATGGCTCTGCAATTCTTGCCAGCCAAGCCTGATGTTCGAATGAAGGTGGTAGAAACACTGAGTTTGTTCAAATGGCCTGCGATAACTCCCCTACACTTTGCGAAAGACACCATGGGATGTTTAACATCCACCAACTATTGCTATCATACAGGACACCCAGCTTAATGTGCATCCGAGGGATGGCACACTTTGTGATGCAACGCTCGACCTGCGAGACACCGATCCGACAGTTTATAGTCGAGTCAGGAATCAATGTCTTATTATTCTACCTGGTCTTATGCATGATTCACTAACCTTACTTTAAATATTATAAGCACACAACATAAGAATCTTTCTTATACCATGTATTCCTTTGGGTTCATATTCCACAAGGCTTTATAATTGTACCGTTCTCCTTTGTTGTGAAGTCGCATCTCAAAGGCAACACGACAGGTTTTAAACTTGTAGATGGAAAAGCTCCACAGTAAAGCACTTAAAATGATGAGCAGCAGGATGCCATCGTTTTTTACATACTGGACCAATCTTACAGAAAATGCAGTAATAATTATCCCACATCACCTTACTCAAGACAAAGTGTTGTAAGAGTGCCTTAGTGGTTGAGTGAATTTGAGTAATGAGAATAAATTGACCGAGTGCTTTTTTTGTATGGATTCACGAGGAGATAACTTATCCAGTTGTATATAATAATGTTAATTGTTTATAATTACAGAATGATTTTACAAGATTTTTTTTTTTCAATTTTGATGTACCATACTCCTTACAGAGTGCTGGTGCTGCCGAAGCAGTTTCTTGGCAAGGGTTATATTGGGTGGTTTGCCATTTCCTTCCCAGCATTTGTCCATGCTCTATCCTTTTAAATGCTGCACGTCAAGCAAGGAAGCAGGACGTACCATTTCTTTAGAGCCATCTTCCTACACATATCATGTGCTCTCGATATGGTCTGGCATGCTGCCCTGCTCACCAAACCATCTTCCTATGGTATCCAAGGCCATCTCCACCCACGGCTCGCAGACTTCCTCTTCTATCACAGCCAAAGTGTGGCCCTTGACGCAATTCTCTCATCCCCTCTTCCTGTCCAGGCTGGAGTTCCTCAAGGCAGCGTTCTGGGCCCTGCTCTTTGTCTGGTTTTCATCAATGATCTCTCTGACTCTTCTGGAAAATCCTCTTTATCTCTTTGCTGATGACTCCACCCACTGCCGTACCATCTGTCATCCCTCAGACGGCAAGTAGCAGCTTCTTCACTCTCTGCAGATCTGGATAAAATCACAAGCTGGTCCAACATGTGGAACATGTCTTTCAATCCTGACAAATCTCACACTCTCACTTTGTCTCTCTGATAGGACCTTCGGGAAAATCCCCCCATCTACTTTCTCAACAATTCTCTTGAAGAAGTCCTTTCATTCAAGCATCTGGGTCTCACTATCTGCCATGATATTTCCTGGGAAAGCCACATCTCCAAGCTGGCCTCCAAAGCCAGTCACCAATTGGGCATCCTCCGTCGTGTAAAGTCCTTCCTTGGCACACCTGAGCTCCTGACCACATACAAAGCTTTCATCCGCAGCCTGATGAGTACTGCTCTCCCTCTGGGCTGGTGTTCCTGCCTCTCACCTTTCTCGGCTTCACGCTGTGGAAACCAAGGCATTTCGGATCATTGGTATCTCCCACGATGTGGCTGAGTCTTTGGGCCTCTCACTCTCTCACCACAGGCAGGTCGGTGGTCTTTCTGTCTTCTACAATCTCCTCTCGGCCTCACCCCCCTGCTCTATCTGAGATCTGTCCCCCCCCCCGCCCCCCATGTTTCCCGCAGGGCGCTCAAGGTCCGCTTGCAACCCCTTCTAGTCAAACTAACAAAATCAAGAATCACTGCTCACCTTCACTCTTTCATTCCTCTTTTGTCCCGCCTTTGGAATAAACTCCCACACTCTATTAAATCCCATTCTTCCTTCCAGATCTTCAAAACAGCTGTTCACACACCAGCTCTTATCTTCCCCCATCCAAAACCAAATCTTTTCGACCCCCATTAATCCACCCTAAACCCACCTCCTTGAAATTCCCTGCTTTCCTTCCTGAAAGTCCCTGTAGTGTCCATCTTGTTTACCCCGTGTACCCCCACTCAATCCCTCTGCCTTCCAAAGATCTCCTCATGTGTCTGTTCCCCACTGTTTATGTTTCCCTCCTCCCACCCCTCTTGTCTCCTGCTCTTGTTATATGCTCTTTGTGTTGGCTCTTATTGTATAGATAAAATTGATATCGTCTTTGGTATGACTCGGCTGGGGTATGAGTCACGGACCTCCCAGACTCAGAGTGGAATCTTTAACCATTATGCTGCTGAGTCTGGTTTTACAAAATATACAGGAACAAAATAAATGGAGAGTTTGCCAAATTATAAATGTGTAATATAAAACAAAACTGAGTGTTCGAAAACCATACTGCACAGATACAGACAGGATACAAACAGGGCTTGAGTATTTGCGTGACACCCAGCTTTAGTGTTAATCCAAGGCTCGGCACACTGTGTTTTACACCTCCTTGCTGGTCTTGCACCCAACTCTCTGTGCTCTGTCCCCCTCTCCGCCCAACTCTCTGTGCTCTGTCCCCCTCTCCGCCCAACTCTCTGTGCTCTGGCCCCCTCTCCGCCCAGATATCTTTTGGGAGCACGCGGTCCCCCATCAACCCCCTTCTGGTGAAACTACCTAAGTACAGGATCACTGCTCGTCCCCACTCATGTGTTCCTCTTTTTCCCCCACCTGTGGAATCGACTTCCGCATCCTCATCAATTTCATTATTCCCTCCATGTCTTCAAGGCAACTGTTCACCACCATCTCAGATCATCCCCATCCAAAACCATTATCTTTTCTACACTCTTAAACCACCCACACACCTCCCAAAATTTTGCTTCTGTATCCCTGATATCCACCGCCCTTCATTCTCCCCTATTCCTCAAACCTCACGCATCCCTTGTTCTCCGTCTCCGTTTATTTTCTCCCTCGGCCATGCTGTTGGCATTTCCTGCTGTATGCTACTCCTTTTATTTTTGCATCCTGATCCGTTCTCTGTTCTAGCTCTTCCACGAGCCTCGACTCCAAATACAAAAACTCCCTGCCTGTGAGACACCAATCTGACAGTTTATATACGGGCCAAGAATCAAACCCTTCTCCGCCATCCTGTCGGAGTCCAGTTGAAAGAGGAAAAATTAATGATTAGTTTTAAAAAATAAACCGAAGAAAATGTTCATTGAAGAGGATGTTGTGCCTGAATGGCTACACCAATTGGTTGGCAATGTTGTCATTATGTGAAGAGAGGAGCTAAAATGCTTGTTAATTAATGTTATCTACCATTTGACTAATAATAATCAGTCCGTTTTACTTTTTATGTTCAGTTGTTATAACTGGAAGGAAGAAAGGATTTTTAAAAATCAGGATGGGAAGATGGCTGTGTTTCAGTGAGAGATGGACAGGTTGGTAATACATAAACATAGGTCATTAGGTAAGGGTGGATGTGGGGATATACAGGAACATAACCGAGAACACATAGCATGACATGAGATGAAATTTAAAAACATGAAAGGAATGGACACTCTTACGTTGCAACATGACTCCAGGTCTCGCTCACATATAAAGAATAGCAGTGTGTTATGACATCTGACATCCAATCATGAGGTTTGCCACTTTTGATAATGCTAAGCAATTAGAGTGGTATGTCGCAATTATCTTTCCTGCTTGTAACAAAGCATTCCAATACATGTGATGACTTTGCACAAAAATAATTACTTCTCTCTCATTGTAATGTGGCTTTCCTTTTTTTTTTCTTGATTAGAATTGCTGAAAGTGTAGTTAAAGAAAACCCATTTCAGTTCTTCAATGAATATCACCCCAGCTGCCCTTAAACGACAGCATGAGAAAATTTACTTTTGCCACATAGCCTTGGCACTTTCATTTTATCACTTGCTTTGCATTGTCACATGATGGAAAATGTCATTAAAAGCTAACCTTCTGTCCTTGGATGGTATAAGACGATATCACGCGACCTCACGATATCACGCGACACACAATGGCGGTCATTATATGTCACAGGACCTCACTATATATCCTAATCACTTCCTGGATCCTGACTCATGGATACTAGATTTTTTAAAAGATAGTTTTTGAGTTGGAATTCTTCACTATTTCTCACTTAGTTTGTCCATTAATTATTTAACATTTTGTCCTCATTGATGTTGAGCTTTCACGATGATGTTCCCCACATTTGTTTTGGCGATGACTGGAATGGTTGAAATCATCCTGATGGAGGTGCCCACTCTCTGACAGCTGAACATTATTTCTCATCAGAACTCTGTTCTGCTCTAAAACTGAGTGATGAGAAGAGTCACAGACTATTTATCATGTCTAGGCGCACTGGGAAGGTATCATTATATGGGACAGTTCATGAAGAGACCTCGATCAGGTCACTGAAGGGTTACAACCCCTCGTGAGGGTCGGTTGCAAAGAGCAATCGCTCACGAGTTCCAACCCATACATCCTGGAACGAGTTTCATACCAGGAGCATCAAGCCCAGAAGATCAATGCTTTGCATCACTCTAACACAGCAGCTTCGATGGCAATACATGCAAATGGCAACACAACATCATTACTGGATCATGAATCATGGATGTTTTCACCAACATGTTTATATACTTCCACTATGAGCGTGTTAGATTCCATCGATGAGCTGGGGAGAAATTTGCCAACATGATGCCATGAGGCAACATGATGCAATTAGGCAGCATGATCGGCACTGCCAAAAATAATTTTCTAAAAATAAATGTTTTCTTGAAACAAGAAAACCATGAGAAAGTTTTTGTCGATGCAATAAAAAAATTTTCTCATGGTTTCCAACTTAGAAGATTCTTTTTGGCAGTGAGTTTTGTGTGGGCAGTCAGATGGTATGGTCTGGAATCCAAATTGGCTCCAGAAATGATATCGTCATCATTCGAAGGGGTGCTACGACTGGTATCAGACAGCGGGATAGGATCATAATAATTGTAGTTGTCTCTTCGGCTCAACAGCAGTTAAGTTTTTTTATGAATTGTAGTGCCCAACCACACTGTGCACGTCATCAATGTTGCACTTCAGGACAACAACATAATTCACATGGACTGGTCTGCATGATCTCTGGTTTTGAAATCCAATTGAACATGCTTGGGACATCTGAGGGAAGCAAGTTCCACACTCAATCGCTTGATCAACTGGAAGTGGCCCTGATCAATGGTTGGAGCAACCTCCTCCAGTAACAGCTCTAGTGTCAGATTTGTTTGATGATGAATTGTCTTTAAGCTTGTATTGAGGTCAATGATTATCATACGCATTAGTAAAGCAATTTCTGTCAATGTATACTTCTCTGTGATAATTTGTGGACTGGTGGCGATGCCAATTTGCATGCTCATGTCAGACAGCTGGTTTTTTTTCATATAATAACTCATACTTTGCTGTCATTGGCATGTTTATTGATGAAGTGGTAAGATCAATGGACTGGCCCTCTTCAACCAGAATATTTTACATGTTTGAACGTACAAAAACAAGACAAGTCTCAAAGCCTTTTTTTGATTTTTTAGGGAAGAGTTGGCAATTGTTGCTTTTCTTTCTTAGAGTGAGTTAAGGCTTCTTGAGGTGATTGGAGAAAGACTTCTTCTTCTTCTTCTTCTTCTTTCGCAGCCACTGTTATCCTGCATTTTGGGGTCAGCCAGTGGATGCTTGGCCTGAGTCTTCATGAACCGGCAGGCCAGGCCTGACGTTTGACTGGTTTGGGCAGGAATTTGGAATTTGGCCATGTTGGTGCCCACGATAGCCTTCTGTTTGTGAAGGACAACAATGGGGTCTTTAATGTCCACCAACTAATGCTGCACACAGGACGCCCATCCGAAAGATGGTACACATATTGATGAATCACCCTGCCTGTGCAACACCCGGATGACAGTTTATATCTGGTTTTGGAATCAAACCCAGACGAGACAGCTTAGAGGCAGGTGTGCATACCTGTAGGCCATCCTGCTAGCCGTTTGGAGAAAGACATTGAGATGAATTGATAAACAGCATATATGCAATTTATGCTCAGATTGTAAAACCCAACCGACAAATCAATAGTGCTGGGGTTCACTCAAGCTCTCCAAGTAATTTAATATATTCACCGTTGGCAAAACACAATCCCATATTTGTAGAAACTGTTTTATAACATACATCCTTTCACACTCTTTTGATTGATGACCTTCATGTTCTCTTTCATTAAAAAAAAAACATAAACACCTGAATAAATGTTGAAACCATTTTCATTTCTAACAGCAGCATTTTTGGTGAATTTTTTTTTCATGTTTTTCCAGAATGTTTCTTCTGGGGAAGAAGAGGTGCACCTCAAATTGAGAGATCAGTATTGAAGGGATGAGTGAGGAGACGGAATGAAATTAAGTGGGCAGGTGTGAGAAGGTGAACAGACTGAAAATAGAAAGATAAGGAATGAAGGCAGAAAAGTAAGGAAAGTCCATGGAAAATAACTGTTTGAATTGAAAGAGGGCAGAATGGTGACAATCTCCTGTGAGTGAAAACATTATCTTTCTCTTTTCCCATCTTTGCCCCTTTCACTTCTATATGAGCTGTCACTGCATCTTGATCAAGCTTTGTTTGAGTGAACACCTGAATGGCATTTCAAGGTGGATATACGGTACAAACAGTCTGCAGTGCGAAATAGTTGGCAGTTCTGACTCTGTTCATTAGTAATGGGGGACTAGGTCTCAGCAATGTGATGACAGCTTATCCTCCAGAATCATGGCAATGGAACGTCTCAGATTGTTTTGTGTGAAAGATAGCAAAATGCGAGGAAGCAAAAGATCATCTGCCCATGAGGATCAGCTAAAATCATTCTGATCCACACTCCTCACTCCCTGTTCTTCCGATACAACATGATTTAAAAACAACAACAAAGTGCGATCCTTGTTTCATTACTCACGACCGGCCAAATGGTAATTTTTAAAGTTATGTTGATCAATTTATTTTTCATACCGTGCAGTATGTGTGATGGACACAATATGGATCCAGCTCATTTCATGTAGAGTGTAGACAATTGTTTTTGCAAAATGTAGATTGCCTTTCCCAAATAGTGATGTTTCTACTGCTCTGATTGCAACCACAAATCCCGAGCATTCCAACTGGCAGGCCGTACAGTACCATAGCGTGGCATGCCATCAGGTGAAGGAATTTAATGAAACAGCAAAAACAGATTGAAACGACGTTCACCGATGTTGAATTGATGTAGAATTTATTGTTGTTCGATGTTGCGATGTAATTCCAATCCAACAAGTTGCTTGCTGAAGTCTTTCACACGCCAAGCTACTTTTTTTTTATTTACAAAGTCTTGGCTCGCATATGAGTAGGAAGATAATGTGACAGTGGGAAGAAAAGCAATGTAATGAGTAATGCTGCAAATGGAAGGAACAAACAAGGGAATTAATGATGAAGCAAGAGAGGACAGGAGAGGGAAGGAACACAATAACCTGTGAGTAAGAGAACAATGGATGGAATCAACAGAATATCGATCAAGGTATGCTAACCACCATTTGAAGGAATTGGCACATGACGTTTTGAGCATAACGCCTTTCTTGGAGCAAAAGTGGGACACAGGGTAGGGGTGAGGGTTGACAAAGGGTTTCCCACTTTTTCTTCAATGATGGCTAACTCCTAAAATGCTTCCCATGGTGGTTTGCATACCGATATCAACATTCTGGAGATTTCATTCATTGTTCTACCTGTCAATGGATGCAGGTCACACTAACCTTCACAAGCAAGACTAGTTCTTCATTCTACTAGTTCTTCGTTATTGTTGTGAGGAAGAGCATGGGTAGGATAGAGTAAAGGAGGTAGAAAGATCCATGGTAGAGATGGAGGATGACATGTGATGATGGTTTGTTTATTTGGATGCATCACAAGGCTGCAGGGTAGTATAACTGGCTGAGGGTGCAGCTGTACCGCTTATGCAGTGCCCTCTGCTGGTTAGGGCAGGGATCTGGAATTTGACCATGGTGCCGGCGATCGCTCACCTACTCTTCGCAAAGGACACCATGGGATCTTTAACGTCCACCTACTAATGCTGGCAGTCGGGACACCCATCTAATGTCCATCCAATGGACGGAACACACATTGATGATTTACCTTGTCTGTGAAACACCTGGATGACAGTGTATCGCTGGATCATGATTCAAACCCAGGCTAGGCAGCTTATAGAGGTGAGTTTGGCATGCTTCTTGGCCATCCTGTCAGCCCTTATGAGATGATGGTGCGTTGCCATCTTGAAGCTCTGGAGGGAAGAGAGGGATTGCATCACCCCAAGATTGCAGTTCCACAAGCAGAAGAAAGGAGTAACACAGGAATGTAGGTGAGCAGAAAGGAGTTTAACAAGGAGGGGGCTGTTGGAAGAGTATGTGCATCCTTTAGAATTAGGGAGGGTTAAAAGAGCAGAGGGAGTAAGAACGGAATAGAGGGACTACAAAACAGAGAGGCCACAAACTTGTCTTAGATGGTAGAGCAGCAGGCTTTGTGCTTCAACTTCTTTTTGAGAGATGCCAATGATGATGAAAACGTTGTATTCCACAGCTTCCAGAAGAGAGAGATGAGATGCGTGTCCACCTGCCCATAAGGGGAGAGTAGTATTCCACTGAGCTATGGACAAATGCACTAAAGGTCACAAGAAGATCATATTTGTCAATGAAGGACTGCTCAACAGAGGATGTCCAGTCTTGCCTAAGATGTCATGACTGATGGTGAGGTCTAAAAGCTCAAGAGACAGAGCCTCTTCCAGTGGTTGTTAAAATTTTTCTAAAACGTGATCTAATTAGTGGTCTTGGTGTGGATGAAGGAAGAGAGAATGGCAAAGCGAAGGGATTGCTTGAGGGAGCAAGTAGGAGGAAAATTGCTAGACCAACAATGAAATGTGAAGATTGTATGAGGAGGGAAATCAATAAGGTGGGGATGGTTGGAGAGGAGAGAAAGTTGGCTGACGACAGGGGGAAGTGGAGGAGTACCATGGTTGAGGCAGGGCAGAAGCTTGGTACCATTGGACTTGGTACCAGGGCAGAAGCTTGGTACCATTGGACTTGGTACCAGGGCAGAAGCTTGGTACCATTGGACTTGGTACCAGGGCAGAAGCTTGGTACCAAGAAGAAGAAGAAGAAGAAGAAAAAGAAGAGTGATCTCATTGAATTGAAATGCAGAGCACTGTAACCAAGTGCTGATCATGCACAGAAACGGGTCGTTTGCCATTATCTTTTCACCAGTGACATCCACAAGGGCTTCATGTTGCTGTTGCTGTTGTTGGGGTTCTTGTTTGAGGTCGATTTCTGAAATGTGCACCCATTGGTCAGACAGCTGCCAGACGGACCACACCTACGTCTGTCGCTTGACTCCACCCACCATAGCGCCCAGACAAAATGATATGACTGTCATCTTGGTTTTCTGGTGGGCCGAACACATGAGGCCTGCAGACCTCTGCTGATTAGACACTGTCCAGGTTTGTTGCATCAGATTTCCATTGGCTTTGCTTGGGTCGCATATTACTTACAATGAGGGATCCCCAAGAAATCTAATTTTATGTCGAATAAAAATTATTAGCAAGGCTTAATCAAGCCTGGAGCAATATTTCATTTTTGAACGGCCCCACATTGAGGTTAACAAGCCACGCAACAGCACACACACACACACACACACACACACACACACACACACACACACACACACACACACACACACACCTGAGCTGTTCAACAGCAAGGATGAGGGCGTTGAGTGGACAGAGGAGTTATAAAATATATAAACATATATTATATATATATATATAATATATATATATATATATATATATAATATATTACAGTCTGACCCGGATATAAGAAAACCCGCGTATAAGAAATTTCATCCGAAATGTTCTATGTAATTAATGAACTATATAAAACAGCTACAAAGAAACGCTATAAACATATTTTCAACACAAAGTACAATTTTCTATCCGAAGCCACAGGAAAAGCTGTCTCAGTCGGCTGACGTGTTAGTTTCACTTTCCTATGCAGTAGTTTTCCGGAAATCCCGAATGAGGAAGTGGTAGTTTCGCTTCACGCAATGGCGTCCACTCGAAAAAACGCTGAGTGTTGCGGAGAAAGTTGAAATTTTGGATTCTTTAAAGTCGAAATCGCTGACGAGAGCCGACGTCTGAAAAAGTATGGCATTGGATTGTCGACCGTCAACAAAATTGTCAAAGATGAGGAGTCACTTCGTATCAAAGTCCTCAACAACTCTAACATCAACAGAAAGTGTAGCCGTGACAGCATCCACACAATGTCAATGAAGCGACAACTGCTTGGTTCCATCAAGCTCGTGCAAGCAATGCTGTCTAACAGACTGTATCATCAAAGAGAAGGCTGCTTCGTTCCCGTTTCGTTAGGTTGAGTTTGAACCTAGTAACGGTTGGCTGATGCGCTGGAGCAAGCGAACAACGTTTCATTCAAGAAATTCCATGGCAGAAAGTGGCAGCTGATGGTGCAGGGCAGGCAACTGGATTAAAAATTGCTCCCACTTGCTTGCGAATTATGCAGAGAAAGACATTTACAATGCGACGAAACGGGCCTTTTTTATAAGGCCATGCCCGTGGTTCTCTAACAAGTGCGGGTGCAAGCCAGCCGGCGGTAAAGTTCCAAAAACCGCCTGTGTTCTATTGTTGTGTAATCTCGATGGCAGTGATAAGGAGGCTTAATTGTTGGCAAGTCCGCCAAGCCGCGATGTTTCAACAATGTTCATAACCTGCCATTCCTTTACTTCGCCAATTCTAATGCATGATGACGAGTGCAATTGGTCGCAAATTCTTACCAAACTCAACTGTTGGGAACTCAGTTCCTTGCTCGTCTTTTCACACCCCTGGTGGTCTTCCACCCGACCCCGGCCGGCAACAATATATATATATATATATATATATATATATATATATATATATATATATATATATATATATATGTATATATATATATATGTAGATAGATAACTAGATAGATAGATAGATAAGCCAGTAGGTGGCGATGGGTCGCCGACAGGACTGTTAGTATTGTGACAATCGTCGTGTCGAGAAATGGTGTTTGTATGATCATCCAATCACAATCGCAGTCGAATATCTACTTACTAATGCGCAATATTGTGAAATAACATATGAAAGGATCCTAGCCACAGGATGTGCCGTTTCGCTCTGCAAGAGCTCAGATTACCTGGCAGGTAATGACGGCACCCGGTGCTAGGCACATAGTGCCTAAGCATCTGTCCAAAAAATTCACTTATTGACCTTTGACCGCTGACTAGTGGAGATAGGTCATTTTGAAATGAGCAAACTTGTACTACTCATCGGGGAGTATTCACGTGCAAAAATCTGTTTGGATCGGTTGAGCCGTTTTGCCGGAAGGGGGACTTGAATAGACATTTTGACCAAAAAATGCACTTATGACCTTTGACCCCTGAACTAATCGAGATAGGTCATTATGCAAACAAGCAAAGTTGTAGTACTCATTATGGTCTATAAGCATGTAAAGTTTCATTCGATTCGGTTCAATGTGCTTGGAGCTGTGTACTTTGAAGTTTCAGCAGGAATACTCAATAGCCCTGGACACCCAAGTTGAGAGGGTTGCTATTGGAAACTATAAGATATAGAGCAAAATGGATGTATATAGCGGATAGGAATCACCTTAAGATTATGCATATCAAATCTCATCCAGTTCATCTACTGATAACTACTCGGTATCCATTTGAATGAAAAGTACCGAAAATGCGTTTGAAATCGGAAATCCCCAAAGTTGAGGGGGTGCTGTGGGTGAACAAAGATCTAAATCGAAAATCCGGCTCGATGTTTGTGACAATGTATTCCAGACGATTAGTGTGAATTTTCATGACCATCCGACAATACCCTAGGAGGAGTAGCATTTGGCGCGAAGGCACCTCCAGCTCTCGCATATATCGATTTTTGCACTAATTGACCTTTGACCCCTGACCTAAGCGAAATCAGTCAATATGTCCTGAGGCAAAGTTGTAGTACTATTGAGTACCATGAACCTGCAAGGTTTCATTCTATCGATGCACTCACCTGGTCGCTAGGGGCCTTCAATTTTCGCGCACACCCTAATTGTAGGGGGCTGCGGAAAAGTATTCCATATATCACAAAATCGAAATATATTTGATAGAGCATCACTGTATATCATTCATGCCAAATTTCATAACCCTACTGGGATAATGGCTTTCGGAATTGATTTTCGCGTGAACGGTCCGATTTTGAAGATTTTTCGGTTGTTGCTAGGGAACCAAAGCGTCCCTAGCAACCATCACAATTTCCAAAGCACTGGGTCATAAGTGTACCTACCCACCGAGTTTGGTCAAAATCCCCAACGTTTACTACCAATTATGCTGATGACAACAAACAAACATCCAAACAAACAGACAGAATTACTGACAAGAAGGGTCACCTATTTTGGCGACCCAATAGATCGATAGATAGATATATAGATATTGTGTCACAGGTTTTGACCACAGTGCAGTCATTCTTGTTGAAAAGTGAGACAGCAAGTGTTCCAGATTTTTATTATGCAGTTTATACGCGAGCGTATTATCACCATTATAATTTATCATTAATGCGCTAAAGGACAGTTATACACAAGATTATCATTTCATAGGAACTCGATTATGGTCCGAATGCATGAATGCTTGAAATGCCTTTTCATTACCGTGATTGGACAAATTAATTAATCTCTCTCCATGCTTCATCATCAATGGAGCTGTTTTTCCAGTGTGCAAACCAAAAATGGTGATTTTTTTTTTTTAACAATGCAGCTTCACTCATTCCCATTGGGATCAGGTACTTTTTGACCACATGGACTGCAGCCATTTTGCTTTAGTTTCTTGTTTCTACACTGTCAACCTCGCGGCGTTATCTTGTCACTCAGATCATTCTTTTGGAAGTGACCGTCGGAACAAAAATTGGGGATATGGCCCGTGGCTGGATATTAACGCCTCCAAATCGGTGATCTCTGCCCTGTGCTTTTCGGCAGCAGTGATGGCCTGGAGTTCATATTGTTCACAGAGACCAATTCCCCGGTGTAGGGTGGGTGCCATGGGAGCAGATTTGCTGCAGATTTCCAGAGTGTTCAAATCGACGAGGAGCAAAAAAAAGATAAGAATGAAGCATGCTTGAAACCTCAACCCATTGTGTTTCCTTGTGTCACTGGTAGCTTCAAAAACTCCCAACCCAAATCCCAACTCTCCGGTGGCTTTTAATGCAGTAAACATCATCAACGTAAACATAGAGCTGATTGTGTCAACCCTCAGCAAATGCTTTATTTCCAATGTAGGCTAATCAGCTTCATTTCCGTTGATGTCCTTTAATCACTGTCGTGCACAGGAGCAAAACACTTGTTTACAATGTTCCCAGTGGTATTTCCAATTGCAAACTAATAGCACTTTTCCTATTTTAACTTCTTTCACCCACTGCATCAGATTGCAAAACAAGATCATTTTGGTTTGAGAATTATTAATTGAATCCTACACATTAGTACAAGTCATCACAGACACTCACAGGTACCTATTACGGTTGCTCGGCATGATAATACGACCAATCATTCATCTGATCGTAGAAACAAACTGGAGGAGATTTGAACACTTATCTCAACAAAGCGCACTGCATTACAATCAATCTCTGATGGAGGCATACCAATAGGAAATAAGGGATTCAGTTCCTTGTTCGTTTTTTCTTTTTTATGGCTACATCACTCTTTTGACAAATATGTCATGTAGCTGAATCTCATGGACGTTTGGAGATTAAAGAGATGTTTTTAAACTTTACTTTGGTTATCTGTTCACTACTGAGTAGCTGGTTTGCTTGTCTTTCGTTTTGTTTCACTTGTTTCACAAGAAGATCGTATTTTTATCTTTGTCACCTTTTGACCAATTCATTAACCGCTCAAACTTCTGACTTTCGCAGAGGAGAAGCCAGGCCGTAGGTTCCTTCTTGCGACAATGGTATTCTGAGGACAATCAAATAGAGAGCACGTAAAGTTGCACAATGCTGTGAAACAATTTCAATCCTTCTGAAGGTTTACATCCTCCACTGTAATGGTGATGAAACATAAATCTGTTTCAGCTGGTTTGTTTTCATGTTGGACTCTAAATATTCAGGGCCAACCTTGGTTCCTGCCAGGGGCAAAGATTATAAGTGTCTGGATATGGCTCAACTAAAATGATAAATCTCAAGTGACATCTGTTTGACATTCAACTTTATCTTAGTCATTTCTGCAGTCCTAATGATCACTCTTTATTACCAAAAGTATTGGCACATTCAGGAAGTATGCAGGGTTATTAATTCGATCGCAACCGCGTTTTTTTTCCGATAAAAACAGCAAGTTAGTTCACTGCTAATACCTGGTGTCGGCTTAATGGTTAGAGTGGTGACCTTCAGATCCTAGGGATCCTAAGGTCCTGAGTTCAAATTCAAATCCTGCTTGGCTGTTGAATTAGTACCAGGTGGGGTTGACTCAGTGTGTCATCTTTCTGATGTTGGCAAAATGAGTACCAAGTACCAGCTTGCTGGGATGATTGAGCAATTCAAGTATCCTGTGCTGGAGTGGTGACCTGTCTAGGAGTGCCCAATATCCCAGGAGACTGCTTAGGCAGCACTGGTGCTCTGCGTAGAGTATGGTCCCAATGGAAGGATGGATGATTCACTGTTGGAAACAATGATGCCTCAGATAATGTCAGAAGTCTGTTGACCTAATTTTGGTGGACTGAACAGAGGGACACCCACACATCATCAGTCTAGGAAGCTATTGCACAAATCAACAAAAGCTATTGCACAATTCTTTGTTTTAATATTCCTCTGATCTGATATAATATCAATAGTTTTGTCCTGAATGTACTTTTTTTTTTCAACATTCGCACGACCTTTTGTTTTCAATTTGCCGAAGAATTTTATGCACAGTTGACTTCGGTTTGGAAATGTTTCAAACATCCAGTATTCCAATAGTGACTCATTGTTGACGATAAATCATCTCTTTACGTTCTGACATATATTGATTATAAACTGAGTTTCAATACCCACATCACACCTTTATAAGATGCTGCTTTACAGAGTGAGAAACAAATGTGCACATGCAGTTTAAAATGGAGCAAAATATCTCGAGTTATCTGCATTTGCCTTTGAGCTGTTTAGTATGGGTTTGAATTTCAGGCCCAGCTCTAAACTGTCGTCCTGGTATTTTGCATGCAAGGCGATGCATCGATGTGTGCACCGTCCATCGGATGGACGCCAAGTTGGAGGATGCATCTGCCAGCACGATTTGGTGGATACGTTAAAGATCACATGGTGTCTTTGGAAAGAATGGGTGAGTTATTGATGGCACCCTAAAACAATTCCAAATTCTTCCGACGTTAAGTCGAATATCGGGCCTGGCTAGCCGTTTAATGAAAGACTTGGGCCAAAATTGTTCCCCGGCCAATCCTGCAATGTTGTGGAAATTTGTTTATCCTTTTCCAATTGTTTTACTGATATAATGCTGGTGAGTGACTGCATGGCGCTTCGTAAAACAGCACAATGCCACGATGCTATGCACTCGTTTTAGAAAGAAAAGGTTCATGCTTGTTAATTTTTTTTTTTAATCTGGAATTATTTTGGAACCCGTGGCAACCTGAGTTGACACCATCTAGTCTAATATGACGATGTGTTCTGATTCATCAAACAGTTGATATAATGGAGAATGTTGATACATATGAAAAGTTTTAGTTGTCATATCTTTGGAAAGGTTACATATTTTGACAGAATTATTGCCTGATTTTTTCATTTTTACAATAATCATTATTACTTTTGGTAAAGCTTGCTTTTAAATAAGTACTTCCAGATAAACCTCTGTTCAGCATCAAACTGGTCGAATATCTGGATAAGGATTCTGTTCAAAAATCAAAGTTCAAAGAAAATGAAGCCTCGTCTGGAGAAAGGGGGAAGACAGAATCAGATCATACCAAGCCAGACAAGAGGCCAGAAAACGAGGGACAGCAAAATTACAAATCAAGGAAAAGAGGAGGATCAACGTTCACGATCCTTCACCATCCTCACAGTGTGTACTAATGTATTCAGCATACCATATTTACGATTCGGACACAATCCGTGGAACCTGAGGTCAATATAATCAGGGTTGTTCTCCATGCCCTGCTTGTTCTATCTCAGTGCAATCAACCTCAGGGAGTGAGCCCATCAATATAAATGTACAATTCTAGCTTGAACTCCATTCTTCAATTGCTGAGGGAGGCATTTTATTGATCCATGCATCTGAACACGAAAAGGATGTATGGCTTAGACATGCAATATACACAAGAACACAGGGCGCATACCATCGGAGATGATCTTCTTACCAATGACCATTCTTGGCATCATTAATCACCAACAGCAGTTTATTTTCACTTCGATTAACCTAACAGCACAATTATAGTTTTGCCGTCAAAAGAAAACTAAAGCAGAATGGGAATAAATTTTTCCCAAAGAATTTCTAATTTAACAAAAAAAAAAAAATTCAATCACAATATCAAATACTTCTCACCAAAATAATTGGTTTCTGTGTATTTCTAAATCTGACATCTTAATGATAAATTTGAAAACCTGCAAGTCTGATTCTAACAAATCCATCTTTCATAATATGATGATTATGTGTTAAATATTATACAAAGATACACAAGGAAATTAGATGCAGGAAAAGGCCATTCGGCCCATCATGCCTGCGCCACATCAATACCAGACCAATTTTATCTGTTAAAATGACGCAATTTCATTGGGGGAATGAAAGGAGGAATGTGGATGAGACAATGTGGCATGCCCAGGGATATCCCAAGGGTGTCAAAAAAAAAAATGAGGAAATATAATTATTTTACTAATTTAAACAAAGAAAAAAGAAAATGCCAAATTTTTATAATTTTATATTTTTTTTCTTTTTATTTTTTCCATTTTCTTTTTTCTTTTGTGGAGAGGAATTTGGCGACGGTGATTCGTGGGTGAGAGAAACACAACATCAACCACACACCACCCCTTGAAGAGACCCCTACAGACAACACTGCAAAGATGCACACAATCACCCATCCACACTCAAGCTATCGAAAAGTCCTGCCAATATCCCACTACACTTCTATCTCCAATGCTTCCAGGTACCTATGTCATCCCAATTTAAAATTACCTACTGTTTCTGCTGCTACGACGATTCCAGGGAGACCATTCCATGCATTAACTACTCCCCTGAGTGAAAGACCCCTGCCTTACTACCGTCTTAACTCTCCTCTTCTTTACTCTCAAGCTGTGGCTCCGGTCCTATTGTTGTCTATTGTGCTGAATAATTGTTGTGCACTTATATTGTCGATACCCTGCACTCTATTAAAACATCTCTAGCATATCGCCTCGTAACCACCTCCTTTCTCATGTGCAGTGATGAGAAAAAGTTTGTGAACCCTTTGGAATTTTCTGTATTTCTGCATAAATTTGACCGAAACTGTGATCAGATCTTCATCTAAGTCAAAATCTAATATATGAAGCAGAGTTCGTGTCTGTCTGTCTGTCTGCATCTCTGTGGGTCTGTCTGTCTGTCTGTCTGTCTGTCTGTCTGTCTCTCTGTGAGTCATAAGCGCCGCCCATTCCACAGGCCATGCCCTCCAGCCGTCCAGAAATTTCCACCATCTTTTTCTCTCCATGTAGCTCAGATTGTTTTAAAGGCTTCATGTACATTTGAAGACTGAACAACACATCTTCTATCATTAAATTAAGATACCCTTTTGAGGAAAAAAAGTAACATTTTGATTACAACTCAAACTCTGGTAATGCATGTTTTGGCCGCAGAGATCACGGCAGCTGTCTAATATATACCACCCAATGAAGCTACGTTAATATTCTCATATAATGCAGAGGAAAGAAAAGTGATATTTCATTTAAAAAAAAAAAAACTTAGTGGGATGTCAAACGCAGTTACTTTCTGTCTGTGAGACAGTGACTTGTCACTTACCAGAATAATTGTTTTCCAGAATTTCCTGTGAGTCGCACACAACAAAAACTACTTATTTACTTATTTATTTATTTATTTGGCAAAATTATCCAACATTCAATTTCTTTGTCGAAAAAGTATGTGAACCTTAACTTTAATCTAATCAATGAAGGAGGTAATTATAGTCGGGTGTTTCAATCAATGGGATGACAATCAGGAGTGAGTTTGGGTGGCTCTGCCCTTTATGAAAAGCATAAACTTTGTTGGTCACCATCAGAGTCTGGTCTTCACCACACAGGTTTGTGGAAGCGTGTCATGCCCCAATCAAAAGGGATTTCTGAGGGCCTCAGAAAAAGAGTTGGCGATGCTCATCGGTCAGGAAAGGGTTGCAAAACCATTTCTAAAGATGGTGGGCTCCACCAATCCACTGTCAGGCAGATCGTGTACAAATGGAGAAAATTCAACACCATTGTTACTCTTTCCGGGATCCGTCGTCCAACAAAAATTACTCCAAGAGCAAAGCGTGCAATAATCCAGAACGTCACCAAAACCCCCAGGGTAACGTCTAAAGATCTGCAGGCCTCTCTTGCATTGGCTAATGTCAGTGTTCATGAGTCCACCATCAGGAAAACACTGAACAAGAATGGTGTGCATGGAAGGATAGCAAGGAGGAACCCACTGCTCTCCAAGAAGAACATGGCCACATGTCTCAAGTTTGCCAAAGACCACCTGGATGATCCAGAGGGCTATTATAGAACGTTCTGTGGATAGATGTGTCGAAAGTGGAATTTTTGGGCTTAAATGAGAAACGTTGTTTGGTGAAAACCAAACACTGCATTCCAACATAAGAACCTCATCCCAACTGTGAAGCATGGTGGTGGGAGTATTATTGTTTGGGGCTGTTTTGCTGCCAAAGGAACCGGACGGCTTGCCATCATTGACAGAACCATGAATTGCGGATTGTACCAGCAAATTTAACAGGAGAATTACAGGGCATCTGTCCGTGAGTTGAAGCTTAACAGAAAATGGGTCATGCAGCAAGATAACGATCCTAAACACACAAGTAAATCAATGATCCTGAAATTGAATGGCTGAAGCAGAAGAGATTTTACGTTTTGGAATGGCCAAATCAATGTCCAAAACTTAACCCAATTGAAATGTTGTGGCAGAACCTGAAGTGAGCAGTTCAGGCAGGAAAGCCTACAAATATCTCTGAGATGGAGCAGTTCTGTAAGGAGGAATGGGCCAAAATCCTCCAAGCTGATGTGCAGGACTGATCAAGAGTTGCAGGAAACGTTTGGTTGACGTTGTTGGTGCTCAAAGGGGTGCCACCAGTTACTGAATGTAAAGGTTCACATACTTTTTCCGACCAAGAAATTGAATGGTGGATCATTTTGCTCAATAAATAAATGAAAAAGTAGATTTCTTTTTGAGTGTGCTATTTGTTTAATCGGGTTCTCTTTATGTATTATTAAAACTTAGATGAAGATCTGATCACATTTTAGGTCAAATTCTTCCAGAAATACAGAAAATGCTAAAGGGTTGTAATGTACTTGATAAACAGGGCTGAAGGCTCTGATGTGGGAACAACAGGTTTAATTCGGACACGGGCACAACGCAGCACAGCACAGCATCGGAACATGCGCAGGTCACGTGACTGTGCTTAACCACCCCGATGCACCCATGTATGCATGCATTATCATAAACTACTGATACATCACACCCCCCCCCCCCATTTTGTTTCACAAATCTAGACGCCTCAGGAGGTTTACAGACACGAGCTGATCTTCTAAGGGCTAGTGGAGGGCTGTCCTTGCTTGCAACTGCTGTGGGCTTCTTCAAGGAAGAAATATTTTTTTCAGTTTGGGGGTATTGAAAAGGACAAGGGATCAGAAATGAAGGAGTAACTGTGCATGCAGATTGAGTTTGTGTTTTTTTCTGATGTACAGTGTCTATAGAAAGTCTACACCCCCTTTCAAAATTTTCACCTTTTGTTGCCTAAAAGCCAAATTACATTGCATTAAATCAGGCTTGTTCCACCTTTTATTTACACATCATAACCCACAACATCCAAGTGAAA
>CM068954.1:76598425-76614235 GCA_035128595.1 Eptatretus atami | reverse complement strand
ACCACCATGCTTCACAGTAGGGATGGTGTTCTTTGCATGATCTGTTGTGTTGGGTTTGCACCAAATGTAACATTTTGAAATTACGCCAAAAAGTTCCATCTTGGTTTCGTTAGGCAATAAAACTTTGCCAGATGGCTTCAAAATCTCCAGAGTGGTGTTTTGCACACCTCAAACGGGACTCAAGGTGGGCTTTTTTGAGTAATGGCTTCCTTACTCAAGGTGGGCTTCCTTCTTGCCACCCCACCGTACAGGCCAGACTTGTGGAGTGCTTGGGATATTTTTGTCACATGCACACAGTGACAAGTCTTTGCTATTAAAGGCCTGTATCTCTTTCAAAGTTGCCATTGGCCTATTGGTAGCCTCTCTGATGAGTCTCCTCCTTGCTTGATGATGCAGTTTGAAGGGACGGCCTGATCTAGGCAGGGTCTTGGTGGTACCATACACCTTCCACTTCCTAATCATTGTCTTGACTGTTCTCCATGGGATACTCAAGACATTTGAAATATGTTTATACCCATCCCCTGATCTCAGCCTTTCCACAACTATATCTCGGAGGTGTTTTGAAAGCTCCTTGGCGCTCATGGTTGAAGTCTTTCTGTGAAATGCACTACCCAGCAGAGGAAACCTACATGAACAGCTGATTTTATTCTGAATAATCAGAATCATTACAATTTAACAGGTGGAGGCCAATTAACTTGGGTGTGTGATTTTGAAGGTGATTGCACACACCTGAGCTATTTACAATTGCTATTATAACGGGGGTCAAGATATTCTAGTTTTGATATTCCATCCAATCCAAGATATTACATCCAATCAAGATATTCTAGTTTTGTATTTTTAATTAATTTTCTGAAACTTGTAGAATTTGTTTTTCACTTGGATGTTGTGGGTTATGATGTGTAAATAACGGTGGAAAAAGTCTGAATTAATGCAATTTAATTCCAGGCTATAAGGCAACAAAAGTTGGAAAATTTGAAAGGTGTAAAGACGTTCTTTTTGGCGCTGTCATTGTTTTCTTTTTTGTTTTGTTTTTGGAGTGAAGAGGAGTTTTTTGTTGTTGTTTGTATTTTTGGAGCAAGGCGGAGTTAGTTCTTTTGTTTGTTGGTTTGTTTTGGCCTTGGTATGGATGGATGTCAAAGTTGTAACACATTTTGACCCTAAAATACATGTCTCACCTTGAGGAAAATAAAATAAAATAAAACAACATCCAATATCAACAGCAGATTACAAATTATTGGTAAAAAAAAAACTTCAAAATATAATAAAATCAAAACAACTGAAGAAACTGCTGCATCAGCTGGTTAATTTCCCTGCACAAATCAACTAAATATACATGTCAGGGAAGGCTCAAGTTTAAGAGTTTGACAGAGAATCTTGTAATGGAGAAAATTATTGCTTTCCACTGCGATTTAACAATGATTTATCGCAATTATTGTTATCCTGTTTGCCAGAGAATATTATTCTTTTGACAACAGCACAGCACACTCTGAGCATCTGGCTGCACCGTTAGTGCCGTTTGTTAACCCAATGCACCCATAACTATGGAGGTATGCCTTCGGCAGTGCACAAATTTTGCAATAAATGAGTCACAGAAGACAATTTGTTTGTGTCCATATCACCAAAGCGGGAATTCCTGTGTTCAGGTTTTCAAGTTTGAACACAGTTGAAACAGGCAATCAGCGGCTGTCTTTTAACCAGAGATGTGAGATGTGATCAGGATAATATGATTTGAAAAATGAAGTGACTTTCTCTTGCTTTGGTTGTAAGTTCCTGAAGTAGCCTTTGGGAGAAATAGTGAGTCAGCTGGTCATCTAGCAATGCATTTGATTACCTGCTGTTGACTTAGACAGTCATTTGGTTGTTCATTGTCATGATTGAGATGTAATAATGTAATTTAGACTTCCAATCATTGAAACCCATCTTGGCTTATGCAATGCTGGGGTAATAATTCCCTTTAGTGATGAGGATTTGGGAAGGCTCACTTCGTGGGAGGAGCGGTGCGGAACTCATCATTTCTGTGCAACTAGATCAGCTTTGCGTCAACAAAAAGCAATTCCTTCATTGAGAAACTTTGCACCACATCAAAACAAATGTACATTCACATGACACTATTTGATGTATAACCATTTACACTGTGTGACAATGTTTTATGTTTATTATTTCATGGTCTCTTTTTATAAGCGCAGCCTCTACCAACAGGATGTCGATTCTGTGTTGATCTGATGATAAAGCAAACGCCTTTCTGAAAGCAATGTGCTCACTTGATGTGTGAAGAGATGTGAGTGATCCCGCAGTTGGCAGACACAGAACCACTCTCAGCATTAATTACGAGATCGTGAGAACTCAGAATAAAGGTGTCAAACAGGATCAAATTATGCTGCAGATCAAGAGACAATATTTTGAAATTTGTTCATGGTGCTGGCATCATCATCTTTATTTTTCTTCGTCAGACACTGGGGAATATTTGAAATCCACAAGCAAATCCGCTCATACAGCGCAGTGTTTCTCCATGCGTTTACCAATTGTTCTAATCTCCCATCCCATGATCTTTTTCTCCGATTCTCCATCTGTCAAAGTTGAGAACGTGGAAAGAGGAAAAGTATCCACCCCCACCCCACCCCCTCAAAGCTTCATGTCCCCCATTTCTGCCTCCCTCCTCAGCCCACACTCTCACTGCTTCCCCCTCACCTCACCCTCTAAAACGTTCCCCCACACTCCCCACATACAAACCTTCACCTTCCCATGCACCCTACACTTTCAAACTTTCAATGCAACCACAACACTCAAACAATCCTCGCATGCCTCACACTCAAACATCCCCTGCACCTAGCACACTCAAACCTTCCATGCACCCAAGACAATCAAACCTTCCCTGCACCCTGGCACTCAAACCTTCCCACACCCCTCACAATCAACCTTCCCCGCACCCTTGCACTCAAACATTCCCCCACAGCCCTCACAATCAAACCTTCCCCGCACCCTGGCACTCAAACCTTCCCACACCCCTCAACATCAAACCTTCCCCCGCACCCTTGCACTCAAAACATTCCCCACAGCCCTACAATCAAACCTTCCGCCCTGGCACTCAACCTTCCCAACCCTCAAATCACCTCCCGCACCCTCACAAACTTCCCACACCTCACACTCAACCTCCCCACTCACAATCAAACTTCTCTCATCCCAACCCCCCCTCCCCCACAAAAGCCTTACTACCCCACAAAGCCTCCCCCCTCATCCTACACAATCTCAATGCATGCTCCCCCTATCTCCAGCTGCGCTGTGTGGACCTCAAACGTCCGAGGTCTCCACTCCAACCGGACACACACAATATATATATATATATATTATAATATTTATCTATCCACATATACATATATAATATGTATATATTTTAATATCATATACATATATATAATTATATATTATCGATCACATTACATTACATATATATATATGTATATATTTATCTATCACATATACATATATATATATTATATTTATTATCCACATATACATATAATATATATATATATATATATATATGTATATATTTATCTATCCACATATATATATATGTATATATTTATCTATCCACATATATATATATATATATATGTATATATTTATTATCCACATATAATATATATATATATATGTATATATTTATCTATCCACATATATATATATATATATATATATATATATATATATAATATAATAATATATCTACTAGGGGATACCGTGCTCCGCACAGGATCCCGTGGATGACGGCGGGTCTGAAGGAGTATATGTCACAGTTAATTGTAAAATTGTAGAGGTGCCACCATTATTCTTTTTTTTCATCACCACTATAAATATATATTTCCCTGCCATGTTTTATATGCAGAAGACTCGAGTTAAAAAATGTTAAGATTTATTGCCGCATCAGATAAAAACCATAATGCCTCAACAATGTGAGGCTGGTTTCATGTCATCATTTGCGACTTAATTAATTCTCATTCTCTAGCAATTCCGTTGGTCCCATGTCAATCGGCTGAACTTGAAAAATTAACGTTACGTAATCAGGTGATGATCATAATTCGGAAACCGGGAAGTCGGAAGTCATTGTCTTCAATTGACTGTAGCATATTTTTTTCATTCTATTGCAATGGCGTTGGCCCCATGTCAATCGGCTGAACTTGAAAAATTAACGTTACGAAATCAGGTGATGACGTCATAATCCGGAAACCGGAAGTCGGAAGTACATTCTTTACATCGGGACACTCCGGGTACATGTTCTGTCAGCATGTGAAGTTTGGTGAGGATCAGTCCAGTACTTTTCGCGTGCATAGGTCACAGACAACACACACACACAGACACACAGACAGACACACTTTCAACTTTATAATAATATGGAAATAATATAGATATATATGTATATATTTTCAAGATATATATGTATATATTTATCTATCCACATATAATATATGTATATATTTATCTATCACATTACATACATATATATATATATATAATAGATTATTGTATTATAATTATATATATATACAGTATATTATATATCAGGGGCTGCAAAAGTAGGTATACAGTAAGGAGTATACAGTATATCATTACTGTATACTACTTTTGCAGCCCCTGTATATATATAATATATATATATATATATATATATATATATATAATATAATTAATTATATAAATATAGATAAATATATATATATATATTAAATTTTTTTTTTTCTTCAGATAAATGGCCCATTTTTTAAGCAATCGTTTTTTGAATTTTTTTATATGTAGGGTCCGGCCAAAGACAGCAACCCTAAATTTTGGTGAAAATTTGAATCCAGATCCAGATCTGAGAATTTTTAAAGTGATTCTTCACCATTGAGAGAGAGGGCCAAAATGATATATAGCACAATATCTCAAAAGGTTATGCATGGATTCACACGAAACTTGGTGGACAGGTTGGGAGTTCCACTTGGAAGGATTGATTAAATTTTCGTGAAAATCCGAATCCAGACCTGGATCCAAGAGTTATTTAATTTTTAACTGATTCTTCACCATTGAGAGATGGGGCTAAAAACGATATTGCATGATACTCAAAAGTTGATGACGGATTTGGATAAAACTTGGTGGACGTGTTGGGTGTGTGACAAGGACTAATTGAAATGATTTTTGTGAAGATCTGGATTCGAGAATTTTCAGGTGATTCTTCACCAAGGAGAGATGGGGCCAAAAACTATGTATAGCATGTTATCTTAAAAGTTGTGGATGACTTATGACAAAACGATTTGGAAGAGTTGGTTAAGTGACAAGAACAAGCCAATTCGATTTTGGTTAAGATCCGGAATCAGATCCGACTATCAGTGGCATACAAAAGTAAACTATTCAGCATGGCGGAGGTATGTTTTTTTTTTGTATACATATTCGAGTTCTTGTGAGATCTTGTACTAATCCACTGAAAGGAGCAGGAATACAACAGGACAAAAGGAACATGAAAGAGAGGGGACAAACACCAACAGCAGTGTTGAAATGCAAGAGAGAGGCAGACTTGGATAACCAATGGGTGTGGGGAAGAATGTGGGCGGGAGCGGATGCATGAGATGGAAAAGATGGATAGAGAAGGAAACTCTCAGGAGGGAAAACTGGATATTTGGAAGGAGGGATTGGAGTGGGTGAGTTAGCGGTGGGGGGAGGGGCGGTGGTTAACAAGAGCAGAAAGGATTTGATAATATTCAGAGTGATATGTTTAAAACACAACATCAATATCTACACATCACAATATCCTCAACACACAATATCGTGGTTTTTTTATTTTTTTTTATTTCAGACAATCCCCATGGTTACAAGAACACTGAATATAGCTGGTTGACAAGAAAATAATGACAAATAGTTCAATGATTTTAAAAATATTTTGTTTGATTCTTTTTTATCCGTGTGTTATGAAATTTGTTCTACATGCTGTCACATTTTGATGTAACTCTTCTATAATCCTTGATTGATTGAAGCAATGAAGGAAAACATGAAGTCGCTGTTTGAAAACAGCAACATTCAAATTCCACAACTTGTAAATATATCTGTCTCATTTATTCTGATTGTCTGAAGATCGGAGAAGCTGATATAGTAAGTCTGAGAATATGACATATTCTTCGAATATCCAGCAACATGTTTTTTTATCGTCTGCACTTCAAGAATAGCATTTTATTAACACAACTCAATTTACAAATTCAGTGTGACATAAGCAAAATTCCATAATAATACATTTTTAGCTTACCTGGACATTAGCCCAGTGAGCTTATGCGATTGAGCAGTGTCCGTAGGTGAGTGAGTGAGTCCGTAGACACTTGTCATTATCGCTTGAAGGAAACACACGATTTTGATGAAACTTGGCCACAAGCTTCATATCTGATGATTAACGAATGTTTGTTGACCGCATCAAAATCTGCACTCATTTTGGGTGGTCTACAGGGGGGGGGGCTGTTTGACGGCCCCAAAATAGGTATTTGCTCTCTTCTCCAAAACTACAGACACATTTTTTATGATACTTGACCACAACCTTCATCACCCGTGATGTACCAAAGTTTGTTCATGGCATTAAAATTAATTAGGGTGTTTGTGGGTCTTCGGAGGGGGGGGGAGGGGATGGTTTGAGTGACTGTTGCTGCTGATCCAGGTGAGCTTCAGGACGGGCGGTCCTATTTTTGGGCAAAGTGTCAAACAACCACGATTGTAAATTATCATTGAGGCCAGTGAGCATTTAGCTTTCACATAGCAATTACTGTTGAAGACTATACGGGAATCAGGAGGCATATGTCATAAGTTATACAGAGTATTCGGAGACGAACAGCTGTGAGGCTTGTAAAGCTGGTGATTCAAGCTTGGATTTGATTGCCCCTCTCGTGTGCACTCCGTCGTGCGTGCACGGCGTTCATTAAGCAAGCGAACATGTTGGACTGTACCATCAACAAATGGAAAGCCAGCACTTAGTCTGGAAAATAGGGTGAGTGGGTGGGACACACTAGATCATTTGTTGAACTAATAATTGCAGTTAAACTAAAGCTTTTAGGATGAAAGAAAGGAACGTCATTGTATCTCAGTCTTATAAATAGGCATTTAATCACTTATAAGATTGAGAATTTATTATGGAACCAGTTTGAGAATATTGTTCTTCGCGAAATACTGCATGATTTTTTTTTAAAAAAAAGGTTTTATGTGCAAGAGATGATTTATCAAAACAGCATGGCATTTTATGCCTTCCATCCAACGGTCAAATCACACTCTCATGTTGAGAAAGACGAAGGGACAGTGCAAAATCTTAGACGTTTCAAAATGATTGGCCTTAGAAAATACATTACAGAATTGTAGTACATTATATCAGATATAAAAATCTTTGAATATTCAGTAGAAAACAGGCTAGATAAATTTCATCACGTGTGAGTTTCATCAACCGAAGTTCTGTTTTCTGATTTTTAATAGGTTGATCATCTTTAATTTGGATACATTAATGGCACATTGAACAAGATGCAATGCTGCAGTTATGTATTCATGGCATCATGTGTGAGTGTTGTTAGTTATCTCCATACGTGGGTTTCAGAAGGTGCAACGGAGCCCTACCAGGTGTCAAATTATACACCTGTGTGTGTGCTGTGCTGTGTGTGTGTGTGTGTGTGTTGTGTGTGTGTGTGTTGTGTGTTGTGTGTGTGTGTGTGTGTGATGTGCGCAAGTTCCTGTTGTTGGCGCTATCTACACAAGTGAGTGGGTGTCAGAAGATTAAACAGAGACTTACCAGATAAAAAGACATGGGGAGGCTCTGTGAGCGACAAATTTGATTGGTTGACATGACAGAAGATGCTGTAATATTTTGTCCAGGTACTGCTAAACGGAAGGTTTTGGAAAGTGCCAAGAAGGAAATTTGTGTTCTGCAGCTTTCAAGAATGTACTTCAATTAAAATAAAACAAGGTTGGAGAAAAAACTTTTATTGGAAGTTTACTGTCATCAATGCAGTGTCTTTTACACCACCTTATTTAGCAGGTTAAATTAGTTATTCATGCCTATTGTTTGTGTCCTTTATGACATCCTTAAAAACTAAGTTTCCTGTTTGGAATGATTTTCAATTTTCTTTACCTGTCAGACAGGCAGACAGACTGAAAACATTACATCACTCCTCTCTGCTCATGCACGATCAGGATGAGATTCCATACAATTTGCCAAATTCAGAGCCAATCCACAAACTGCTAAACTGCAGATTTGTGTTCCGATTCATCTTGTGATCTTGTTCAAAATATATCATTCATTTGAAATTACATATGGCAGTTACTTGATCACTAACTGACGTCTGTGGTCAGATAGATAGACAAAGTGAACCAATTGCTTAACCCCACTTTTAGCTTCATACGCTGGGGAAAAACGGCTGCGCCAATCTCCACCAAATATTGCTTACATGCTGGGGTTACGCAGGTTCAGGCCATGGGCACAAAAACAAAAAAAATCCCCGAACCCCAACCCCACAAAAAAATTATCCGTATTTCCTTGTGGGGTGGGGATCATCAGTGGTGCGCGTTTTTGTCTGCGCTTTCACCGATGATTCGTCAATGAGCGATTAAACCGGTCTGGTGGATGAGGGGGTGTGTAGCATTGGGATTCTCATGCATGCACCACTTGTGAATGTCTTTACAGCTGCACAGCAACTCGGGTAGAGTTTGAAATGGCATTATGGCTTACCGTAGGGTAGCTTTTCGTGGTTGCTTCATGCAACTTTCTCAGCTAAGAGAGTATGGGAGGAGTCAATTTATCTATGATCCTAACCACCTGGGGTAATTGATTTGGTGAGAGCTAATTCGTTATTCTCTCCAGTCACAGGTGAGAGATGTGATTGGGTCTTTGTTTTCATATATATATGTGTGTGTGTGTATATGTTGTAATATTTAGGCATGCTTGCAGAAAACGAAAGTCTGGAGATGTCAACCATCCTCCGTATTGTTAAGGGAATAAGAGTAAGAGGCACACCTTGTATGTGCAGGATGAATGGGGTAAAGGTTGAAACCAAGCTGTCTCTGCCAGAGCTTCGGGAAGTGGTGCAGGATAGGGATGTTTGGAGAAATCTGATCATGAACGTCACCAGAAGTCGGACATGACTTTATCGAACTAGTGAACTGGATAATATTACATCAATATGGATTTAATATTTTTTGAAATTACCATATATACTCGATTCTCAGCAGTATTATTTAAAAACCTTTCTTCGAATGTCATTCCATGACGATCAAGCAATGTAAATTATCAAACCGAGCCTAGACAGCTCAATAATGATTACCCTCCCAACAATATTAGTTTTTAGAAGTCATAAGAGGCACGGATATTTATATGTGCATGCTTATTTAATTATTATTTGCAAATTATCATTGGATAGCTGCAGCAGTGGCAAGTCAGCAAGGGCATCTGAAAATGAGACACTGTGATAACTTTCCAACTCATCAACAAAATGGCCTTGAGTTAAACAGATTCCTTTTCCCAAAGGGGTAGTAGCTTTACCATCAGCCACAACAAACCAGCTGGTACTAACCACCTGCTGACTTTTATTGCTTGCCATCTTATGGGAGTACTTTTTATTTCACATGGATGCACAAGTTCAAAATTAGCTGAAAGGGGTAATCTATAAACTTGAGGCTACATTGGCGTTGTACTGATTGTAAAATCATTAACTCAAGGCTCAAGCATCTGTGGAGGATAGCATGACAACAAAAGTTGTTAAATACATGCATTTTAGATTCAACATTTAGCAAAGGTAAAATGTGACTTGAACCATTAATGAATGGCTATTGTTTTCATCATAAAGTAACAGATAGACATCTGCAACACAAGGCCACACCTTATTGAACTAAATACACCAAAACCCTGACATTCGCGGGGGATACGTTCCAGGAAAACCTCACGTATGTTGAAACCGCGAATGTGGGGGCATTGTTTCAATGGAAAATGAGGAGATAGGTTCTGTGGATTTCCTGACCCATGAAAAATCCAGGAATGTCAGGGAAAATATCACGAAAATGTAGGAAAATGTTGTGGAAATAGACGAAAATCCGCAAATATCAGGGTAAAATCCGCGAGTGTCGGGGAAAAATACGCAAGTGTTTTGTTATTGTTACAATGGAGACGAGGGGGATAATGTTCTCAGTTCGTGGTGGTTCCTGGTTCATGAATAAGGCGGCAAATTGCGACACCACCAAAGTCGGGGAATTGGTACGATGGGGACAAGAGGGATAACTTTATTGGTTTACAGTGGTTTCTGGTTAAAAGGGGAAACTTTTTGAAGTTTAAAATGTTTTCGACCACAAATTCATGATTACAGTTTTATTAAAGATGCTTACAAATTAAAAAATGAGACAACACCAGGTACTGTTTCCAATTTATTGAAGAATACTTTTTAAAGTCCCTTAACCATAGTGTACCATACCACAAAACGAAAAACACAATCACAATAACAACAAAAACAACATGTACCATTTCAATCTTTTATTCAACAAACACAGCACATGTAACTTTGCAAAATGATGAATAGATGATGAAGATGAGGATGAAAAATAAAAATTAATAGCCATAGAATGGCTCATCTTGAGACGACCCAAGTGAAAGTGCCGATGAGTTGTCATCTGAGGCAGGTGAGGCAGGTGAGAGCACTGGAGAGGCCACTGGAGAGGGTGCTGAGAGGGAGGCAGGTGAGGGCGCTGGAGAGGCCACTGGAGAGGCCACTGGAGAGGGTGCTGAGAGGGTGCTGAGAGGGAGGCAGTAGAGGCAGGACAGGTGAGACATCCCACAAAACTATGTTTATGCCGCGAAGCTCTAATACACATGCAGGAAGCAGGTCATGTTTGCGTCTCGTGGAAGACGTGTTTTTTGCATATGTACATTATTGTACTGCACGTACATCCAGCTGCTTGGTATGTTGCTCGTGGAAGATGTGTTTTCGAACTGTGTTATGCTCGTGGCTCGTGAAAAAAATTAAAATCGCCGCGAATACGCAAGGCAATTTCCCGTGAATCAATCAATTTCCCGTGAATGTAGGAGCATGTCGCAAATTATCAACCGTGAATACACGGAACCCACGAATGTTGGAACCGCGAATGTCGGGCTCCGGGTGTATAATATGTAAATGGAACACAAACACCATGAAAGTTAAATTTGTATCTGAAAGCCCCCTCAAAGCATTTTATATTATCTGATGTGATTCCCAAATGGAAAGCAATTACATGCAGAATCATTGGTTGCTATAATGGGGGAGGATGGTGAAGTATGCTTGCAATTTGCAACAAATTAAACAGCTCTGAAATGAGCAGGTTATTCCAATCCCCTCCTGAGCTTCCATTCTTCCTCCACTATACTAGCACCTTACTCACCCTCAAAAGCTGAAATAATATACAACTAGCATAACCCGCGCTCTGCGCGACATGTTGGGGTGGATGTGTTTGAGAAAGGAACTGATGCAGAGTATCAGTAGTAATTTTACTTTAATGCAGTAAGTGGAATACGATTTCACTGTTTCAGAACCATTTTATTTACTTTTTTTTTGTACCATGCACCTCATATGGTCTTTGAGATAATGTAAGCCGAATATCACGTTACTCGAGCGCAGAACAAAGTCGAAGATAGCGCGACACGAAACCACAAACTCGGAAATAATATATAAGATGTGTTCTTGTTTTCATTTGGACAGGTAGTTATCTTCACATTTCTCCATCATCCTTCTCTATGCTTGCTTCTTCAATTTGCCCATACTCGGTTCTTCAATGTTCTCTCCTCCTTTCCCCATTCCCTCACATTCTTTCTTTGTTGTTGAATGTCTTTTGGTCTCCCAAATATGTGGCATATCAACCCATCAGAAACGACGGAACCAGCAGACCAAATTTCTAGTTTAAACCAGATCAAATGCCTTGCATTCATTGGATAGACATGACGTCACTTATCCCTGCATCCACAACCTCTTCAGTTCTCTTTTGTGCTCATGTGCTGCCAATTGAATTGGTTGAAATTATCGTGAAAAAAATTTCAAAGCTCTTATAGAACTTTCCTGAATAAACTTATTTGTCACAAATTTAATTCCGTGAACCATGACAATGGCACAGGATGTCATATTATTGCATCATTTATTCTGAATTGGACATTTATTGATCCTCTTAAGTCGAAACAACCTCTTTTTTTTATGTTCAATGTGGAGAACACAACACAGCCTGCACACAGCAGATGCATTGGTAAAGGATGAAAAGCTTTTAACCCTGACCAGCTGCTGGTCTGTCAGTTGAAGCCTCATTTTTAATGTTAAACCGATCCTCAACGCATCTCATGTGTAACTCAAGCTCTCCGAACAGTTGTCTTTGTCGGCTTGCCTTTGATGCCGTTGGAAACTGCTCATTTATTGCACACAGGTATTTAGGGTTGTGAAGATATCCTGTTGACACTTCCTCTCTACAATGATTTCTTCATACTTCAACCTCCTTCCTGCTTACAAATATAATTCTTCTCTTCATTGCTTTCTTTTCTTCCATTCTCTTCTCTTTCATTCTTTTCTATTTTGTGACTGTAATCGTGTTCTCTCCTCACAAGAGTTGTGCTCAATCCTTTTCTGTTTATTTCGTATTGTCATGTTGAAGGTGGGGGGGGGGGGGGGGGGATGATCCATAGCTAGACTATAGTTAGCGTCGTATGGTCTATGTGTTCCGAGTAGGTTAGATTGCCATGTAACAGGGATCTGTCAGGGTAAGTCGTTTGTTGCGCGTGAGGCTGAGGAGGTAGCGTATGTAATTTATAGACAGAGTAGACAGATTAATTAATGATGTGTATGTAAAAACCTCTTGTGGATAGGGCTCGATGAGGACTTCCCATCGCAGAGGCACATAGGTTGATTACTATTTCTCTGGCCATTGCGTGCCAGCCATCGTGGCGTAGTGAGCTGTAGAGCCCAGAAAAAAAGATGTATGTATATTTTTATAGGGGCTGCCCCTGTGGGCGACAACCGAGAGGGAGACTCTGCCCAGGAGGAAGAGGAGAACCCCAGTCGAGACTGGAAAGGCTATGGGAGAGTCCACCAAGAGAGGCTCGTGCATGAGAGTCCACAGGAGAGGCTTGAGAGAGACCACTGGAGTGTCCACCAGGAGAGACTCATGCATGAGAGCCCACAGGAGAGGCTCAGAAGAGAAAAGAGAGGCTCGTGTGGAAAGGAGGATGGAGACCTCACTTGGAGGAGAAGCCTCTTGTGGAATCAAACCAAGCTGGGATCACCCTATTTTTTGAAGGGCCTGGAGGACAAAGGGAACCATGTGGCCAGGTTGAAGGCTGACTCATCACTGGCCCTGATCATGGATGTTTTACTTCGTCTTTGTGCACCATCGTTGCTGGCTCTTGTCTCCCTCCTGGTCTCTAAAGCAGACATCATCGAGTCCTATGTCCACCATGCGCATCAGAGAAAAGGGAAGTCCCGTCTGCATTTTGGTTTTGTGTTGTAAAAATGTGATCTATGGCACCTAGTGGGTTAGGATTTCAGCTTTTATTTCTCACTATTGTATATACGTTTGCTTATTCCCATTCTCCTCTTTGTGTCTTTTGACTCGCTTGGTTTGTTCCGTTTATTAGAGTGTCTTGTCAATCCTTTTTCCTGTGCTTTTAAATATAAAAAGAAATCCTTCAAAAGGTAAGAAAGTTTGTTACAGCCATCTGCTTTCCGTATGTGATTTGCCATTTTGTCTTATTTGGGTGACCTTGGGTAAAGAAGAGTGATTATTGAACGCAGTGCCTTAAAGCCAGTTTTTGTCCATCCGTCCAGCGTTAGTGTTAATCGGCATGGTCATGACAATATTCATGATTTCTGCTCCCACAAATGACCCCATTCTGAACCAAGCACTTCCCTTTTCCATGTTTGGATTTATTTCCCCCCTCTCCCTCACCTCTTTTTGTTTGTAGTTGTCGGTTGGTTGTTCCTTTTCTGTTTCATCCCCACTTTCCCTTCCTCTTCTTGCTGTGTTTCAGCTTTTTCACCCCATGTGTCCTTCTACCCCTCCCCTTGATCTCTGTCTCTGTATCTCTCTGTCTCTGTCTCTGTCTCTGTCTCTGTCTGTTTCTGTCTCTCTCTTCTCTCTCTCTCTATCGATATATATTATATATATATATATATATATATATATATATATATATATACATATACGTATCTGTCAATTTATGTCTTCATACCTTGAGCTGTCCTGCCGAACATCTGGTAAAATGATTCATATGGTGAGACAGAGTTACCAGAACGTAGCCTAACTTTTACACCTGAAAAGCTGATCAGACTGATGGTTCATGGTAGTCACTCCACAAAGCTCATAACCATTGTTCTTCCATCCTCAGATGCACAAGAAATCAGCAGCAGGCCAACCAAAGTTCATACATCCCAGGTCTTTCACCATCCATAAAAACATGGTTCATGTTAGTCAAGTTTGTCTGTGTAACATGCTTCTCATCTGTTTTTTCACTCATCATGAGATCACAATTGATACTGCTCAAACAAAGGCTCACTGCCTTTACTCTGTCTTTTCTGTACCGGCATAGACCCTTATCCCTCTCTTTCTGTTGGCCATGGAAGAAAAGACGGCTGAGACGTTAGGATTCCGAGTCAATTCTTTATAAATATGCAATGCTCAAACCTCTCAAATCCTTTTCCGGAAACTCCATTAAACCAATGCTAAAGCGTATTGACACATTGCAAAACCAAAGGCAAAATGATGTTGCTACACCTGTACCCACCCGACACCCACTCACTGCAAATAACCAATACCTTATGACCTTCTCTACTGCCAAGGTGGAGAAATGCTTAGCCTCTCTAAACTCCTCAGCTACTCTTGAGGGCATCAATTTAATAATACTGTTATGTTTGTGGGGTAGATGGAAGAATTTCACAGCAAAGGTAGGATTGTATAGTGTAGCACGGTCCGTGGATGAGCAGAAGAGTAACTTAAGTGGGGAAACTGTCAGCTTAAGTTGTTACATATTCACACGATGGGGGGGGGGGGGCTGTGCTGAGTTAATTAGGTAGGGATTAAGGCTAATTTCTCCCAGTATGGGATTGCCCCCTGTGACCTTTTCCTATATTTTTGCATTTACAAGACCAGTGATCAAAAGGAACCACATCCTTAAAACGACAACAACCGAGCCGAGCGTTCTGGGCAGGTGAAAACCCCACCTCCAGGAATGACTAGTAGAAAACCACGCCCCTGAGGTGGATGATGGATGGGCATGACGTCAGAAGGTTCGGGGGAGAAGGAAGAGAGACGAGAAGAGAGTTGTGTGAAGTACACGATTGGAGGTGAGAAGGATCAGAGAAGAGAAGAGAATTGAGGCAGAATTGGTGGTCGGCACACAAACAACAGTGTGAAGGGAGGTTCTGCGAGGAACACGATTGAGACAGAGGCTTTGGCTGGCCGGCCTCAACACGACGGAAAAGGCAGCGCAAATCCTGTTGCTTATTTGTGTGAATTTGCACGTGTGATGGAGCAAGATGTTCGCCATTGACTGTTCGGCTGGGTCATGTGAGACTGCGCCTTGTGTTGTGCCATCGGGAAAGAAGGCGGCACCATTTTGCAAAGGTGCGGTGTCGGCAAGTACGATTGTGAAAAGAAGCTGCACGGCAGATTCTGAGTCCTGGTGTTGAATATCACTGCCCAAGCTACCTCCCGTACATTTCCCTCCCGGAGAGCGGCTTTGTGCCATTTTGCGGTTTTAGTCCGGGAGCAGTGGGGGTGAACCTGATTTTGCCGGATAAAGTTTTTTTCTTTGCTGTTTCTTATAGC
>CM068954.1:76586012-76598400 GCA_035128595.1 Eptatretus atami | reverse complement strand
CTTATAAGCCTTGGGTAGTCTTCATGATTCAGGGGGTGACCGTTTGCAACCCTTGGGCAATTTGCTATATTAACCCTTTTGTGCCGGTAAACGCATAAATAATGAAAAAATCAGTTTTTTTCACTTTATTGCAATGAACCCAACCAACATAATCACATTTGCTTGTGTCGATGTTTATTCACAAATTATGTAACCAAAAACAACTTAAGATATAAAACAATTGTGAATTACTCAGTATTAACCCTTTCTAGGCTATTTTAACCCAGGACATAAAATTGAACACGGACAACATATGGATTGCACAATAACCACCTCATCCTTACTTTAGTCACAAATAAGGTAACCAAAACAACTTAAAAGATAGAATAATGACTTAATACTCAATATTAACCCTTTCCTGACTGATTTTACCAGCACCAAACATTTGAACATCTATAGACAACAGGGGTCTTTGACGCATTATTGCAACAAACCACTCCAAAATATGGCATGGGATTTTAATGTCATTCTTCGCTTTCCGACCTGCTGACATTGATGCAAAATAGACTGAGTTAGACACTTAATGTGTTTAGTTTGACCTACCGTAAGATCAATTAAATTCATGAAACAAACAAATAATCTGCTACTACTAGTTGCTTCCCCATCTCCTCAAACCTTGCTACCGCACACGTGAGCAGCCAACTGCATAAACAGGCACAGAAAATTGTGCAAGGCAGACCTCTGACTTGACAACCACACCTTCTCGAATTACAGGGACTTTCACTTTTGCAACCACACCTGATCATTTCAAGAACATATTCTTGGGCCAGTTTCACATCATCTGGGACTGTAATTGGTGACAGCGACTTGTTCTTGACATCTTTCATCCATCCATATTCCTCAGGGTCCAGTGCCGGGGATGGCTAGTTTCAAGCATTCGCCATAAGATTGCCTCATAGTGAGCCCTCTTGACATTTCTGTGAAAGCCCCTTTGTCGGGCAGGGTGCACAGTTTGGGTGATGATGTGTGACCCTTCCCATTCTTTTTACCCCAGACAAGCAATCTTGTCTCGGACAGTCTTTGGCTTTTTCATACCATAGCATGCAGAGATGAAGGTTGTGGCCTGTTCCATTAAGCTGTGAATGGTGCTTCAATGTCGCCTACAGCCAATAACTCATAGCCAGCCTTCAGTGTTTTAAGTGCACAGCCCTTCCTAGCCCAAAGTAGCAAGCAACTGTGCACATCCTGAAAGTGCATGGCAGGGAGAAGTTCATTAACAATTTTGTCATGTTTTACCACCGTCTGCTTTATGTCCACAATGGTCTTCTCTTTACTTGGGATTCCATGGTAAGTTGGAGGGTGAGATTGGCATTCTTGTAAAAGTGGGCAAGCAGCACGAAGACATCCGGTTCATCTGACACGACTGACAGTTTGCTGGCCTCGCTTGCACATTTCAACGCCTGTTGTACAATAATGATATCAGCCTCTTCGTGGGATGTCTCAATGTCATGTCTTACGCTTATGTCTTCATTGGACACTTGAACTTGGCAAGGGTCTTCTCCTGTGTTTACCAACTTGTGATTCCTGGTGCTACTGGTGTGGAACAACCTATCTTGAGCCAGTTGTCGTAGATGACTTTGATGAGTTGCTTCTATTGTCCACAGAAGACAAGACAACCTTTTGCGCTTGCAGCTTTGTTGTCAGGTGCAGTTGGTGGGTGCGGATTACTCCTGTTTCTCTCCCATCCCTTGTGACCGACTTTATGCTGAAATAATGGTACCTATCGAATATCAAGTAGACATCACTGTCCTTCGGTATTTAGCAACCCTGCAGCAGCATCATTTCTCTTTTCACATATCTCCAGTAAAGACTGTTTGTGTCAATTTCTCGACATAAATATGCTGCTCTCCACCTAGATGGGTGCCTTTTGTCCTTTTCAATGTCACAATGATCCCCACAGAATAGACAGTGCTGTCTGAAGTTGAATGTTTCACCACCCAGGTTTTGACAGGGACTGTCTTGTGACTTCCGAGGTATTGCAGAGTCTGCTTCTCTGTCATTCTGCGTTCTAACGATCTGTTTGTCTACTGCTTGTATATGTAGACACACAGGTTTTATGGCATTTTATAGTAAGTTCACTATTCTGGTTCAATGCTTCCTGAAGGTCAAAATGCTTCCCATCACCATAGATCTTGCTACATCATATGATATTACTTATTCGAACAGCGGTTGCGGTGATTAATGGTCTTTCTTCATTTCACAGCGAAACTTCCACTGGAGGAAACATCTTCCTGATCGGACTCCATAAAATGCAACCCTGAAAATAATAAGTCAAAAATTAGATTCTAACCTGGGAGAAAGCCTTTATTAACTGTGCCTGAATACTAGTACCGTACAAAGGTTCCATTTATTAGTACGGTTCCCTGCAAAAGTGGGCAGCACCCAACAACAACTGTCATGCCCATTTTGATAACTGTCATTGTAAAAACTAATTTATACAATCTGAATTGTCTAGTTATTTTAATATGAGATTCTATTTTACTAACTACTTCATATAAAGCTTAACAACTGGAAGTCTGGTAGCCTATTCCATGACAAACCTGCACAGCAGAGTGGGAGTGGTGCCAGCCATGTGCTTCTAATATCTGAAACAATGCAATGGTGCCACCTTTTGTCAGTTTAACTAACTAATGAAGTCTCTCAGCCAATACTTCATCTTAATATGCATGGGTGATAAACAGATCAAAGCAGGAAATGTAGCCCTGTTTGGGGATATATGATCCCTAGGAATGCCAGGAAAGGTTAATAATCATCAAGTTTGGGCAATTGTGTCCAAATCAGCTGTAAAATACTTGCCTTGTGAATAATAATGATGAAAAATTAATGTGATGACTTTTGTCACAGCTATTTACAAGATATCGCAAAAAATAGTACTTTGGGGCGCATTTGTGTGTAACCGCATTAAAGGGTTAATATAGGCAAATTGCCCAAGGGTTATGAACGGTCACCCCCTGAATCATGAAGAGCTACCCCTAGGATACAAGAAACAACATAGAAAAAAACTTTATCCGGCAAAACCAGGTTCACTTAATATCTGCCTTTTGCTCCCGGACTATTTCCTGTGCAAGACAACACGGTCGATCATCAAACTCTAAAAGATCACTTCTGGACCGAAGCTAAGTGCCAGAATAAAGGAGGGATTTTTATTTTTTATCTCTTCCCCTTGTCCGTTTTTGTAACTGTGTGTGCAGGCGCCTCAAATAGGAATTTAGGTGACCTCACGTTTCATTACGTCATGCGTTGATTTATTTTCATTATGCACTTTGAGTGTCACCATTTTGGAATTTTGATTTATGTCCATTAAACCCGTTTATTAAAGATTGCTTGTGTCTGTATTCATTGTGGGTTCGAGTATAAACCCGTGTGCCCCTGTCTGTGATGCGTCCTTGCTGCCCTCCATCCCGCACATGCTATAATCTCCGAGGAACTCAGCTGTTTGCTTCCAAGGGAAATAGTTCGGCTATTCATCCAGGTCGGTCTTAACAGAGTGGACACGACAATACTCACTAAACTGTTCATCTGTTGTACTTACTCCTTGTTCTATGCTCTTGGCTGCATGCCTGGATCAGGGAAAATCCACAATTTTACCCTGATTTAGAAGAATAGTTCCTAAACTGACCCTCTTAATGATAGAACAGTCAGCTTTCTCCCCATCAGAAGTAAAGTATTAATCTAAGTGCAGTCGACCACACGACTTATCTTTGATCGAACTCTCTGATCTCTTCCCATAAGTTTAGTTTAAATCGAGGTCATTCTACCTTCGGCATGCTGATTTCGTTATGTCAGCACGAGGTGACGCTCTCAATCTCAAATATGCAGTCAGTGCTATTTCATTGGAAATATTCCGTGCATTGATTCTGCCTCGTACTCCATCCTGATTTAGAAACTATCAGCTAATGATGCTCAGGGTTCCTCCCAAACTGACAAAAAAAAATTTTCTGTATGCTCTCAAGCATCTGATATTTCGAAATATCTACCTTGCTGTACCTCTCAAGGCCAGTGTACCTCGACATACTGTCATTGATGCCTTGAGGCTCTGGAAATCGAAGGTCCTCTGTGTCATTGGAATCTTGTTGAAGAAGCCGTGTCTCAGGGTCTACTTCTTGCTCACTTTTGGCAGATTGGTAGCCTTGCAGTTTATTCTCGGTTTTTTTTGGTCTTTCTCCTCCTGCCCTCTCACATCACAACCCTTTAAGATGCACGGATTTCGCCACAAGCCCTATCCTTCTTATATGACAGACGTGGATTGACATTGAATAGTTTATTGGATGTTAACCTGGCATTGCAGCATCACCAGTGCTGTACCAACCTGAATTCATTTGATGATTAAAGCCTTCTCTTTCATTCTAGAATCTTTATTTTGACTATTAATTATTTGTCATTTTATTGCTTCACATGATTTAAAATCTTGAAATAAATATGAATATATTGTAACGAGTGGACCTAGAAAGAAGAAAAACCGTTTTTTCTCTCTCTGAAACGACTCAAATCTTGGGTTCTCCACATCTTATGAAGTCCTTTCATGGTCTTAGAAAGAGCTCATGTCTGATCAAAAATGGTGACGCACTACACTAAGGAGAGTGCACTATTGCTATGCATTCTCAGAGGAATGCATAATCTATTGGAGGAAGAATCGTATCAACAAACAAATACGCTCTTCTAATACATTATGTATCATCATTAAAAAAGTCCATTCTTAGCAGGTGTTCTAAAGAGGACAAACGGGACACAGCACTTCTTTGTGAATCACGGTGATTCATTTTTCTCCGTGGTTATACAGTATTTCTACCTTCTTGACAGACATAATGCTCATTCTGGTGGAGGTCTGCAATTAACATGAAAAGTTCCCCTTTTATCATTCTCTACTCAAGTCTACATCTCTTTCCTGAGCAATGTCTTGTGGTTCCACCCTCACACAAGAGCTCGTTTAACCAACCAGTACTCCTTTCTACACCATTCTCTCTCCCTTTATTCAACCTCTAAAAGAAACAGAGAGAGAGAGAGAGAGAGAGAGAGAGAGAGAGAGAGAGACAGACACAGACAAAGACAGAGACAGAGACAGAGACAGAACCTCACCACCCCCAACGGCATTCTACCATCATTCCTACTATTTCTATACATCACCACTGGTGTTTTGAAATACAAAATCAGTTCTACACATTACTTGATACACACCTCAACGATAAGTGCTTTTTGAAATTCAGTGTAAAATGCCACCAGTTTTCGATTTATCCATCTCTATTAGTTCATTGTTTGTTCTATTGAAAGAAAATCGCATTAAAAGCAGATCTGATTGAAGAGACTTTCAGCATCACTTTCAGGAAACACAAGGTGCTCTTGTACTGATTCTCTGCCTGACTTCCAAAAACATTGGCTGTGTTCAATCTGGCTTGGAGATGAATTGATCTGGACTAATTTTGTATTACAAGCTGGAGAAAGGCAATGATGTCATCGTTGTCATGAGTGAATGCATATTGGTTCAGGATTCAATTACAAATTCATTCTGCTGAGTTGTGGCTGTCCACTGATCTAGTGCACTTTACATTTGGATATGAATTATAATTTGGTCGAACTGCTGGCAACAGGCACCTGCTTTTTGAAAAAGACACTATGGAATATTTAACATCCACCCGCTAATGCAAGCAGATGGGTCTCCAGCTTAATGTCCATCGGAAGGACGGTGCAGTCATTGATGCAGGGCCATGCCTTGTAAGTCCAGGTCTGACAGTTTATTGTCATGTCGACAATCAAATGCAGACGAGATGTCTCAAACGGCAAGGTCGTGTGTTGATATCCCTTTCAGTGTGCTGGTCATGATAATGATGCTTAAACCAGAACGAAAGAATCTCACTCACATTTAAAATGCAATGATATGTTGTAAACGAAGTCTGGCTGATGATTACTCCTTCATCGTCTCGCCAGCGGTTGGTGATGAAGGAAGCATTTATGGGTTTGAACCGCTGCAGCTTTTAAATGGCATTGAAGATCGCAAGCAGAAGAGACTCGTTCATTGTCGTCGTGGATGTTTTCGCCAAGCAAACGAAATCCACTTCGCTCAATAGTCTTGGTAATATCGAACAAAATTACGATGAAATGTTGAGCGTGTGAGTGACTCGTGAATATGATGAGAAAATGCTTGTAAGTAAAGGTGCGCGAGTTTCTAAATGTCGCGATGATGAGCTTCCATTGGCCTTCACCTTTCAGCATCCCTTGAATTGATTCGCTCTCTAGAAGGATGCAACTGATTGGCGACTGGAGTTCACATGTTTGCTTACTTACACTAATAAATGTCAGAGTGTGTGTGTCAGTGTGTCAGTGTCAGTGTCAGTGTCTCCTCCATAACTCCAAAACCATAAAACCTATCAGCCTGAAACTTTGCTAGCGGAGTAAGAAACTCCAAGGTAGTGTAGAGTGAAAATTAGATGTTTGGGTTAATTAAACACCCCTTTTGAAGATAATTAATGGCCTTATTTAATTATATCCTTCATCAGGCGATCCTCGGCCACCTCGCTGTCTGGGATCTTGAGGCGTTTCCTGGGTAACCGTGGCGGTCTGAATCCGCCATGTTTTTTTGGCCTGCTCACACATGCATTGACTTGGAACAGGCCGCAACGATTTCTTAATGATAAAGTTTGTTTTTTTTTTCCACTTTCCTCACTCATATTATCAAATGCCTGTTCATCATAGCTCCAAATTGCTGGCTACATTGCTTTTGTAAGTACTTTAGTTTTCAAATTAGGAGCTTGGAGTGATTTAATGCATTATGTGATACGATTTTCACGATCGACTCTCACGGACAAATTAAAGTATATCATTGAAATATTATTTCGGTTTTGAGGATTGGATATCGTCCTGACAAAATATGTGTCGAAATCTGTTGTGAAATCTGATAGTTTTAAGACTCGTTATTTTTTTAAATTAAGCTATTTACTTTAAGCAAGCAAGGCTATGTTCCCTCTTCTCCAAAGATACACAAGAAAATGTGAAATTTCCAAATCATTAAACTTACCTTTTTCTGCTTTTTGAGAATTATATTGAGTGAACAAAAAATGAGGAACGTGCCAAAATTAAGCAGCTTCATTGAGTATATGATTTAATGCATTCCCTACTGGACCACACCCACTGTCCCCCGAGGGATTGCCTATCCATCGCGTCTACCATATCTGTGTCTATATTTTGGAGGTTTCACGAGGTGCTCTTCAGGGAAGCAAAGCAAATCTGGTGAAAAATGGATGTTATTAAAGAAAAAGCTATGACTTTGTGCGGACACCGATCCGATGTATCCATGACACATGCAGAGAGGAGCAGGCAAGATGGCGATTATTACAATGGTTATTTCACAGGCGATTAACTCTTGCGATGTCTCCAGGGTTGTCTGCATTTAGCTGCAACTCTTTTGTGGATAAAGTCAATTATTTGAACGAATTCATTTTATTTCGCGTGAAAACTGCCTAAAGTTAAAGGGATCTGATATGATATGCAGCAACAGCCTGGCCAACCGTTCCTATCAACCATTAATTTGGAGTGCTTGCATGAGTGCTTGGCAATTTGCCGAACACTTCACAGTCATAGCGGACAGCGCGACATCCTTCTGAGTGAATCGTTCACTCACTGCGGTCGCTTTGTCCGCCACATCATTCAGACTCAGTGGTTCGTGCTCCATCACCATGAGCAAGTGGCTTGTGCTCCGTCCCTGAGCGAGTGGTTCGTGCTCCGTCACCCTTGAGCGAGTGGTTCGTGCTCGTCACCTACGAGTGTTCGTGCTCCGTCACCTTGAGTGAGTGGTTCGTGCTCCGTCACCTTGAGCGAGTGTTTCGTGCTCCGTCAACTTGAGTGACTGGTTCGTGCTCCATCACCCTGAGCATGTGGCTAGTGCTCTGTCACCTGAGCGAGTGGTTTTGCTCCGTCACCCTGAGCGAGTGGTTCATGCTCCGTCACCTTGAGCGAGTTGTTCATGCTCCGTCACTTGAGCAACTGTTTGTGCTCCGTCACCCTGAGCGAGTGGTTCGGTGCTCGTCACCCTGAGTGAGTGGTTCGTGCTCCGATCACCCTGAGTGAGTGGTTCGTCTCCGTCACCTGAGCGAGTGGTTCGTGCTCCGTCACCCTGAGTGAGTGGTTCGTGCTCCGTCACCCTGAGTGAGTGGTTCGTGCTCCATCACCCTGAGTGAGTGGTTCGTGCTCCGTCACTCTCAGCGAGTTGTTCGTGCTCCATCACCCTGAGTGAGTGGTTCGTTGCTCCGTCACTCTCAGCGAGTTGTTCGTGCTCCACACCTGAGTGAGTGGTTCTGCTCTGGCACCCTGAGAGAGTGGTTCAGTCCGTATCAGTGTTTTTTTTCTCCTCACCTTGATCGATTTTCATCCTTTTCGCATTGAACGAATTGTTCATTCTCCATCACCCTGAGTGTGTTGAAATAACATCTGATTCCAAGCTGTTTGCATCTATTAAAGAGTGTTTTCTAATTACCGACATTTTTCCCCCAGGGTCCCAACGACATATGATGTTTGTGAGCATATCCCAGAAACATCTTTATAATGCACTTGTTTTTCAGTGAAAGTTTTCAATGGTTTTGGGGTTGTTGATGATATCAGCCGTTGTGTTGTGTTGTGTGTGTGTGTGTTTGTGTGTTGTGGTGTGTGGTGTGTGTGGTGGTGTGTGTGTGTTGTGTTTGTGGTGTCGTGCGTGTGTGTGTGTGTGGATGTGTGTGTCGTGTTGTTTGTGTGTGTGTGTGTGTGTGTGGTTGTGTGTGTGGTGTTTGTGTGTGTGTGTGTGTAGTGGTGTTGTGTGTGTGTGTGTGTGTTGTGTGTGTGTGTGTGTGTGTGCGTCTGTGTGTGTGTGTTGCGTTGTGCGTGCGGGTGGTGTGTGTGTGTTTGTGTGTGTGTGTGGTGTGTTGGTGTGTGTGTGTGTGAAGCATATATTCTCCCTTCTCTCTCTCTCTCTCTCTCTCTCTCTCTCTTCTCTCTCTCTCTCTCCTCTCTCTCCCCTCCTCTCTCTTCTCTCTCTCTCTCTTCGACATATTTGGATGGTGTTTTATCTCCAGATGTGTCAATGGTGGTGTTATGTCCGGACAGGAATTTGTCTCCGACGTGTCCAAGCGTTTTTTTCTCTGCGCGAGCTTGTTCCAGACGTCGTCGTGCGTGTTTGGTCCTCTGGACCGCATCCGGGCGTGTTTGTTCTCCAGACGCGTCCGGCGCGGTAAATTGATGCTCCAAACTGCACGTCTGCCTTCTCCCTCCTCATCCCCACACTGTGCTTTCCTTCGCGTCCCCTCCAACCCTACACCTCCTCCCTCCACTCGGCCACTTCTTCCCCTTCTCCCTTCCCTTTTTCCTCACTCCACCTTTAAGTATTCCGTCAGCGAAGCAATGGGTGGTATTTGATCGTGACAAATATTCTCGCAAAATAAAAACTGATTAATGAATTATTGAGGAAAAAAAATAATGAGTTCACTACAGAAGTAAACAAATGAAAAACTATGGAGTCAATTACACCTAACCCACAAGGTGTTGAAAAAGAACGGTCTTTAAGCGCTGGCTTTGGCATTTCCAAGCCATGATATACAGTGCCTTACAAAGTATACACCCACTTTCAAAATTTCACCTTTTGTTGCTTTATAGCTGGAATCAAATTGCATTAAATCAGAATTTTTCCTTATATTTACACCTCGTATCCCACAACTTCCAAATGAAAAACAAATTCCACAAATTTCAGAAATAAAGAAAAAATACAAACTCGAATATCTTGGTTGATGAGTGTCCACCACCCTTTATATAAGCAATTGTAAATTAGCTCAGGTGTAACCAATCACCTTAAAAATACACAAGCAAGTAATTGGCCTCATTCTGTGATTTAAATGCCATATTTCTGATTATTTCAGAATAATACAGTTGTTCTTGTAGGTTCCTCTGCGGGTATGTTTCACAGGCAAAGACAACCATAGCACCAAGGAGCATTCCAAAGAACTCCAGGAATAAAGTTGTGAAAAGCCACAGATCAGGGCAGGGTAAAAAAAAAAATTTCAAAGGCCTTGAATATTTTCTGGAGCACAGTCAAGGAACAATCATTAAGGAAGTGGAAGGTCATGATTTACCCACCAAACCCTGCCTAGACCAGCCGTCCCTCCAAAACTGGGATGATCGAGCAAGGATAAGACTGATCGAGAGCCACCAAGAGCCAATGGCACCTTGAAAAGCTTGCATGCCTTCATGACAAAATTACTGGTCACTGTGTACATGATAAACAATATCGCAAAGCACTCCATAAGTCTGGCTGACCAGTGTGGCCAGAAGGAAGCCATGACCTCAAAAAAAAGCCCACCTTGAGGCCCATTTGAGGTATGCAAAAAAATTAATATCTCCGAGATTCTAAGCCACGTGGCAAAAAGTTTTTGGTGTGAGAAACTAAGATGGAACTTTTCGCCTACACCCAAAATGTTCAATAGTTTGATGCAAAAAACCCAACACAGCACATTCACCCAAAGAAACACCAATCCCTACTGTGAAGCATGGTGGTGGCAGCATCATATTATGTGGATGTTTCTCATCAGCAATGACTGGGGCACTTGTCAGGAGGATTGGAAGGGAAATTGGATGGAGTAAATGTAGGAAAAATCCGAGAGGAAAACCTGCTGCCTCTGCAAGAAAGCTGAAATTGGAACGGAAGTTCACCTTTCAGCATGATGACCCCAAGCACACAGCCAAAGCTACAACAGTACCACTGGAGTGGCTAAGCAACAAAAGATAAATGTGGCATCGTCAGAGGCCTCGACCTAAATCCAAATCGAAATCTGTGGCATGGACTTGAAGATTTGCTGTCCGTCAATGACTCCCCAACCACAACTTAACAGAGCTTGAACAGTTTTGTTACAGAAGAATGGACAATATGCCCAATCAAGGTGTGCAAAGTTAGTGGAGACCTTAACCCAACAGAATCACAGCTATATACTGTTAAAGGTGCTTCCACAAGTATTACTTCAGGGATTGACACTTATCCAACCAAAAATATTCTAGCGTTTTGTATTTTCATAATTTTCTGGAAATTTGTAGAATTTTTTTCATTTGGAAGTTGATGGGTTACGATGTTGTTAAATAAAGGTTGAAAAATCTGATTTTAATGCAGTTTGATTCCAGGCCAAAAGGACGAAAGGTGATGAAATTTTTTTCTAAGGGGTGTTACTTTCTATAGGCACTGTATTTGGTTTTGTTCGTAACCTTGTCATAACAGTGTAGATGTAACCATAGGGAAGCCAATGTGTCAAACGAACAGACCATAGCTGACAATGCTTCCCTGACATGCATTTTTCATTCCCATTAAGTTTATCCATGCATTTACTCAATTACAAACCTTCTTGCTTTTCTCGTCTCAGAGAAAATTGATGATTTTGAGCAATCTGAGAGAAAAAGATGCACTACATAAACAGTGCAGGTGCTTTGCCACTATATTGGCTGTTACTCTGTTCAGAATCCTCAGGTACTTTGCCCTCAGGGCATGAGATGCATGAATGCTGATTCCCAGAGTTACGATGCACTAGTGGCATGGATATTTTTCAAGTACTGAATTGAAACGGAAGGTTTCTAAGTGCTAAAAAGAGATTGTGTTGTGAACGTATTCAAGTGATAATTAATTGAAATAAAAATTTTTTATTGTTTTTGTTTTTTAGTTTACCACCCTTGCTTCTTGCCAACAATTTTATCAAGTGTCTTTACACCACCTTATTTAACACGTTACATAGTTCTTCTGACCTGTTGTTTATGTCCTTAGTAACTCCTTAAAAACAGCAAGTTTCCTGTTTGAATGATTTTACCACACCTTCTCGAATTACAGGGACTTTCACTTTTGCAACCACACCTGATCATTTCAAGAACATATTCTTGGGCCAGTTTCACATCATCTGGGACTGTAATTGGTGACAGCGACTTGTTCTTGACATCTTTCATCCATCCATATTCCTCAGGGTCCAGTGCCGGTGGATGGCTAGTTTCAAGCATTCGCCATAAGATTGCGAGCCCTCTTGACATTTTCTGTGAAAGCCTCCTTTGTCGGTGGCAGGGTGACAGTTTGGGTGATGATGTGTGACCTTCCCATTCTTTTTACCCCAGACAAGCAATCTTGTCTCGGACATGTCTTTGGCTTTTTTCATACCATAGCATGCAGAGATGAAGGTTGTGGCCTGTTCCATTACAGCTGGTGCTTCAATGTCGCCTACAGCCAATAACTCATAGCCAGCCTTCAGTGTTTTAAGTGCACAGCCCTTCCCTAGCCCAAAGTAGCAAGCAACTGTGTCACATCCTGAAAGTGCATGGGCAGGGAGAAGTTCATTAACAATTTTGTCATGTTTTACCACCGTCTGCT
>CM068954.1:76574551-76585831 GCA_035128595.1 Eptatretus atami | reverse complement strand
GCTGTTGTACTAATGAATTATCAGCCTCTTCGTGGGATGTCTCAGTCATGTTTACGCTATGTCTTCATTGGACACTTGAACTGGGCAAGGGTCTTCTCCTGTGTTACCAACTTGTGATTCCTGTGCTACTGGTGTGGAAACCTATATCGAGCCAGTTGTCGAGATGACTTTGATGAGTTGCTTCTTATTGTCACACAGAAGACAAGACAACCTTTTGCGCTGCAGCTTTGTTGTCAGGTGCAGTTGGTGGGTGCGTTTACTCCTGTTTCTCTCCCATCCTTGTGCCGGCATAAAAGGGTTTATATAGCAATTGCCAAGGGTTCGAAGGTCACCCCCTGAATCATGAAGAGCTACCCTAGGCTACAAGAAACAGCATAGAAAAAAACTTTATCGGCAAACCAGGTTTCACTAAAATATCTGCCTTTTGCTGCCGGACTATATCATCATTTGAGACAGTCTTCCCGAGTTTGACTCTATCTTCATCCTTATGTTTTTTCTCACCGCAGCGGTCTTTCCCACCCAACAGTGTTTTGAAAGAGAAATGTTATCTTCTTCATCATCTGAATTGTGGATGTGTGTGGTGCAGTGTCGAGAATGTGTTTGTGTGCTGCTGTATGAAAGGGTTAATAAAAGAAAGAAAGGAATTGTTAGCAAATTACAAGTTTTCCGTAACGTACTTGATACGTTAAATGGTAATTTGGAGACGAGAAGGAATTGAATTGTTACTCTGTGGTGTATGAAATGGCCCGTTTATGAGCCAGGATAAAAGAGGATTTTCACAGGATAAAGTAAGAACAGGAGTATAGAAGAGGAAGAAGACCTATCTACCCAACAATGCATATTGTTCATCCCCTCTAACAATGAGTGGGGGCTGTTGAACACCATATTTACATAGAAGCTGACGAGGGAATCTACGTGTCATGGATGTTTTATCACCAAGGATCAGTTTGATAACAGTGCAATATGTTTCCTCATTGATTGAAACTTTATCCAGATTGCATGAAATTTAGGTTGCTTTCTAAGTTGGGGTAGAAAAGTCCCCAGCTTGGAAGGTAAAATTTAGATTTTAGTTTTTTTTTTCTTTCTACTTTTTAATTTTGTTGACTTTATCATGAACAATTTGTAGTCATTGATGTGAAATTTTGGTAGATTAAGTGAAATCGATGGTTTTGAGTTGGGGTCGAAGACCTCCCAGTTTGGTAGATTAGTCATAAAATATGTTTGTAGATTAGGGTTAAATGAAGAGTCACATTTACATGGTTCATCATAATTGTTGTGTTCATGAATGCAAATCAGATTTGCGAATATGGAGAATATTCCTTCATTGAAGGGTCAGGTTCGTGCATGTCTGTTTAGTACATTCCAAGCTTCGCCAATTGAAATACTGCGTGCGCACACCACACAACACACACACACACACACACACACATGACACACACAGCACACACACACACCGATAGCGCGGTGGGAGGTGGTATGATTTGCTGCTCAGCGCTTATTCTCGCCCGCGACAGAGGGGCCGAGGGCCGTGAGTGCATCAGTTTTCAGAGGGCGTGAGGCCAGCCGAAAAAACGCTGCTTACATGGATACGAGATTGTGCAAAGCATCGGTATCATGCATCCGATATACATTTGTGACGTGCCTGATACTGCAGGCTTTGATGGTATTGTTGACCCGTGCTGCTGGGAGGAGAAGGTCGAGTGCTTTTGAGAACTCCTTCTTTAAGGTTCTGGCTGTTCGGAGATTGAGAGACCAGGTTTTTGTGGTATCAAGGACCGTGCTGATACACGGACTTCATGTGAGTGACACAAGCCGTGGAAGGAGTTTTTGAATGGGTCGGGGGGGGGGGCACGTATGGGGTGCCTGGAGTTGAAGCCAATCATATGCATATATTAACAGTCTACGCCTTACAGATTCCCTCGCTTGTTGAGTTTTGCTAATTCTGTCCCAGTGAAGGAGGGATGAGACGGGGAAGGATGGGACGAGACGGTGTAACCGGAGGCAACAGGAGGTTGATCTACATGTCAGATCTACATTGGGGAGGATTGATGTACATCTGCATCGTCGGGGAGGTCGTGCGGATCTAAGCATCATTGTCATTGTATTTCAGGGATGGGGGGTTGGGGGTGGGATGCGCGTGGAATGGGGGGGGCCGGCTTGGTCCCAGTTCGTGGTTCTTATTGCCACTTGTTGTCTAAGCTGGATGCTTCAAGACAAGGGAGGGCTGCATGTGGTGAACAGCAAGATGGGGAGACGCTTGGTCGCTGAGTTTGTGTGGTTTCATTGCTTGTGGTTACTGGATGCGCGACCAACGCTGATCACAAAAAGATTCTTAGCGAGTGCTTATACCAGTTGGAATAATAGACTCGTATCTTTCAATTCCTGAAAGAAAAAAACCCATTTGGAACATTGAGGCAATTATTTAGCCATGCACTGGTCTCTTGGTTTTTTTGTTTACTTGCAAATATCAACATTTCAGAGTTAAGCATAATTACAGTTGAAGCTGTTGCGGGATGCTGACAACATCGGAAGCGGAGCGTGTTCGACATCATTGAATGAGTTCAAATGATGAACACACAATCCTCTCTCGGTGTTGTAGAGGCAGATGAGCTTTGACGTCGAAGCAAGAGAATGTAGAAGAGGATAAGTTACCTCCGGTGGTGGGAGGATGTGCTCCGTGAAACACAGATTGGAGCTTTGACTCCTTGCAAAGACAGAATCGCGCTTGCCTCCGTGAGGAGTGGATGTTCGTGATAGAACCTTGAAAAGAGACATTGAAGGCAGCCTTTTTTGCTGTGATCGCAAGTATTTGATTCCGATGTTTGATCTACGGGCGTTCCGATCCTACGGCATATCGATCTCCGAGCATATGATCTAACGTTCAATCTAATCTAACTTAACTAACCCAGGCTAGACAGCTTAGAAGGCGAGTTAAATATACAAACATGCTGGTGTTAGTTAATGGTTAGGGTGTGCTTGGGGATCCTCGGATCCTGAGTTCAAAATCACTCGGCTGTTGAATTCATGTCTTATCGGCACACACTCATGCAAATTAATTACTTGGCCGGCCACACTAATCCGGCAATTAATGTCTCACACTCATGTTTATAGGCAATGTGGCCCTTCTAAATCGTAATCGTAAAGTCTGCAGTGTGGGGTTGATGACTGCAGTGGAATTAATAAGGTGCGTTGACCTGGCTTGTCAGTCTTCCGAGGTCGGAAATGAGTGCCAGCTTGCTGGTATCTGTGTCGGAGTGGCGACCGTCCAAGGATTGTGCCGTAGTCAAGGAGTTTCTGCTTAGTGCAGCCAACGCTTTGCACAGAGTATGGGTCCAATGGTGGATGGATATGTAAACATCATCGTATCTATCTACATATAATTACCCAGGCTTGACAGCTTAGAGTGTCGCACACACTCTGTAATAGTTGGGAATTTTAGCAAATTGTATTGACCATTGTGAAAAATTGCTTACCATAAAAAATTTCTTCACTAAACGTATATCATTAGGTGTCTACTACACATATCAATTAGTGAACCCAAATCTTGTGGAAAATTCTGGGGAGGCATCAAGTGGATGCTCAGAGGGGCATGCGCGCAAGAAATGGAAATTAACATTTTGCCATATTGACTTGTGGGATGTTACTAGGGGTTTTTTTGGGTGCTGAAATTGAATTCCAGCCATTATTTTTGAGAAAAAAACACTCTTGATCATTAAAAAATGTATTGTATTGACATTTTTAACAGAACTGTGCTCATGGAAATGTTGCTTCGTCAGCTTTTAAACCTTATTCTCAACTCCAGTATCTTCCTCACTCCTCTGTTCATCCAGCTGGTTTATGTTCGGCAAGAGTACCATGACAGATGCGCAAGCAGAAATCCTTGACTCTTGCTTTTTCAAGCAGCACTGAGTGGCGCAGTCCCCACACAGTGCAGCTGGCAAACGTCAGGGGGTAGTCTGGTGCAATGGGGTCCTGTAGAGGGAATGGTGCATATATTGCTCAGTGAGTTGCATCATAGTCCGGGCATCCACGATGACTTTGCAGCATCAGCCAGTACTCTAGTCTGGAGGTAAGCTGCGGAGCGAGTGCTGTGCTGCAGCTCTGTTGTCGGGGGAGTTTTCAGGTTTTATGCTCCAGTAGGCCAGCTCGCTTGCTTGAAGATGTTGAATTCTCAAGTCTTCCAAGTCTTTTGGAGGATTTCCATGGAATTAATATGAGCATGAAAAGATCCACAGCCTGCTTAAATGATTCACATTTCTCAGCTGATGTCCATAAACACTCCTTGCCCTCTCTGCTTCATCAGTCTTGCAGAGCTGTTAGCAAGTTGGTTTGTAACCAAAAATTGCAGACACTGTATGGCAGCAGAGAAGCTGTGGCAGAAGATGAGATACTCCGGTATATTACTGGGAGGGCTCCCAGCTCTTTCCGGGGACATGTAAAGATGTTTCTTTGGTTGTCGTGAGGAGATCGGATTGGTCTGGCAACAGAAATGAATCATGCATAAACAGGAAGTTCATGTTCCTCAGCCCTCACCTCGACAGGGGGACTCTCTTGCCTATCTAGAGTGCGCGCACGATTGGAGGTGTGCATCATCGAGCATTGCTGTACATGATTCATTCCTATGAAATGTCTCGTCAAGAGAGCAGAACGAGCTGGGCTTTGTTGTTCTTGTTATCGAGGATTTTCTCTTGCAATGATGATTTTGAGATCCAGAGAATCTGAATGTCACAGGCATGCATTTTTGTTTTCGTCTCAGTGGTCATGGTCCTTGTGGAGCTGCCATATCCGTACAAGACTACGTTATCCGGAGGCGATGGTTCCCATGAACTTCACAAACGCGGAGGTAGCTCTCGCAAACATCGCTTTCCAGTAGGGTTGAGCCCTCCACTTGACATTGTGCCGGAGCCACCCACCATCAACCACAAGGCTTGTGCAGGGGGGTTGTTCGGCGGTGGCCAAATGCCTTACAGGGACTTGCTCAGGGGCAGCCTTGTCTGGTTTCGCACCTTTTGATTTTTGGGTCAAACGAGACATCGTTTTGGCGTAACACTCAAAGCGAGAGCTTCTTTTGGATCTTGACTTCATGCTCAATGATGAATGAGGCGGTTGAATAGCTTAGTGAGTCATGAACAGCTTCTCCCATTGATTTGGGTCAGATCTGGAGGCTTGCAACGTGATATTGACTTGTGGTTTGGTTAGCCATTGCAGTCCACAACAGTTTTCGCATCATCTTGCCTGTAGCCAATCTTAGTATGCAACTTCTTCTGTTGATCAGCGTTGACATTGGTCTTCGAGAGTGCTGCTTGAACCCAGTTAGAAGGACCCAGGGTTTCTTGTTCCTGTGGCATCGAAGGGTTGACTTCCTCAACCACCACTATGGTGTTGACAGATCGTTTTCTCTTTCATTTTGGGCTCTTTTAAATCGCTTTGGTGGCACAGGTACCACATTTGACCAATGCTTCTTTCTAGGCTCTTGGTGAATGAACGAGAAGTGGTTCAGAGTCTGAACCCAAGATTATTGAGAAGACTCTTCCGAAAGGGCCTCTGTTTAGACACCGGAGGATTTTTGCTCACGCAATGAGTGTGGTTGACATTCTTGTCATACTGTCTAAAAATGACATTTTTTTGTAAACAAGACAGGAAATAGAAATTTTGACACAAAACCGGTAGACGAACACAACATTACAGTGATGTGTTTTAAATTGATAGGTCCCTCTAGTTGAATTATTCAACTTCTATTGAGTCCGGTACCAATAATTTTATGTTAAAGGCTCTTAGCTAGTCGCTTAACACGGAGAATTCTACTGAGCATGAGCAAAAGTATACAACTATAGGCAGTGGTTTTCAAAAATGTTGTAATGTGGTTTCAGCACAATTTGAACAATTGAATCATTTTGAGCCAAATTACCACACAGTCTGAGATATCTAAAAATGTATATTCAATATTTTTTACGGCATGGATATTCATTTTTCCTGCAAATCTATGTTGGATCAATTCAGCCCCAAAACCCCTAGTTTGGACATCCACAAGTCATATTGGGCAAAAGTTTTTTTCCGATTTTTTCGCCGCAGGCCCTCTGAGCACCCGAACTTTGATTGCTCCCGCAGAATTTTCCACAGGATTTGGGTTTGCGCACTAATTGATAGGTGTTTTAGACACTAGATGAATAGTTAGTGAGAAATTTTTTGGTAAGCAATTTTTTTCACAGATGGTCAATACAATTTGCTAAAATTCCTAATAATAACACGGTACATCAGATCAATATGTATTGTTTATTTGTATTTACTTGTCACTTGTTTAAGGATCATTTATAAGAATTGTAAAAGGACCAAGGACAACAGCAGATACGGTCACATCAACACCAGGAGAAGGATGAAGCATTGTGTGCTGATCATGACGACACAAATTGAAGTGAGATTGAAGATTTGTCTCCCTATGAAGCCTTATTCCCCTTCATTCATTCATCAAATAAGAAATTAACGACGAGCAAAGTATGCGTATCTTTGCCGAAGAGGCGATGCTGAAGACCTATGGATCATGATTTAATTCCGGAATTGTGAAGACCAAGAAATCAGTATGGCACTAATTTATGACTCAACAACAAATTATTGTTCAAATTTTGTTCACAGACCTTTCTCATTCTGATTTCACATGGCTTGCGGCTAAGTGCAGAGTTGTCATATTTATGTAACACAGCACTCAGTGTGTGCAATGAAAGTTGGGCATTCTATTGAATCGACTCCGCACTCATTTCTGGCAAAAGGATCGCAGAGCATAGCCCTTCCTTTTGGAGGCATGGTCCTTGGGTAGCAAAAATGCAGCTTGCAGTGACGTACTGACAAATGGATCATGCAACATATCCAGGCGGAAGCAGATTTTCATGATCAATAAGAGAATTTTTTGTAACTATGCCTGGTGCTTGTCTGCATGGTAATGACTGTGGTGATGTCTTTATGGCTGTCTTTAACTCACTCTTATTAAAACTTTGCAACTCCAGTGGTTGTGATAACCGCAGAAGATATGGTTTTTTTTGTGCCATTACATCTTTTTCAGTAGAGTTTAATAAAGACAAACAGTCTTTGAGGAAGAATTTATTTCATCTAAAATTTGGTCTCAAGAACTTCTCTTTATCTACTACTAACTCTCGACTATTTACGATCCCAATTATTCCACTTATGTGGGGTCGCCTCGGGATCGTTGTCGTCACAAGTTTTTCACCAACCAAATCGCTGGCAGGTCTAACGTTAACTGACTTGAGATTTATAATTCATTCAGGTGTCACGATAACTCGCCTAACTCTTAGCGAAAGGATCAGAGTAGGTGAGGTTTGGTACACTAAACAGGTGGGATGACAGTTTAATACTCGGTTGCGATTTGAACCAGGCGAGACAGCTTTGAGCGAGTGTGCGTACCTCTCGCTATCCCGTCAACCTCTAACGTTGCTCTGTTACTCTACTGTATCCCATATTTTCCTCAAATTTCGCCTCATACGTGACAAGTTTCACCAGAAATGTTAGTTATAGATCAGGATTTTTACTGAAGAAGCCAGGCTGTCATACTATCAGCTTTTGGCCTGCAGATAGAAATGCTTACCCCCAGAGAAAAAAATCTAATTGGGTTGCTTTGTCACTTGCTAACTCATCCCACCATTTTTTGAGATACCGTGCGCTACATATCAATTTTTGGCCCATATCTCTCATAGTGAAGATCAGCATTTAAATTCTCAGATTTGGATCTGGATCCGCATTTCTTCATCAAATCTAATAGTTTCATCTTCTCACCAACAACGCCTGCACCAAGTTTCGTCCGAATCGTCAAAATTTTTGAGATTACGGTGCTACATTTCATTTTTGGCCTATTCTCAATAGTGAAAGAATCATTTTTAATTCTCAGATTTGGATCCGGATCCGCATCTTCCATCAAAATCTAATCAGTTTCGTCTTCTCACACAACAAACCTGCACAAGTTTTCGTTTCCGAATCCGTCCAAATTCTTTGAGATCACTCTGCCTCACAGACAGCCACACAGGTGGCGAAAGCACATCTCCGTCCACTTTGGTGGTGGAATATAATGAAATTTACATGCAACAATTAACAGGTACTACGCCCTGAAAACTGGCTTGGCAGTTTTCAAATCAGTTTTCAGGTATAGAATCACAACCAGATAGCTCACTACAATAAGCTTCGACTTGGGCTTTCCTTCCACTTATTAATGTTTTGGAGAACAGAATATGAAAGATACGTCTTAGAGTCTTTTATTCTTCCTGTTCATGATCCCTGGATGCTGGTGTCAGAGTGAGACCTGTCCAGGATTGTGCAATAGGCCAGGAGAACTGCTTGGCAGCACCAACGCTCTGCACAAAGTATGGTCAATGGATGGATGGGATGGAATGCTGTTACATCATTTCTGGCAGCATAGTTGCCTAATCCCTGGAGAATTGAGGAATAAATGGTGAATTATTTGAGTGTGGAGCACACAATGCCTACGCAGTTCTTCAATGTACCATGTGATCTTCATTGCGCTCAAGAAACGATTAAGCAGACAGTAGAACTTAGTTTTTCCCCTTCCAAAGGATAACGTACTCATATGATTCAACTCTCTGCCTTGTGGAGCATAAGGATGACAATTTATAGTCGAGTTGAGAATTGAATTGAATGACTGCAAGCAAAGCTCCTGGTTTGGCTTAGTGGTTCGGGTAGCTGGCTTGGGATCTTCGAGTCCTGCCTTTGAGCCCGTAAAGTCGTTGAATTAACACCAGGTGAGGTTGACTCAGCTGTTCATCCTTCTGAGGTCGTGAAATGAATACAGTGTACTCTGTAATCGAGGCACTGCATCAGTAGACACAGCTGTGATTCAGCCAATGAATACTACCTGCAGCCTTGTGGCTGGCATATAGAAGGAGTTTGGAGGAGGAGGAGGAATGCAAAACTGTTAGCAAGCTCGTTGTTATAATAATGATAGAATCAATGTACAAGTATTTCGTAAGGAATTTTTCATGTTAAGTGAACATCACAAAGCTACCTTTACTTGCTTGTCTTCTGTGTTCATTTTTAAAGATTGTGCGTCGAGCTTTAAAAAAAAAAAATAACAGATGCCATCACCCTCTTGCCATTCTGGTATTTGTTTTTCTCAGTGGAGAACTTTACACCGCTGCCTCAGCCTGTAATTCAGATTCTCCCTTTGCCATGATGATAAGTCTTGTATCTCCCATTTTTGGCTTGGCCCATTGTGAGTATCTTAAGCTCATAGTGCTCAGGGGTGGTAGTTGATATTAACCTTTTGCAATCAACGTCCCCACTGCAATTGCTAATTTTTGGGTGGTAGGTTCCTTGAATGGTTTGTCTGTAAAGACATGTCAGTTTGTCCTTGTTAAAATACATCAGTCTTTCCTCTTACTTGATGGGCTGTGAAAAGGAGAAACTGAACCTATTTAATAAATAAAATATACATCAGAAGATGGGGAATCCCCGCATTGAATGAAAAGGTCATACATATTCAGATAATGAGGGAGGTGAAATTGGAACAAGACACCATTTGTCATATCTCGAAAAAGTTTTCCCCCCCCAGGGGTTGAGGAACCGTAGTAACCAAAAAATATGAAATCAGATAAGGCGGTTTTCATTATTACAAAAAAATTTTTTTCAGATGGCCGCCTAGTCGGCATCTTGGATCGGCCAGCCAAATCAATAGGGTTCTTCCCTTTTCAGGTGGTACATGTGGTGACCGAATTTCAAAATCGATATGGCAAAAAACATATTTTCAAGATGGCCGCCCAGTGGCCATCTGGAATCCGGCCACGCCCAAAATCAAAGGGTTTTTCTTTTCAGGTGGTACATGGTGAACGAATTTCAAATCGATATGGCGAACAGTTTATGAGTTAATCTGCACTCCACAGCTCATAATGTTTGACCCTCGGACGGACGGATGGACGGACAGCCGGACGGACCAGCCGGACGACCTGAGGTGACAACATATCCCCTTCCGCCACGCGCGGGGGAAAAAAGGAATTGCAAGATTTGATGACATCGAATTTTTTACTTTCTTCATTCTATTAAAGGTTCATCATTAAGCAGCAAATGCAACATATTGATGTCTTCTGTTTGCTCACTGCAGTCGGCTTTGGTGGCTGCAGTTTTATTGCTAGTCTTTTGCTTTCGAGTGTCTGATCTTGCATCCTCGTGTTCTGTCACCCCTCTTTGCACGCACCTGTCATCATGTTCTGCAGAAACGCCTTTCCCTTGTTGCCCGTCTCAAAGTCTAATGCTTATCTCCATTCATTCTCCCGCCTCTTATTCCCGTGTGGAACATCTTTTCGAGTTGTTTCGTCATGCTCTTCACCAGAATTTCAAGTTATCATACACCACGTCATGTCTCTACATTTCTTCTTAGCCTTTTCTACACTGGCTGAGACCCTGTCCCATTATTCAATTTCGCAATCCTCTCCTCTGTGTGCTAATCCGTGACTTTGTTGTCTTATTGTCTGCTGCCCCTTTGCGAACTGTTTGTTTCACTTCTTAAATGAGCTCAACATAGTGTATTAAAAAAAACTGTTTTCTTGTCTTTCTGGGTTTCTGTGCTGTGAATCCTAATGCTAATCAGTAAGACAAGATAGAATGCAGATGGAAATGAAGCTAAAAGGTACACGAGACCAGGACAAATGACACCGACCGTATATGCCACATTCAGGGATTGCGCGTGGCCTCGCAGGCATGCATGGTGTCCACGGATTTTCTCAGAATTCGATTAATAAATAAAACAATTCAATCGATTCCTCCCAGAGGAAGGAAACCGGTGACCAATTATTTATAACAGAATGACCATCTGATCATGGTGATGTGATTTTCAAGAATACATGCGAGAGGAGATTTTATCTGTGTCCGTGCTAACTGTAAATAAATTCGAATCTGATGGAAAGTGTGAAGAAGAAGAAGTCAGGTAAACGGTGAGAAGGACTATTGAAAGGATATGGAGCAATCTGTAAAGCGGTGAAAGATACATGTCTGCACAATTTGAGCGTCAGTCGATAGTCGGCTTATGTCTTCATTGGACACTTGAACTGGGCAAGGGTCTTCTCCTGTGTTTACCAACTTGTGATTCCTGGTGCTACTGGTGTGGAACAACCTATCTTGAGCCAGTTTGTCGTAGATGACTTTGATGAGTTGCTTCTTATTGTCCACAGAAGACAAGACAACCTTTTGCGCTAGCAGCTTTGTTGTCAGGTGCAGTTGGTGGGTGCGGATTACTCCTGTTTCTCTCCCATCCCTTGTGACCGACTTTAT
>CM068954.1:76541128-76574541 GCA_035128595.1 Eptatretus atami | reverse complement strand
TGGTACCTATCGAATATCAAGTAGACATCACTGTCCTTCGGGTATTTAGCAACCCTGCAGCAGCATCATTTCTCTTTTCACATATCTCCAGTAAAGACTGTTTGGTGTCAATTTCTCGACATAAATATGCTGCTCTCCACCTAGATGGGTGCCTTTTGTCCTTTTCCATGTCACAATGATCCCCACAGAATAGACAGTGCTGTCTGAAGTTGAATGTTTCACCACCAGGTTTTGACAGGGACTGTCTTGTGACTTTCCGAGGTATTGCAGAGTCTGCTTCTCTGTCATTCTGCCCTTTCTAACGATCTGTTTGTCTACTGCTTGTATATGTAGACACACAGGTTTATGGCATTTTATAGTAAGTTCACTATTTTGGTTCAAGCTTCCTGAAGGTCAAAATGCTTCCCATCACCATAATCTTGCTACATCATATGATATTACTTATTCGAACAGCGGTTGCGGTGATTAATGTCTTTCTTCATTTCACAGCGAAACTTCCACTGGAGGAAACATCTTTCCTGATCGACTCCATAAAATGTCAACCCTGAAATAAATAAGTTAAAAATTAGATTCTAACCTGGGAGAAAGCCTTTTATAACTCTGTGCCTGAATACTAGTACCGTACAAAGGTTCACATTTATTAGTACGGTTCCCTGCTAAAAGTGGGAGCAGCACCCAACAACTGTCATCCCATTTTGATAACTGTCATTGTAAAAACTAATTTATACAATCTGAATTTGTCTAGTATTTTAATATGGAGATTCTATTTTACTAACTACTTCATATAAAGCTAACAACTGGAAGTCTGGTAGCCTATTCCATGACAAACCTGCACAGCAGAGTGGGAGTGGGTGCCAGCCATGTGTTCTAATATCTGAACAATGCAATGGTGCCACCTTTGTCAGTTTAACTAACTAATGAAGTCTCTCAGCCAATACTTCATCTTAATATGCACTTGGGTGATAAACAGATCAAAGCAGGAAATGTAGGCCTACGTTTGGGGTATATATATCCCTAGGAATGCCAGGAAAGGGTTAATAATCATCAAGTTTGGGCAATTGTGTCCAAATCACTGCTACTTTGTTGTGAATAATAATGATGAAAAATCTAATGTTCTGTGACTTTTGGTCACAGCTATTTACAAGATATCGCAAAAAATAGTACTTTGGGGCGCATTTGTGTGTAACCGGCATTAAAGGGTTAATATAGCAAATTGCCCAAGGGTTATGAACGGTCACCCCCCTGAATCATGAAGAGCTACCCCTAGGATACAAGAAACAACATAGAAAAAAACTTTATCCGGCAAAACCAGGTTCACTAAAATATCTGCCTTTTGCTCCCGGACTATTTCCTGTGCAAGACAACACGGGTTCGATCATCAAACTCTAAAAGATCACTTCTGGACCCGAAGCTAAGTGCCAGAATAAAGGAGGGATTTTTATTTTGTTTTATCTCTTCCCCTTGTCCGTTTTTGTAACTGTGTGTGCAGGCGCCTCAAATAGGAATTTAGGTGACCTCACGTTTCATTACGTCATGCGTTGATTTATTTTCATTATGCACTTTGAGGTGTCACCATTTTGGATATTTGATTTATGTCCATTAAACCCGTTTATTAAAGATTGCTTGTGTCTGTCTATTCATTGTGGGTTCGAGTATAAACCCGTGTGCCCCTGTCTGTGATGCGTCCTTGCTGCCCTCCATCCCGCACATGCTATAATCTCCGAGGAACTCAGCTGTTTGCTTCCAAGGGAAATAGTTCGGCTATTCATCCAGGTCGGTCTTAACCAGAGGTGGACACGACAATACTCACTAAACTGTTCATCTGTTGTACTTACTCCTTGTTCTATGCTCTTGGCTGCATGCCTGGATCAGGGAAAATCCACAATTTTACCCTGATTTAGAAGAATAGTTCCTAAACTGACCCTCTTAATGATAGAACAGTCAGCTTTCTCCCCATCAGAAGTAAAGTAATTAATCTAAGTGCAGTCGACCACACGACTTATCTTTGATCGAACTCTCTGATCTCTTCCCATAAGTTTAGTTTAAATCGAGGTCATTCTACCTTCGGCATGCTGATTTCGTTATGTCAGCACGAGGTGGACGCTCTCAATCTCAAATATGCAGTCAGTGCTATTTCATTGGAAATATTCCGTGCATTGATTCTGCCTCGTACTCCATCCTGATTTAGAAACTATCAGCTAATGATGCTCAGGGTTCCTCCCAAACTGACAAAAAAAAATTTTCTGTATGCTCTCAAGCATCTGATTGATTTCGAAATTATCTACCTTGCTGTACCTCTCAAGGCCAGTGTACCTCGACATACTGTCATTGATGCCTTGAGGCTCTGGAAAATCGAAGGTCCTCTGTGTCATTGGAATCTTGTTGAAGAAGCCGTGTCTCAGGGTCTACTTCTTGCTCACTTTTGGCAGATTGGTAGCCTTGCAGTTTATTCTCGGTTTTATTTTGGTCTTTCTCCTCCTGCCCTCTCACATCACAACCCTTTAAGATGCACGGATTTCGCCACAAGCCCTATCCTTCTTATATGACAGACGGTGATTGACATTGAATAGTTTATTGGATGTTAACCTGGCATTGCAGCATCACCAGTGCTGTACCAACCTGAATTCATTTGATGATTAAAGCCTTCTCTTTCATTCTAGAATCTTTATTTTGACTATTAATTATTTGTCATTTTTATTGCTTCACATGATTTAAAATCTTGAAAATAAATATGAATATATTGTAACGAGTGGACCTAGAAAGAAGAAAAACCGTTTTCTCTCTCTGAAACGACTCAAATCTTGGGTTCTCCACATCTTATGAAGTCCTTTCATGGTCTTAGAAGATAGGCTCATTGTCTGATCAAAAATGGTGACGCACTACACTAAGGAGAGTGCACTATTGCTATGCATTCTCAGAGGAATGCATAATCTATTGGGAGGAAGAATCGTATCAACAAACAAATACGCTCTTCTAATACATTATGTATCATTCATTAAAAAAGTCCATTCTTAGCAGGTGTTCTAAAGAGGACAAACGGGACACAGCATCTGCTTTGTGAATCACGGTGATTCATTTTTCTCCGTGGTTATACAGTATTTCTACCTTCTTGACAGACATAATGCTCATTCTGGTGGAGGTGCTGCAATTAACATGAAAAGTTCCCCTTTTATCATTCTCTACTCAAGTCTACATCTCTTTCCTGAGCAATGTCTTGTGGTCTTCCACCCTCACACAAGAGCCTCGTTTAACCAACCAGTACTCCTTTCTATCCACCATTCTCTCTCCCTTTATTTCAACCTCTAAAAGAAACAGAGAGAGAGAGAGAGAGAGAGAGAGAGAGAGAGACAGACACAGACAAAGACAGAGACAGAGACAGAGACAGAACCCTCACCACCCCCAACGGCATTCTACCATCATTCCTACTATTTCTATACATCACCACTGGTGTTTTGAAATACAAAATCAGTTCTACACATTACTTGATACACACCTCAACGATAAGTGCTTTTTGAATTCAGTGTAAAATGCCACCAGTTTTCGATTTATCCATCTCTATTTCAGTTCATTGTTTGTTCTATTGAAAGAAAATCGCATTAAAAGCAGATCTGATTGAAGAGACTTTCAGCATCACTTTCAGGAAACACAAGGTGCTCTTGTACTGATTCTCTGCCTGACTTCCAAAAACATTGGCTGTGTTCAATCTGGCTTGGAGATGAATTGATCTGGGACTAATTTTGTATTACAAGCTGGAGAAAGGCAATGATGTCATCGTTGTCATGAGTGAATGCATATTGGTTCAGGATTCAATTACAAATTCATTCTGCTGAGTTGTGGCTGTGCCACTGATCTAGTGCCACTTTACATTTGGATATGAATTATAATTTGGTCGAACTGCTGGCAACAGGCACCTGCTTTTTGAAAAAGACACTATGGAATATTTAACATCCACCCGCTAATGCAAGCAGATGGGTCTCCAGCTTAATGTCCATCGGAAGGACGGTGCAGTCATTGATGCAGTGCCATGCCTGTGAAGTCCAGGTCTGACAGTTTATTGTCATGTCGACAATCAAATGCAGACGAGATGTCTCAAACGGGCAAGGTCGTGTGTTGATTATCCCTTTCAGTGTGCTGGTCATGATAATGATGCTTAAACCAGAACGAAAGAAATCTCACTCACATTTAAAATGCAATGATATGTTGTAAACGAAGTCTGGCTGATGATTACTCCTTCATCGTCTCGCCAGCGGTTGGTGATGAAGGAAGCATTTATTGGTGTTGAACCGCTGCAGCTTTAAAATGGCATTGAAGATCGCAAGCAGAAGAGACTCGTTCATTGTCGTCGTGGATGTTTTCGCCAAGCAAACGAAATCCACTTCGCTCAATAGTCTTGGTAATATCGAACAAGAAATTACGATGAAATGTTGACGTGTTGAGTGACTCGTGAATATGGATGAGAAAATGCTTGTAAGTAAAGGTGCGCGAGTTTCTAACATGTCGCGATGATGAGCTCTCATTGGCCTTCACCTTTCAGCATCCCTTGAATTGATTCGCTCTCTAGAAGGATGCAACTGATTGGCGACTGGAGTTCACATGTTTGCTTTATCTTACACTAATAAATGTCAGAGTGTGTGTGTCAGTGTGTCAGTGTGTCAGTGTGTCAGTGTCTCCTCCATAACTCCAAAACCATAAAACCTATCAGCCTGAAACTTTGCTAGCGGAGTAAGAAAACTCCAAGGTAGTGTAAGAGTGAAAATTAGATGTTTGGGTTAATTAAAACACCCCTTTTGAAGATAATTAATGGCCTTATTTAATTATATCCTTCATCAGGCGATCCTCGGCCACCTCGCTGTCTGGGATCTTGAGGCGTTTCCTGGGTAACCTGGCTGGGGTCTGAATCCGCCATGTTTTTTGGCCTGCTCAACCATGCATTGACTTGGAACAGGCCGCAACGATTTCTTAATGATAAAGTTTGTTTTTTTTTCCACTTTCCTCACTCATATTATCAAATGCCTGTTCATCATAGCTCCAAATTGCTGGCTACATTGCTTTTGTAAGTACTTTAGTTTTCAAATTAGGAGCTTGGAGTGATTTAATGCATTATGTGATACGATTTTTCACGATCGACTCTCACGGACAAATTAAAGTATATCATTGAAATATTATTTCGGTTTTGAGGATTGGATATCGTCCTGACAAAATATGTGTCGAAATCTGTTGTGAAATCTGATAGTTTTAAGACTCGTTATTTTTTTTAAATTAAGCTATTTACTTTAAGCAAGCAAGGCTATGTTCCCTCTTCTCCAAAGATACACAAGAAAATGTGAAATTTCCAAATCATTAAACTTACCTTTTTCTGCTGTTTTGAGAATTATATTGAGTGAACAAAAAATTGAGGAACGTGCCAAAATTAAGCAGCTTCATTGAGTATATGATTTAATGCATTCCCTACTGGACCACACCCACTGTCCCCCAGAGGGATTGCCTATCCATCGCGTCTACCATATCTGTGTCTATATTTTTGGAGGTTTCACGAGGTGCTCTTCAGGGAAGCAAAGCAAATCTGGTGAAAAATGGATGTTATTAAAGAAAAAGCTATGACATTTGTGCGGACACCGATCCGATGTATCACATGACACATGCAGAGAGGAGCAGGCAAGATGGCGGATTATATACAATGGTTATTTCACAGGCGATTAAACTTTGCGATGTCTCCAGGGTTGTTCTGCATTAAGCTGCAACTCTTTTGTGGATAAAGTCATTATTTGAACGAATTCATTTTATTTCGCGGTGAAAACTGCCTTAAAGTTAAAGGGATCTGATATGATATGCAGCAACAGCCTGGCCAACCGTTCCTTATCAACCATTAATTTGGAGTGCTTGCATGAGTGCTTAGGCAATTTGCCGAACACTTCACAGTCAATAGCGGGACAGCGCGACATCCTTCTGAGTGAATCGTTCACTCACTGCGGTCGCTTTTGTCCGCCACATCATTCAGACTCAGTGGTTCGTGCTCCATCACCATGAGCAAGTGGCTTGTGCTCCGTCACCCTGAGCGAGTGGTTCGTGCTCCGTCACCTTGAGCGAGTGTTTCGGCTCCATCAGCTTGAGCAACTGGTCGTGCTCCATCACCCTGAGCATGTATAGTGCTTTCCCCTGAGCAGTGCTTTCCCATCACCCTGAGCGAGTGTGTGGCTCCTCACCCTGAGCGAGTGGTTCATGCTCCGTCACCTTGAGCGAGTGTTCATGCTCCGTCCCTTGAACGAGGTGTTCTGCTCCGTCAGCTTGAGCAACTGGTTGTGCTCCATCACCCTGAGCATGTGGCTAGTGCTCTGTCACCTGAGCGATGTGGCTCGTGCTCCGTCATCCTGAGTGGAGTAGTTCGTGCTCCGTCACTCTCCAGTGAGTTGTTCGTGCTCCATCACCCTGAGTGAGTGGTTCGTGCTCTGTCACCCTGAGAGAGTGGTTCATGCTCCGGTATCATTTGTTTTTTTTTTTCCATCACCTTGATCGAGTGTTTCATCCTCGCATTGAACGAATTGGTTCATTCTCCATCACCCTGAGTGAGTTGTTGTGAAATAACATCTGATTTCCAAGCTGTTTGGCATATTAAAGAGTGTTTTCTAAATTACCGAGCCAATTTTTTTTTGCACCCGTCACACGCATCTGTTTATAAAGATTAATGTTTGTGAGCATATCCCAGAAACATCTTTATAAATGCAACGTTGTTTTTCAGTGAAAGTTTCTCATGGTTTTGGGTTGTTATGATATCAGCCGTGTGTGTGTGTGTGTTGTGGTTTGTGTGGTGTGTGTGTGTGTGTGTGTGTTGTGTTGTGTGCGTGTGTGTGTGTGTGTGTGTGTGCTGTTGTGTGTGTGTGGTTGTGTTGTTGTGTGTGTTGTGTGTGTGTGTGTGTGTGTGTGGTGTGTTTGGTTGGTGTGTGTGTGTGTGTGTGTGTGTGTGTGTGTGTGTGTGTGTGTGTGTGCGCGTGTGTGTGTGTGCGTGTGTGCGTGCGTGTGTTGGTGTTTGTGTGGTGTGTGCGTGTGTGTTTTTGTGTGTGTGTGTGAGCATATATCTATCTCTCTCTCTCTCTCTCTCTCTCTCTCTCTCTCTCTCTCTCTCTTCTCCTCTCTCTCTCTCTCTCTCTCTCGACATATCTGGATGGTGTTTATCTCCAGATGTGTCCAAGTGGTGTTTATGTCCGGACAGGAATTGTCTCCGACGTGTCCAAGCGGTATTTTTCTCTGGCGAGCTTTGTTCCAGACGTGTCCGTGCGCGTGTTTGTCTCTGGACGCATCGCGGCGTGTTTGTCTCCAGACGCGTCCGGGCGGTAATTGATGCTCCACTGCACGTCTGCCTTCTCTTCCTCCACCCCACACTGTCTTCCCTTCCCTCACCCCTCTCAACCCCCTACCCCTCCTCCCTCCACTCCCCACTGCTTCTCTCCCACCTTTCCTCTTTTTCTCCCTCCCCCCTTTAGTATTTCCGTCAGCGAAGCAATGGGTGGTATTTGATCGTGACAAATATTCGCAAAATAAAAACTGATTAATGAATTATTGAGGAAAGAAAAAATAATGAGTCACTACAGAAGTAAAACAAATAAAACTATGGAGTTCATATTACACCTTAACCCACAAGGTCGTGAAAAGAACGGTCTTTTAAGCTCTTGCTTTGCATTTCCAAGCATGATATACAGTGCCTATACAAAGTATACACCCACTTTCAAAATTTTCACCTTTTGTTGCTTTATAGCCTGGAATCAAATTGCATTAAATCAGAATTTTTCCAATTATATTTACACCTCGTATCCCACAACTTCCAAATGAAAAACAAATTCCACAAATTTCAGAAAATTAAAGAAAAATACAAAACTCGAATATCTTGGTTGGATGAGTGTCCACCACCCTTATATAAGCAATTGTAAATTAGCTCAGGTGTAACCAATCACCTTAAAAATCACACAGCAAGTTAATTGGCCTCCATCTGTGATAAATTGCCATGATTCTGATTATTTCAGAATAATATCAGTTGTTCTTGTAGGTTCCTCTGCTGGGTAGTGCATTTCACAGCAAAGACAACCATGAGCACCAAGGAGCATTCAAAAGAACTCCAGGATAAAGTTGTGAAAAGGCACAGATCAGGGCATGGGTAAAAAAAAAAATTTCAAAGGCCTTGAATATTCTTTGGAGCACAGTCAAGACAATCATTAAGAAGTGGAAGGCATATTGTACCACCAAGACCCTGCCTAGACCAGGCCGTCCCTCCAAACTGGATGATCGAGCAAGGAGAAGACTGATCAGAGAGGCCACCAAGAGGCCAATGGCACCTTTGAAAGAGCTGCATGCCTTCATGACAAAGACTGGTCACTGTGTACATGTGATAACAATATCGCAAGCACTCCATAAGTCTGGCCTGTACCTTAGTGTGGCAAGAAGGAAGCCATGACTCAAAAAAGCCCACCTTGAGTCCCATTTGAGGTATGCAAAAAAATATCTCTCCGGAGATTCTAAAGCCACGTGGCAAAAAGTTTTGTGGTGTGAAGAAACTAAGATGGAACTTTTTCGCCTACACCCAAAATGTTAATACGTTTGATGCAAACCCAACACAGCACATTCACCCAAAGAACACCATCCCTACTGTGAAGCATGGTGGTGGCAGCATCATATTATGTGGATGTTTCTCATCAGCAATGACTGGGGCACTTGTCAGGATGGAAGGGAAAATGGATGGAGTAAAATGTAGAAAAATCCGAGAGGAAAACCTGCTGCCCTCTGCAAGAAAGCTGAAATTGGGACGGAAGTTCACCTTTCAGCATGATGACCCCAAGCACACAGCCAAAGCTACAGTACACTGGAGTGGCTAAGCAACAAAAAGATAAATGTGGCATCGTCAGAGCCTCGACCTAAATCCAATCGAAAATCTGTGGCATGACTTGAAGATTGCTGTCCGTCAATGCTCCCCACACAACTTAACAGAGCTTGAACAGTTTTGTACAGAAGAATGGACAAATATTGCCAAATCAAGGTGTGCAAAGTTAGTGGAGACCTAACCCAACAGACTCACAGCTATAATTCTGTTAAAGGTGCTTCCACCAAGTATTACTTCAGGGGATTGAACTTATCCAACCAAAATATTTTACGTTTGTATTTTCAATTAATTTTCTGAAATTTGTAGAATTTGTTTTTCATTTGGAAGTTGTGGGTTACGATGTGTAAATAAAGGTGAAAAAATCTGATTTAATGCAGTTTGATTCCAGGCCAAAGGAACGAAAGGTGAAATTTTTTCTAAGGGGGTGTATACTTTCTATAGGCACTGTATTTTGGTTTTGTTCGTGAACCTTGCATAACAGGTGTGATGGTAACCATAGGAAGCCAATGTGTCAAACGGAACAGACCAGAGCTGACAATGCTTCCCTGACATGCATTTTTCATTCCCATTAAGGTTTATCCATGCATTTACTCAATTACAAACCTTCTGCTTTCTCGTCTCAGAGAAAATGATGATTTTTGAGCAATCTGAGAAAAAGATGCACTACATAAACAGTGCTAGGTGCTGCCATATATTTGGCTGTTACTCTGTTCAGAATCTCAGGTACTTTGCCCTCAGGGCATGAGATGGCATGAATGCTGATTCCCAGAGTTACGATGCACTAGTGGCATGGATATTTTTCCAAGTACTGATAAACGGAAGGTTTTCTAAGTGCTAAAAAGGAGATTTGTGTTTTGAAGTATTCAAGTGTATAATTTAATTGAAATAAAATAGTTTTTATTTGTTTTGTTTTTTTAAGTTTACCACCCTTGCGCTGCCAACAATTTTATCAAGTGTCTTTTACACCACCTTATTTAACACGTTACATTAGTTCTTCGTGCCTGTTGTTTATGTCCTTTATAACATCCTTAAAAACAGCAAGTTTCCTGTTTGGAATGATTTTCTATTCAGTTTGACTGCCAGACAAGCACAGACGAATTTTTTTTAATTTTAATCTCACTCCTCTCTGCGCATGCACAATCAGGACAAATTCAGAACCAAAGTATTGCTAAACTGCAGGTTTGTTTGCGATTTAGGATCCAATTTGTGTTTAAAATATAACATTCAATTAAAATTTACTTGTTCCTCGATTATAAACTGACATTTGTAGACAGAAGGACAGATACACAAGTGAACTAATTGCTTAACCTCACCTTTTTTTTCGCTTCTTGCATGGGGGGGGGGGGGGGGGGAGAAAGAGACAAACTTATTGTGGATATTTAATGATTGTTAGAGAATCAGAAAGATTATGAGGATAAAAACAAGTTCAAATTGCGAACATACCCCATGGGAGTTCATTCGTACAACTCTCAGGTGAGCGACAGCACGGACGACAGATAGTTTTTAAATTTGGTAAGATTTTCATCGCATCATAAAAAGAAACCAGAATACCTCACAAGAATGAGGCTAGTTTCATATCATTATTTGCGACTTAATTTTGCGTTGGGCATCGCCCAGCTCATTTAATTTTTTTTTAATAACAATTTTAAGAAAATGGGCCGAAAGGGCCGTTTCTCGGCGGCCACTTTGGGCTCAGTTAATGCCTGGAGAATGGTCTCCAGAATATACCTGTCAAGTTTGGTTCAGTTGTCCGGAAAGCTACGACTGTATTCCGGCCTTCGGCGGACGCGCGACTGCGGTTGGGCTGAAGCGGTCGTGCATGCCGTCGAACCGGCGGAAATCTACAACAATATATATACTGTACTCAGCTGATGATATATTTGCATTGGCTCTGCCTATTAGGCATGAGCTTGGTGGTGCCTGTAATTAAAAAAAATTGAAACAGCAATGAATTATGTGAATAAAAAAGTAAAGTTTAATTTGTTGCTGGTGTGAATATATAACAAATATGTGCCCAATTGATAAGGTGACATGTCGGTACAGATAGCAGCTTAAAAATTAGCCTGAAACAGCAATTAATTATGTCAATAAAAAGGACAGAAAATCAAATAATTGAATGTGGTACGTACCCTTGTTCCCAGTGAATCTGTGAATTTCCTTCAAAATGATCCATCTCGGGTTTTGGGTCAGTGACAGGATGTTGATGCGTCGGAGTGCAAGAGAATGTTAGTTTATTTTAATATGTCTGCAGCGAGATCCAGTGTTATGCATGACCCAAATGGATGACAGAGAGGGAGGTAGATTTTTTTTGGAGGAGAATGCAGTGATCAGACTAATTTGAAACAGTGTTTGGTTCAAACTTGAAGCAGGAAGCTGCTGATGGATGTTCATACAATCCAGGAAGCTTGTCAGAATCTGTTTAATTTGGAAAAAAAAAATTTAATCTCTTGTCTCAGTAGTTGATCCAGGCACCTCCCCATGCTTGGATTCATCACATCAATATTACCTACTTGGATGATAAATTAGTGAGATGCTTACCTTGAAGATAATATATAGGGGTTGATTTGATGCTGTTTTGCAAATGAAGTACAATCAAAGATGGTTGTTGGCTGTTACCATGAGCAAATAAGCAACATTGTTACTGAGTGTTGTATTCCACAATTCCAGAAATAGAGTGTGTGTATGCCAATGAGCAATTGGTGGTATGCATTTTGCTATTTCAGAGAGAGAGAGAGAGAGAGAGAGAAAGAGAGAGAGAGAGACTGACTTTTATGTCCTTTTATTACATAAGCATAAAAGAAAATAAATTTTTTACAATCAAAACCAAGAGAAAATGAAACCAGCTACAAACATTTCCATTCAAGAAGAAACTGTAAACAACAAGAGGTTAAATTACCAAAGCAAGAACAGCACAAAGGAAATTTGATGAAGGTTAGAGATTGAGCAGCAAACGGCCATCAGATATTTTACAAAAGTCATCATTTATACACCATAATTTCTCAAAAAATCAACTTTGCTAGAAAGAGTGTAACAGTGAAATTCAAGTTTTATCCAGCTTTCATAAAGTGCTCTAAACATTGCTGCGGTATCCGTCCTGTACAAGTCATTTTTTATCTTTGATTTTCTTGTTTTGTAAATTGTCAATTTTGCTTGGGAAATGAAAAAGTTTGCAAGAACTGTTGTTTGGAGGTTAAAGGGACCACTTGGACCAAAAATGAAAATTGGAAAACTAAAGTCAATCGAAAGGCGTGCAAATAGCACTTTCAAGAAAATAAAGAAGGGAGTTAAATGATTGCGTCAGACATATGCATGGCCAAGGTTTCACTCGATCTGGAAAAGGGATGCTGATCGCTTATCACTTGTGTAAAGCGGTGGATAAGCGAGTTCATGGGCAGTATCCAATGTGGACTTCTCCATTGGAGATCACCAACACATTTTTGCACAGGTTTTAAAAATATTTTTGGGGGAGAAAGGAGGAGTGTGTGGCAGGACTGTTGACCACTTGCAAGGTGCTGGGGAAGACAAGGAATGGAAAAGAGCTTTTAAACATTGTTAATACAAGGTTCTACAGTTTCTCCTGGAAAAGGAAAAAGAGTGACCAAAATTTATTGGTTCTAAGCTTCAGAGACAGATAAAAGAAGGTTGGGGAAGGGGAAAAGACTCGGCTCAGAGGGAGTTACGGGATAATGTGACCAAGATTGGAAGGTACAGTAAGCATGAAGCCCTGACTTTAAACACTTGTCTATTTTGCGACAAGACTCAATGCCAGTCGCTGAGGCAAATGCAGAAACACTTTGCCACTTATCATTGACATTATTTCTCAGGTGGCACATTTTAGTTCGCCCCTCCCCCCAAAATGTTATGTTTCTGATAACATGCTGCTAAATGAATGGGGTAGGTCGGTAGGGATTTTTTGGGGGGGTGGTGGGAACGATATTTTTTTTTGGACGTGTTTAAATAGAAGTAGTACAGTATTTCAGATTCTACATCTTTCCAACCAGTATGTATCTGTTGATAGTTGAAAAGATGTAGAATCATGAACTTTAACATGTCCATTGTGAGATACAAAATTAGAGGTAAAATAGTATTGTGTACACAAGTCTGAGGATTAAATGACACCAATTTAGTATCTCTGTAAGGTTTCCTATAAACAGTGAAGTTTGTCTCAGCAGTGATAAAGACAGTACATCATTAACATGGCTCAACAGGACATATGAAGGAATTGAAGAATACGAATCTCCCATTTCATCATCCCTGAAAATCTTGTATATTCAGATATATTAGACCTTTTCCAGTTGACAAAAATCCAAGAATACACCATTTGGGGGCATCCATGAAGTATATACTCTTCAAAATAAGAAACTTAAACCCACCCCCAACTAATGCACTTCAAATTTGATCTGCATAATCTGGCAACATAACAATTGTTATCCATCCCCCTCTCCCCCCCTCCCAGAATACCACTTCTCTTCTCCCCTCTCCCCCTTTCTTCCCCTCTACACTCCCCCCCCCCTTCCCTTTATCTCCTCTCTGCCTCCTCCCTTTCCCCTCACCTCTTTGCTTCCCCCTCCCCCCCCAGATACCCACTTTCTCTTCTCCCTCTCCCCCCTTTCTCCCCCTCTACACTCCCCCCCTTCCTTCATCTTCTCTCTCCCTCCTCCCTTTCCCCTCACCTCTTTGCTTCCCCCAACTTTGAAGACTCGTGACTCAATAACCAGGACGAATTTAAAAAAAACCGGCCTGACCAAATTTAGACATTGTTCCATATCAGAATCCGAAGGAATTTCGAAATCGGATTCAAAACGGCGGAGGAGCTAGATTTTGAAAATGGACGATTTTGCAACTTTGGAGTGACCTTGACGTTGACCTTGACCATCAATCGGGTCAAAGGTTATACCGTCGTGCATCCATCATCGACATCTACCCACATACCAAATATCAAGAAAATCGGAAGAAAAATGGGAACGTATATCGTGACGACGGACATCGAGACTGGTTTTATTAGGTCATCTCGTTAGAGATGACCGAAAAAGCAAGCACCAAACGTCTGCACGGCAGCCATGACTTCCGTCAAAGTCGTTAATGTCTATCCAGCGTCCATTTTCCGACTTTGAACAAAACACTATCAATGTGTCCCAGGTGGGTTGTGCAAGGTTTTTAAAATGTCCATAAAACTTTCTGACCCCTTAACTGAAATATACAGCCACAGATTTTCTCTGTTGAAACCACAGCAGTCAACGATGGCGCAGAGTAATACCATGCACAGCGGACGTAAAATGGCCGCTCGGAGTCGACCCTCGCAAAAAAAAAAATATTGTGAAGGTCGGGTTACCGGAAACTCAACATTTTTTTTGTTGGCCTTATTGATGCATTGACAAATTTCCGGATAATGGTCGTATTGTTGCCAAAACCTTCAAACAGTGTGTTGTGAAACAGTGGCTCATTCGAAAACATGGGTCGTTCATACATTGTGAGATCGCAGTCCTGTGAAAGCTTGCCAAGCATTTATCAGACTTTGATAATAGGAAGGGAGTGAAGAGAAATCAACCTTGGTCAAGTCCATTCGGAAAAGCTCCTTAGCATGACCAAAATTCTCAACTTGGCCCAAAATATTGTTTGAAAGGTATCTCCAAGGTAAAAGTGGCTCATGTAAAAAAATGGACCATATTGTACAAAGACGGAAAGCCATAGTTCGGTATTTTACTTTGACAAGTCCTTGACCACCCTCAGATATTGGTAAATTCAACTTTTTTGGTCGTAGCCAATGCTTTCCAGACAAGAAAAAGTGAGTAACACTCTTCTGTATTTTGTCAACTAAACCAGTGGGTGGTTGCAGAGCCAGAATCTTGTACCATAGGATGGAGGTAATCAAGTTATTTATTACCAATACTCTGCCATGGTAAGATAGTTTTCAGAGGAGGGCTTTCCATTTCATTAAAAGTAGTTTGATGCGTTCAAGCAAACCTTCCCAGTTGCACCTCGTAAAATTTCCAGGACAAAGAAAAATTCCCAAAAACTTGATCCCATCTTTCCTCCATGTGACATTTGGGGTGAGGGGGGGGTGGAGGGTGGGAGAAGTCGGGGGAGGTAAGGGGTTCAAGCTACAGTACTTCTGTTTTTCGCCAGTTGATTTTTTGCTCACGAGGCTTTGCTGAAGACCTCTAAGCCATGCATCATCTTGGCAATGTCATCAGAGTTTTTGTACGAACATTTATATCATCAGCGTAAGCAATGGTCTTTAAAGTATGGTTTAGACCTCGAACAGTAAAACCAGACAAAGACTTACGGAGTGTTTTATGAGGGGTTCAAGGGATAGGGTGTAAAGCACCTGAAAGTGGACATCTCTGCCTAACAGCTCATTCAATACAAAAAGGGGGCACAAGTTCATTGTTAATATTGAGTAAAGCAGATATATTAGAATAACATAAATGTATACATGATAAAATAAATGGTCCGAAACCAAATCGTTTCAAAACTTCGGACAAGTATTCATGAGAAACATAATCAAAAGCCTTCTCCTGGTCAAGGAAAACGAGGCCAATAATCTCATGAGAAATGTCACAAACATCATTCAAATCACGAGTAACAGAAATATTGTCATGGATACTATGACCAGAAACACAATAGGTTTGGTCCATGTTTATCATGTCTCTTAGGAAGGAGGAAAAGCATGAAGCAATAGCTTTGGAAAATATCTTGCAGTCCGTGCACAGTAACGATACCGGCCTCCATTGGGAAATGAGCAAAGGATCGCCTTTCTTGGGAAGCAAAGTAAGTACTGCCCTCCTGCAGCTCAATTGGAGTTCATTCTTTTCGAGGCTCTCCTGGAAGATCGAGAGCAGTTCGGGGCCAATTAGGTCCCAGAAAGATTCAAAAAATTATGTTGGCAATCTGTCAATGCCAGGTGATTTTCCTTTGCCAAGGCTCTTTTGCATGATGGAGAGTTCCTCAAGAGTGAGTGGTTTCTCCAGGCTCTGTTTTGAAAATCCAGGAGAAATTCCTGTGGGAGGGGAGAGGTTGATCAAAGGTGAATTTACATAGATCCGGTTGAGCCTAGCAAGGGATACTTGGTTATTTGCAACCTTCCATCAGGTAAATTGATGCATCATGGGGTTTTGTTGCCACCAGAGATCATGGAGCATAAAATTTCTTATTATATTGGCTTGTAATTTAGGTGGTCTCGGATGGGGTTCCACACCGTTCCTGTCCAGATTGGGTTGTAGAGTACAGAGACATGACAGAAATAAATAGACACATTAAATTTCTTCATTTCATCTGGATAACAGTTTTACTCGGTGATTTGTACAAATATTCGACTATTTCTTTGCAGAAATGAGTTCCTGTGTCTTGTATGACAATTAACTATTCCTCAAACCCAGGGAGCACACAAACTTTCCAATTTTCAAAGAGGACGAATTGTTGGCCATTTGGAAAGTGGAGTCAGACAGCTCAGAACCTTGACATTCTGCTTTCTATGGTCAATCAGGTGATTGTGCAATTCACCAGCGAAGGCAAGAAATCCACAGCTTACTGTTCTGGTCGATCTGAGCCCTCAGAAAGGTGTCTTCGAGCTGTCAAATGGTACACTGAGAAAACTCCCTGTTACAAGGCAGCTGATGTTGCAGAGGAGGTCCAAGTTAGCTCAAGAACTGCCGTGCGGTAGCTTAATCAACTGGGTGACTATAGAAGAGCAGCGAGGAGAAAACCTCTTCTTAGACCAGCCAACATTCAAAAGAGAAAGAAGTGGGCTGACGAGATGGCCACCAGACCCTTGGAGTTTAGTCAAGCTGTAATTTTTTTCAGATGAGTCCCAAATTGCTCAATTTTCTGAACATGGACGTGTATGGGTCTGGAGACTTCCCAGTCAAGAGTTCTCTTTGAACCGATTGCAGCCAACTGTCAAACATGGTGGTTTTTCAGTGATGGTGTGGGGAGCAATCTGGAGCACTGGTCAGTCAGAGCTTGTGGAGTGTGTTGGCAACATCAACTCTACGATATACATTTCTATCCTTGCGGATGAACTTCTCCCCGTCTTCTCCACTAGTCAGATGGTCAAAATCAACACTCTGTTCATGGAAGATGATGGGCCATGCCACACTGCAAAAAAGACCAAAGAATGGCAGGACAGAAATGGGATCAAGCGACTTCCATGGCCAAGTCAGTCTCTTGAGATGAATCCCATTGAACGCCTCTGGGCCATATTGAATCGAGCTGTGTGGAAAATGTCCAGGAAACCAACATCATGGGCAGAATTGCAAACCCCTTTGAGTGAAGCCTGGGCAGAAATCTCACAAGATAAAATTTCAGAACTCGTTAATTCTACGCCTGAAAGAGTAAAAGCATTGAAATCTACAAATGGCAATTCTACAAAATACTAGTGTACATATTACCAGAGAGTTGGTGTCAAAGCCACCCAATGCTGGCCTGTTTATACATTTATCGTTTTTAAAAGACTAGTCTAATAATATTTTTTTATAAAGCATTGCAGTGAAGTCTGATCCAAATCATTTTAAAGCATATATGTATTTGTATATTGTAATCAGTAAACTAGTACATATTAAATGAATGGCAAGCGTCTAGTATAAACAGGCGAGCATTGGGTGGCTTTGACACCATCTAAGGGTGAAATTAAAAAAAATTTAAATAATTTGTTAATTTCAACTTCACTACACCAATAGTATACCCCAAAGGAACCTCCATGCCAAATATCAGCCAACCTAGTACCATATTAAAGAATGGCAAGCTTCTAAATAACTTGCACCAAAAACTTTAACGTTGATGTGCTACAAAAAAAGTTAAGTTCAAAACAGGTCAAAAATTTAAAACATTTGAAATTATTTTTTAATTTCAACTTCACTACATCAATAATATACCCAAAGGAACCTCCATGCCATATATCAGCATCCTAGTACACAATATTAAATGAATGGCAAGCTTCTAAATAACTTGCACCAAAAACTTTAACATTTTCACGGTCACGCTCACGCCGGGGGTATCGCTATAGCTCTCTGTTCTTCGAACAAGCGAGCTAAAAATGGATCAAATGTACTTCAAATATTAAATAAATAAATTCTTTAAAAATAATTGTGTCTATTTACTTCTGTCATGTCTCTGTACAATTAAAATCACCTGCCATAACGATGCACCATATATCCATTTGCCTCATATAAGGCCCTAACCGAGCATAGAAGGATTGTCGGTCTGTCCTGTTTGAAGGAGCATAAACATTCAATAATCTAAAATTTATATTCTTTGTGGTAAATTTGAGGGAGGCTAAGTGCCCTGGGATTATATTCTGTTAGGAAAGTTCTGATGGATGAAAATGGGGGTTCACCAGAAAAGCAACCCCAGCAGTATGGGAATTGGAATCGCTGAAAAAAACTGGTCGATTATATCATGCAGTTCCATTCTGCATGGAATGCTAGAGTAGTGTGGGTCTCTTGCAAGAAAAGTATATCTAATTTTCTTTTGTAGTGTGAGGTTAACCACTTGAAGTTTGCACAGCTGACTCGCTCTGCCATTGATATTAAGACCACCAAAGATCATTGTTTGAGTTCGTCTTTTGTTTTTCACGATGTACTTCTTTAACCTGCTACACTGAGGTTCAGTGAAGTGGTGGTCGTTAGGCCGGCGGATGATATTCCTTGCCTTGTCGAAAAGTCCATGCAGGTCAGGAAAGTGATCTTTGATATCAGTGTGTCTTTTCCTGAAAGTGTGGTTGAGGAATTTCAAAATTTGGGTTGGTGATACGTTTGATTCCTTTGTTGTAAGAAAATCCTCAATTTCATAAGATTCCCCTTCAGACATGTCGGAGGCATCATCCGGGACACTTTCAATTACTGGTTCTTCAGGCTCTGGAGTAACTTGTGGTGTGCAGGTGTCAGCCTGCTCCATATTGATAGGAGCATCAAGGGGTAGATGAATTGGAGGAACTTCGGGTAATGTCGGGGGAATTGGGGAATCTATGACAGGTTTGATCATTTGAGGTTCTTCCTCAGTTTTATCAATGTGCTCCGACACGTTATATTAAACAGCTGGCTCAAAGACTGTTTCGGCTGAAAGGTCATCATGAGGCAAATTAGGGCATTGTAAAGAAAAAGAGAGCGGGGGGGACTGAGGGTATGATTGGTTTTTTTCCTTTTATTTTTTCAGTGGAGTCTTGATGCAGTTTGTCCTCGTTCACACAAGAGGGAGACGGAACCGTTTTACTTTTAATATTTTCTTTAGGTGGAGTATAATTTTCCTCCATCATGATTTGGGGGCCTATCTCAGGTACAGGCAGAGAGTCTGCATTCTCATGTGCGAAGCATTTGTACCGGTTGCTTGTAATTGTCTGGTCAGATGGAACCATTCCCAATGTTTCTGACTCTATAAGAGCCACATTTTCTTTATAAGGTATTGATGAATTTTAAGGTGTTTTCCTCTTCATCAATGAGGAAACCAGCGTAAAACCGTCCCAGATGTTCATGTTATCAGATGGTTTTGAGTTTGATACTGTATCGTCTGAGGCAGTAACCGGGGTGGCTTCTGTGACAGTGTTGGGAGTTGGAGGTGAAGCAGTATTGCCCAGAGAGGCCGTCTGCTCAGCCGGAGAGGGTGCTGATTGAGGATAGAAGCGTTTTAAATGACCCAAGTTTCCACAAGTCAAGCATTTTAATGTTTCCATTGATGCATATACTTGGTAATCATGATTATTGATATGAAATTTAAAAAGTACGTTCAATACTTTTTCTCTGTTGGACGTGGGAAGTACAATGTACACCTGTCGCCAGAAGGATATGATGTGCTTCGCCTGTTCATTCCTGCAGCCCAGAGGGAACATTTTGATCTAGGATACCACAATACCATACCGAGATAGCTTCTCTAACAGTGCCTCGGACTTTATGAATGGTGGTATATTTGATATCACTATCTTTACAGCTGGGGTGTCGTGTGGGGAAACCAGAATGAAGTGTCCACTGTCTGTAGACAAACCAGCCGCAACAATTTCATGTACGAGGCTTTCTTCAGCAACAAAAACCACGACACGTTTGTTCATTCGTGACACTGCACGAATCTTATCCATCCCGATGATATTACCGATCGCATTAACAACATGCTCGACACTGCCCCCATCAGGAGGAACACACACGACGCCACAATTCCGTGTAAGGGCCTCAAAAGCCATATATCGGGAGTTGTCGACATTTCTCGAATAGAAAATTCCCTGGACTAAGTGGAATTGGCGGACAAAATTGGGGGACGGGGTCCAGCTTTCTGTGAAAAGCAGGGATTTGAAAGTAAGCAAAAAGCACTTCTCGGCATATACCAGCACAAGAAAGCTAACAAGGAACAAACACACGTCCCAATGAAGAAAGGGACGATAAACCACAGCGACCCATTAGAGTGGCAATGGAAAACTCACCCCTCTGCTTCACCGTGACCTGTGGGTTCTCTCTGTCTATGTCTCTCAAAAAAAAATGGGAGAAGAAAGTAGAATGAAACAGAAAGACAATAACAAACAACCGGGGTGATGGTGTGGGGAGGAAAGGAAGGGAGAAGAAGGAGGTGTAGTATTGGTCTGGTGAAAACGGGACGTTGGAGTCTAAACAGAAAGAAATGACATGCAGCAAACAAAAAAAAAGAGGGAAGAAAGGATGAAAGCAGCGTGAAGAGAGATAGGAGAGTCAAAAACAGAGCAGCTGCAATGCACACTCAATGAACCAGCAGGCGCCAAGACGCCACACCCAATGTACAATATCAATGGCCAGTAGGTCCAGTAGGTGGGTGGAGAGAGAGAGAGAGAGAGAGAGAGAGAGAGAGAGAGAGAGAGAGAGAGAGAGAGAAGATATATATATATTATATATATATATATATAAATATATATATATATATATTATATAATATATATTATATATATATAATACACATAATAGGATGAAACTGTGATCATTTCTTTGGGTTAGAACAGACTTCATGTGATAGTGAATAGTGTGACAAAGCCTTTCACATTGTCTTTCCCAGATGACACTGACATGAACAATATATCACCAATGTGGTTCCACTGCATAACGGAAACATTACAACTGAACATTTTGAACCACCTACACTGATGCTGCAGATGTCACATGTGACCTCATGGAACAACTTCTGATTTGGACATTTTTACCTTTTGACAATCAAGATGTACACATACATCGCCCGATAATTTTTGTTCATTCAATGTTGCATTGTTCATCTACCTTATACAAGGAAATCTAACACAGGTGGAGGCCATTCAGCCCATCATGCCTGCGTGAACACCATACTAATTTATATACACACGATCCAAGGAAGAAAATGCAAAAAAAGTTTTTAATTAATGAAATAATTGTTTGTTTTTTTTGTTTGTTTTTTTGTTTGTTTTTTTGTTTGTTTGTTTTTGTAGTTTTTGTAATTTTTTTTCGTTCCCTCAGGGGAGGGGGGATGGGCTTGGTTAAAAACATACAACATCAACCACACAACCCCCCTTGACAAGACCCTCACTAACAGCACTCTGTACACATGCACACAATCACCCATCAATGCTCAAACTACCGAAAAGTCTTATCAACATCCCCATACCCCCCTATCTCCATAACTTCCAGGTACCTATCTAATTCTAATTTAAACTTATCTCCTTTGTCTGCTGCCACTACCTTTCCAGGGAGACCATTTCATGCATTATCCACTCTCTGAGTAAAAGTCCCCTGCCTTACTACCATCTTAACTCTCCTCTTCTATACTCTCAGTCTATGGCCCCTGGTCTTGTCACTGTCTACTCTATTGAATAATTCATTTGCACTTATTTTATCTATATCTTTCATTATCTTAAACATCTCCATCATATCTCCGCGTAACCGCCTCCTTTCTGTTATAACCCCATCTCCTTCAGCCGCTCCTCATGCTGAGTCAAGTTAGGCCTGGAATCAATCTAGTAGTCCAACTCTGAACCCTCTCTGTGGCATCTATGTCCATCCGGAACTGTGGTGACCAAAACTGCACACTATATTCTAGATGTGTCCTCACTAAATTCCTGTACAATGTTAACACCACCTCTTTTGATTTATAATTGATCCCCCTCTGAATACAACCTAAAACCATATTTGCTTTACCGATAGCTACCTGGCATTGTGCTGCCTGCTTACCTACCAAATCTATTACCACCCCCAATCCTTCTCTTATGTGACACGCTCCAAAATTAGCCCTTGCATCCTGTAATCTCTATTTTCATTGTTCTTTCCATCCCCAACACCTTACACTTGCTCATGTTAAATTCCATCTGCCAGTCTTTTGCCCAATCAATGCAATATCAATACTTCCCTGTATCTGATCATGACCCCCTCTGCTATCCACCTTACCTCCAAGCTTTGTGTCATCTGCTAATTTTGAAAGCTTACTCTTTACCCCATTATCCAAATCGATGTAAATAATGAATAGGAATGGTCCAAGTGCTGATCCCTGAGGTACCCCACTACTTACATCTCCCAGCAAGACATCCTCCCACTCACAGCCATTCTTTGCTTCCTTCCACTAAGCAGTGCATCTGCATTGTCCTTATCTGCGTTGTCCAATTTATCTCAAGGGGATGAACATCATGCCAATTATACCCACTGACATAGGATGTGCTCAACATCAACAAATTTAATTTGGACAAAAAATCATTTTGAACAATTTTGCAATTCAGCATGTTCAAACTGTTGAAACTGTCTGTACTCCCAGTTTCAATCTCCCATGCTGTTAAGTACTATTATGATGAGGGTCAGTGGGTGGCGGGGGGGGGGGGTTGTTAGATGGAGTAGGTATAGTCTGGTTGGGTTTATGTGCAGGCAAAAAAAACAGGAATAGCTGCCTTAATAACCAGTGGGTAGCATGCTCGGTATCATGATTAAACTGTCTAGTCAGGGTCCAATCTACCTTTGAGACAAACTTAATGGCAAAAAATAATTTCATTCTGATGCCTGCAAACGGGCATTGCATCTTTATGACTTCCCTTCACATGAGGACACATTTAGGCTGGCTGTCTCATCTACATCTACGATGTGGACCTTTAAGTTCCAACTGTGTATTTAGAAAAGAAAAGACCGTTTGTTGTGTATCAGTACTTCCATGTACTAATCTGGGCACATTCACTGTCTGGAATTGCTGCATAAGTTTCACCAACTTCAGTCGCTCGGGGTGCTCGAGTATGCCTATAACACAGGCATGATGGGTCAAATGGCCTCCTCACTCACACAGCAGGCCTTGTATTTCCTTGTAAATTGCCAGAATTGGCAAACATGGAAAAAGTCTTTTTCACAATCCTGGTTCGTATGAAGGGCATTCAAAATGTTCTCAGAATGAAATATTCATGACGGTTGAATAAACAGAAATATATTTTATTTTTATATTTCCATCTACGTATCTATGCGGTTTCTAAGGAAATATTGTTACCAATTATGTGTACTACTTTGTTGAAAAATAATAAGTTGACATTACTTGAACTCTTGTGAGTATCTCATTTTGAAGCTCTTTGAAGTGCCACGAACTTCCTCCCCTATACCCAACAAACATCCTCACCCCCATTCCCCTAATATCCTCTGTAAGCCTTTTTCCTATGCATACAAAATATACATATGACCATTAATTTTACTTTTGCATGAAAAAGAAGCCAGACTCCTCAAAATGTTTGTTATAACTGTGGTGATATTAACCAGTAATGCTTTCCTAAATAATTGCACAATGACATCACAAACTTATTCCATGTCTTGCTTTCCCCAAGTATTCGTATTTTGAGTAATAAATCAAATTCTTGACCACCTGGATTTGTAAGCTCTCACATCATAGATTGAAAGTGATACGAATTACACTTTGCACTGAATATTTAGAACGGCCAAGATATGAATGATTTTATTTTTTTCCTTTCGACAGTGGAAATGAGTCCACCGCCTGGCTCGTTTGTCCTTCAACCTATCCGGGGTTCCGTTTTTGTGCAAGTAATACTTGCAATTCTCCACATCCAAGCCAAAGCTGCACATAATCGAGTATGTGATTTAACCCACGTGGCCCGCTTCATTAACTTTGATAGATCCCAAAATTGCAATTGGAGACATTTTAATAAAGTACAACTTGTTTCGCCCTGCGGAAAATTTCCCATTACAACATAACACTCTCCCTCCCCACCCCGCCCCCCCAAAGCCAGCAAATGGCATTTTTATCCATTTCATGTTGCATAATAATTGTGCGTCGGAGGAACAATTTAAGTCCCTGATTCTGCTTTTTCATCCTGTCAACACTTACTAATAGTCGTTGCAAAACGCTCTTTCACTGCTCGTGGATTCTCTCAACACAATCAATGAGTTGTTTTTCTGGGATCTACGTTTGGTCTGTTCCCATTTTGTCATGGCTTACTCAAAAATCCAGGTGTAAATTTACTTCACCAGCCCAGCTTGTGTCCGTACTGACAAAACGTTATTCGTGCCGAATAAGGTGATGACAATAAAGAACATTCCCACTATGTGGTTTAATCACCAGGAGAGTATACTTTTTCTTCTTTGATTGCCATCTCAATGGGCATATCTCCATCTTCTCCTTGTGATTTTGGTGTCACACTTTGACCTGTTCCATTGGTGAGCATACAGAATCGGAACGATCTTTCCAAAAACAACAATCCCTCAAGGAAATTGAGCAAGCTCAGAATTTTAGGCATTGTGTGTTTGGCTTCTGGCTGCATCAGCAACACAAAATCCACTTTCATTATTTTCATTCTTCTTTCCCATCTTCACCAACTCAGACTATAGACACAAAATGCATATAATACGAAACTTGGTGGAAACTTGTACACTGACACCACAGAAAATGTAGCATATTAGAAAACACGACGTCTCATTTACATAACACTCTACACATCATCAGTTACAACGTAATTACATCAAACTGAACTTCACAATCATGAGACAGATAAACTTGATGGGAGAAAGCCTCAAAGTTAACGATATCAACTAATCCTGAGAGCAATCTTTCTAAACGCAACAGGCCCGAAGAGGGGAGTGTGGAAACTCTCAGCATTTTAATTATATCAGTCTTGACAGTCTCACCAAAAAACTTTCACCTGCTTATATAATATAGTTTTCGTTTTTGAATGCCCTTGCAGATTGGTTGCCAAACAATAACAGTGGTTACAAAAAGTTACTTCTAATGTTATCATCTCATACTCCGTGTGTGTGTGTGTGTGTGTGTGTGTGTGTGTGTGTGTGTGTGTGTGTGTGTGTGTGTGTGTGTGTGTGTGTGTGATTATTTTTTTTATTCCAAAGCGTTACTGCTGTCGTTGAATAATATAAATGTTACATTTGGAAACCTAACTAGAATGGCACTTGTAGAGCACATGGTCTCGCCTCATGCACACATTCTAACCCTAACTACCATCGTCAACTGAACACGCTACTATTGTGGCCGAATGCTATTTTTGGCCATATTCCGGTTTCATCCATGCTCCCTATTATGTCACATGCATTGCCATTATCCGCAGCTTTATTGATTAATTATTGATCAATTATTAGGATATTTAATGCCCACTTTTTTGCCTATTAAAGCTAAATTGTTTCAATGAAGGTGGATATGAAAAAAAAATTAAAATATGGAAAAAAAAACATGGATAGTTGATCATATGTATGAAGTTTTGCATTAATTTGTTCAGCAGTTCTGGAGAATATGTTTTTTTTAACGTTTTTCTTTTCAATCCAATATGGCCACCAGACTCCATGACCGATGACATCATAAATTTAATTCTTCACTCCTTTCGAGTCGTAGATCAGATATATAAAGTTACAGATTTTTATGGTAAGGATTACGATTCAACTAATTATGGCTGGAATACCATTCACCAGTGATGTCATTGTTATCACCCTATATACCCCATGGGGAGTTGATGACACTTGCTATGTTTCAATTTTTTTCGTTGATTGGTTTCGGAGAGAAAGATGTCCAATTTTTTCCCTTTAATCCAATATGGCTGCCATACCACATGACCTATGATGTCAGAGTTATCAATAAAATATTCTCCGTGGGGTGTCCCTCCCATCTTTAAAGTTTTGCATCAATTGGACAAGCGGTTGCAGAGAAAACCATTTTTATCGTGAAAATATAGAGAAATGAACAGACAGACAGACAGACAGAGAAGGGAGTTGCAATAGTCTCGCATCCCCTTTGGGAAGAGATTATCATTGATTTACTTGGTTGGTAAGCTAACAATATATTTACCTGGAACAAATAATTGTGTCTGTTCAATCATAGAAATGCCTGTTTTAAAATCCAATGTTTCTGGGAGGGAAAAAGAAAAATCAGGATTTGGAGATTAATGTAGCAGTTCCAATGGTACCATCTGCTTCTTCTGCTGCTTCTTCTTCTGCTGTTTCTGCTTCTGTTTCTTCTTCTTCTTCTTCTGCTTTTTATTCTTCTGCTTATTCCTCTTCCTCTCCTCCTTCTTCTGCTGCTGCTGCTGCTGCTATTCTTATTGGGGATCTATTTTTGAAATGTGCACCCATTGGTCAGACAGCTGCCGGACCACACTCACATCTGTCACTTGACTCTAACCACCATCGCACCCAGATGAAACTATATGGCCGCCATTTTGGTTTTCTGATGGGCTGAAAACATTGGGCCTGTTGTCCTCTGGTGATTATACACTGTCCAGCTTTGTTTCATCAGGTCTCCATTGGCTTTGTTTGGGTCGAGTGTTAATCACAATGAGAGACCTTGAAAAATGTAATCATATGTCACGGAGAAAATGTTTGCTGTTGTGCTCAGAACATTTTACAGAGCACTGTTATGAAACAACAGAGATAGCTAAATCTTGTGGTTGTCCGACATGATTGAGAGAGGATGCCATCCCCACAATTAAGCGGATGAAACAGCTGTTGCTAAAAACTGAAACACCATCTTCCACACACCCTCCCCCATCAATCATCACCACCACAATACACACCACCATCCCACCACCACCCCCACCGTCCAGAAACAGTATGAAACAGGATGATCTCGTAACATACAAAACACCTGGTCAGCCTGCGATGGTGGGACAAAGCATTTGTCGCCCATTTTGTCCATGGTACCCATGCTGTCGGGCGATGCCGGGGTATTTCTGCTCGAGTAATATATAAACCGATTTATCAATTAATGCAAAATCCCTCCCTTATCAACCGCGAATTGAACATAAAATCAAACCCTACCGAGCTGAAGTGATCATGTGACCAGCATTTTCATCTTCACGAACGCTTCCGCCTTCTTCCTCTGAATCGCTCGCACAAGGCTCAAAAATGAGACTGCTCCACAATTCCCCTGAAAGAGTTTCCATCACTAATTTTGTCTCCAATCGTTTTTTTCAAAATCCCTCTGATCACTTTCAACATTCTGAGAACCTTTAGAGTTGCTCATGAGGGTGGAATTGCTATCGGAATCCGAGCTCGACATTCACTGTTTCTCTATGTAAACCGCCGTTCGGATCAATATGGATTCCAGATATGACATCACTGGCGAAATCGAAAATTGACACTTTTGGGCTTTTTTCGAAATTTGTGATTGGCAAAAAAATTCCAATTTTTCTTTCCCCTTCAAATTAGACCGTGATTCATGATTCTCAATGGTTTTCAGAAGAAAAATAAATTACATTTGGGTTCCCCTTTGAATGCAAGTTTCCCAATTGGCCCATTACCAGATTTTTTAAGCCATTTCACTCACGCTTAATGGTGAGGTCCCGTACCTCGAAGGACCACGTCCAGGTTTTTATGAACAAAAGGTTTATTACAACAGAGAGAGCGGAAAGGTGAGAGGGTGGAAGAGAAGGAGAGGGACACACACACACACACACACACACACACACACACACACACACACACACACACACACACACACATACACACACACACACACACCTGGGGCACAGGAGCACTAAAATGGGGGAATAGCATTAGCTTAGAAGCACACACATACATACGCACGCGCACACACACACACACACACACACACACACACACACACACACACCATATTATACGTAACGTATTTTACATATTATATACACACATATTATAGACACAGACACACACGCTAATGGAAGTGGATACTTTGAGACTGGGTAGGTCTCCGTTACCATCCCTGGGAATATTACGACAAACAAACTGCAGTTGGAAGCTGTCCGAAGCTTGGTGAAGATCCTTAAAAGAGCCCTTGGCACAAAACTTTGAGAACAAGAAAACTTCACAAATTGGTCCGTGAATCGTGATCCCTTACTGCGATGGATGTGGATAGTTTGAGACCTGACAGGACTCCGTTCCACCATCTGAAACTCACATATTAAGATAACCAATGACACACACTCATACAGTATATACACATACTGTACATACAAAGATGAGATACACGTACACACCATTATATGACCTTGATGCAATGATAGCCATATTTGTTTTGGACCACCATATGACCTTGACCTTCACCTTTTATGGATAAAGTGTAAACTAAGAAAATGTGTCCCCATCTACAATCTATCCATAGAACTCAACATCATGAAAATCGGAGAAAATTATTCAAGTTATGATAAAAAAGGTGTTTTTTGTTAATTCGGTCACAATCTAAAAAAAGTACATCAAGGACACTAATCAAATATCAGGTGCACAACTTAAGTGCAGGTACACTTTTGTGGTGCAAGAAAATATTGGAAGGCCAAGCAGTCTTTGGGATTCCACATTGGAAAAATTGAGTGATGACAAAAAAAGCATTTTTTTTTCACATCATAATTTGACCTTGACCAGGTTATTTTTTTTCTGACGTCATTTGACCTTTAACTTTAACTTAGAGGGGTGTGATGTAAATAACATGTAAATGTGCTTTGCTCTAGGGCCTAGGCTATCGAGAAAGGGAAATTTCATTCCGATCAGACAAACCTAAATCAAGTTTTGGTGAAAAATGGTAAAATGTCTTTAAATGGGTCATGACCTTAATTAGGCCAACATCAAATAAAATAATGTCGACCCCGCTTACATTTTGTTCCCATCATTGATGCAACTTTTCATTCTGAAAGTCTTCATTTTCAAAAAAAATGGAGAGAAATCTCAATGGTGGTTTACTACTTCTCAGGGTATAAGACCTTGACTTTTAACCCAGAGGCTTATGATGTAAATTAAGCTTAAATGTTCCTTGCTCTAGGCTCTCTCGAGAAGGCAATTCAGTTCTGATTGGAAAAACCTTAGTTAAGTTATGATGAAAAAATTTTAAACGTCCATATTTAGATCACCTTCAAAATGAGATCAAAGTTAAAAAAAAAAAAATTTCCAACCCCCTAAACTTTATATTGACATTGTCATTACAAAATTTAATTTGGAAAGTCCCAGCTCGCTCTGAGATACAGCTTAAAATAAAAAGCGTGCAGAAAGAAAAAAAGAAAAATGATTAAAAAAAATTTTCTAGCTGGTGCTTTTGTACTCCTTCGGGTCAAATAAATTCTGTGGTACCATTGAAAAGCATGGTTAATGTGACTTACAGTATATGAGGGTTAGTATTCGAGATTTAAAAGTTTTCACAATAAACTTTGGCCTGTTAGTTGTCATTCTCATCTGAGTGCTTGCCTCATAACATTTTGACTGCAAACATCAATTGAATTCAAAAACTATATTTAGTAATATTCTCTCTGTGAAAGGTCCCCTATCAGCCTGTGACGATGTATAAAAAAAACAATGAAAGGTTTCTTTCATTAAAACAAAAATTAGTTAGTTCAGTTGCATTCATGAAATGTTCTAAAATCGATGCCACATCCCTGAAGGGGGAGCAGTGCAAGAAAACCACAGCCCAATCACCGGTGGAGCTAAGTGACCAGGACAGCCAGCAATTTAGATGGCCAATTAACCGATTGCCGAGAAAATGAGACGTTTCACGATAATAATATCAAAAATATAACTTTGATTAAAAATTGAAGGCAATATAAAATAACTCGAGTTGCTGGAAACTATGAATTCCAGCATCAATGCTATCTTTCAAGCAACTATCAATGCAAAAATGTCAGCAACTATCATGCAGTAACTCCGCGGCAAAAGAAGGAACCATTAGACTCCTTCAATTTTCGCACCAGAGCTGAGTCCCCTTGTTTTTGTTCCTTTCCCCGTCAGTGACTGAGTCTGGTGCGAGGCTCCTTAGTTTCTTCAGGTTTGTTTTATTCACATTGTGTATAATTATATTATTTACTAATTACATTCCCTTCCTTCCCTTCCAACCCACCACCATCTCCTCATGATCACCATCCATATTTCTTTTTATTGTGGTTTCGGGAATAAACCCATTGATTTTAAAAGCTTTTAGGTTCTCGTGTTTCTCCTCATGACCCGCGCGTGCACGTTGTCCGCCATCAATTCGAAACATCTCCACAGGAGTTAAACAGTTCCATTTATCACCAGATTTTACCCTCCTGCCCCAAAAAGCTCGACTTTAGTTCAGCCGTTGACACTACAATATTATTGGTGTGGCCAATAATATTTATACATTGTGTCCATAAAGTCCTTGTGCAACTTTGAACTTTTATAACTTTGGATGTGCACATGATAGAAACAAACTATAAATTATACATGAAAGCATCATTCATATCGTTTTTACTCCATCCAGTTCAAAGTTGTTTGTTTCAACATTTTACCGCCATCTTCCGTAATACATCATTCAATCCGATTTTCCAACTTGTTGAAAACGTTCTCGAATTGCTGCTGAGTAATTTTATGAATTGCATATGTTATTGTAGCCACTAGTTCATCCAAGTAATATGGTTTTTATGAGTAAACAACAGTTTTACATTGCCTCATAAAATGTAGTCCAATGGAGACAGGTCAGGCGAATGATGTGGCCAAGCAATTTGTTCATGTCTACTGATCCACTTGTCTGGAAAGACATAATTCAAGAACTGTCGCACTTTTGAAGCAGAGTGACAGGGAGCCTCGTCTTGCTGGTTCAAAGGTCATACAGTATGTCAAAAATGTAATCATCGTAATTCTTGTGGTGGTTGACTTTACCACTGATGTAGAAGTTGCCTCATCAGAAAATGTTAACTCCTCGGGGGAATTTGTGGATTAAACAACAACAATAAATAACAACATTAATAACAACACTAACATTAACAAAACTTGATGACCTATCCTTTCATGCACTATTTACATTCACATCAAAAGTTTTATAAGTTGCACAAAGACTTTATGGACACCCTGTGCATACCAGTTTTCTGAATCAAAATGCATCAAATATCCAATGTCGAAAAACGTTCAATTGTGATTGTCCTGTGCCGGATATTTTATTTTATGGAGATGCTTCTAATTTGCAGTTTGAAGCACCCCAGTCTATCAATGTGAATCTGAAGTTGTTTTTTTCTCTTTCATCAGTTGAGCGGTTCTGGAGAAGATGATGTTTGCAATTTGTTAGAATGCACTGAGGTTGCTGAAGTTATCACTCTTTAAAAGCTTCACAGTGTACATGTACACATACTTAATGAAGAACAAAGAGGATTATGCAAAGGCTGGATTGATTTGAATAAAGTCACAATAAATTAGAGGATTACAAATGACACCTGCTCCAACTAGTAACAGCAGGGTATCCAGTAAGAGGCTGCACAGTGGGCCATCTGCAAACCATATGCATGGTTCCATGGACTTAAAGAGGATAAATAACTCTCACTTTATTGCTGACTTAACTAAAACCATGTACTATGCAAGAACGTCTTCACGGGTGGCCTATTCGATCCCTCTGGAGTGGATAAGCAAACACAAAAATGTGTTGGGCCTTGGGCTGAACAATGATTTCAACCAACAATTCATACACAGTCATTCTTCCTTAGAAGGTTCAATGGAAGCAATGGCCTTGGAAATGTGCACCTCTTTAAAAAAAAAAAAAATTGTGGGGCTTTGGCTTCGAAGTCTTTGTTCCATCATAAGTCTTCATACCAGCATGGCAGCTGCATCTCTCTTTCTAGTTTCTCACCTCTTCTGCAAGATTTACTTTCCATGCTCTTCTGGCTTCAATCTGCTCTCCTATGATACGACTCCCCTCATGATTTCAATGCAATGATCAGCCAATCAGCATGACTTTTCACGAGATTTTGTAGGGTGGTGTTGGGTGATTACCAATTGGATGTGTCGCCCTCAGCTATGACCTCGTCGTTATTTTAGTTATGGTGGATGTGTGTGATTCGTATGTTACTGTATTCACATTATATTTCACTGGACAAATGTCTGAATTGCAGTTCATCCCAATCAATATTCCAACATTACACTTTCCAAAATATTTTTTGCTTCTAATTTACAGTTTGAAGCACCCCAGTCTATCAATGTGAATCTGAAGTTGTTTTCTTCTCTTTCATCAGTTGAGCGGTTCTGTTGCGTTTGTTGCGAATCTGGAAGCCATGAGCACACAACATACAGGTCCTATAGATTAGTTATATCGGTAAGTATGTGTTTTATAGATAGCTCCCGCCCCTTGTCTAATGGGTAAATAAATGTCCATGCGCTGTGATTTATCTTTATAGTTAGGATTCCCCTTTATTGGAAAACCTCATCTTCTGCAACGGCAGCCACAAAACGACCGTTGAGTTGCGGCAGTGCTGCAGGGAATGAGAACAGCCCCGGATTCTGTGCGATGCTCAGTAGGTGAAAAGTGAAGCCCCCACCCACAAACAACAGCCGAAACCCTCCGCTCCCGGCATCCTGTGTGTGCTCAGTAGGTGAAAGGTGAAGCGCCCCACCCACCAAACCCTCCGCTCCCGGCATCCTGTGCGCCCTCAGTAGGTGAAAGGTGAAGCCCCCACCCACCAAACCCTCTGCTCCCGGCATCCTCCACGTGCTCAGTAGGTGAAAGGTGAAGCCCCCACCAACCAAACAACAGCCGAAACCCTCCGCTCCCGGCATCCTCCACGCGCTCAGTAGGTGAAAGGTGAAGCCCCCACCCACCGATGCGCTGGGAGCGTGTGAGTGGGGAAGGGGTCGCGCGGCGCCGGGAGATAAAAGTCGGAACAGAGGATCCTCGGGGAGGAGATTTTGGAAGAGGAAGTCCACAAAGGTCTGGAGAAGGAGGAGAGATTTCTTCACCGCCCTCGTCGCTGTCAGCCCTGGTCCTCGTCCTCATCCACCGCCTCCTACTCCGAAGGATCGCGAGCGTGAACGACGACCTCGATCCACCTCAGTTGGGTTCAGCTGCACTGGTCCGTCCAACGGTGCCTGGAACTCCGGGAAGAAGGGGACGCCCAGCCGCGCATTCGCGGCCAGGTAGCCAGTTACCACTGATCTGCAGCCCGTCTGTCCTCCGGGCTGGAGAGCCAAATAAAGACCATTGGGGTCCACTTCTGTCTGTGCATGTGTATGTCTGTGTGTGGGCCCCGTCTTTAAGTAGTAAAATTGTATAAGTGCTTTGTGCTGTGTATATTTGCATTGCCTTGCTTTATTCGGTTTAAATCTGCCCTTCTGTGTTCCCTAGTTCCCCATTATTGTATAAATAAACCCCGTTTGTTCAATGATTTCAGCTCGTTCGTGTCCATTCTTGCATTGACTGAGCA
>CM068954.1:76512336-76540815 GCA_035128595.1 Eptatretus atami | reverse complement strand
TGCGGCTCCATCCAGCGGACGGACCGCGGCCGACGTCCCGGCCGCGCAACAATATTTGTGTGGCCCCAATTATTCCCACATTCTTGTGGGGTCAGCCACTATACATTTTAGTCTAAATATTTAATGAAGTGGATGGTCAGGCCTCATATTCAACTGAAGGTGACATATCAGGAATTTGGAATATGTTCGCATTGCTGGCAATAACTCCTTGACTCTTTGCTGAAGATCTATATTGATCAATCATCTAATGTTAGCAGGAGGATCCCAAACTTTTAATGTCAATCTGAGGGGCAGCACATTCTGTCTTGTCACTGGCTGCCAGGAAAGCACCAATGAGACAGTTTATATTCAGGCCAGGAATCAAACCCAGACTATACAGCTCAAATCCCACGGTGTCCTTTCCGAAGAGAAGGTGAGCTATTTCTGGCATCTTGATAACTTCCAAATTCCTGCTCTGGTTGTTATCTCCATTTGCGGGTTTGAGGAGATGGAACGAAGTCCTCCCAGGACTTAAAGTATCCACCTTCTCTTTGGTAATGGATCACAGTTCATGGACCAAGCTGTTCAACTTTGTTGTTCTCAGAGTTTTGTTCCGAGGGCTCTTTTCAGGTGTCACAGACTCCAATTGTAGTTCGTTTGTGGTAATATTCCCAGAGATGTTTTTCAAAATCTCAGTCAGGTTCATTATTATTCCTGTTGCTCCAATTATCACTGGTGTCATTTTGAGGCTCTTCAGCTTCCAAGATCTCTTGATCTCATTTTTAAGGGCCTGGAATTTGGTCATTTTCTTGATTTCTACATTCTTTAAGCCAAAATCACGGGGTACTGAATTCTCAATCAGCAATCCCGTATTTTCCTTCTTGTTCCTGTGAACAATGTCCAGTGGCAAGGCTTTGTTTTCTATGTTCATGCTCGTTGAGATCATCAGATCGTACATGAGTGAGCATGACGTTCTTATTTTCAATGATTGTCCTTGGTTCGTGTTTCCATGAATTTTCTGGAACTGAAATGTTGAAATTTTTGTGCCGATGAATCACTTTGTTGTGCCATTCGTTGGGTGAACAGTTGTTCTGATAGTTTTTTGCATCCCGAAAGTAGTGTGTATATTCTAGATATTATGTATTTAGATAGAACATACACTTGTCCGTCTGGCTCAGCCACTATCTTTAATTATATTTGGTATCATGCCAATTGGTATATTTGGGCCTTTTATTATTATTTCTTCGCTCCCAGTTGAACTGACCTCTCCTTAGCATCCAATGAGCCTTCTTGTCCCTCCAACTCAGTATAATCTTTTTTTGTATTTTCCTGCTCTTTTGTCGTTTCCAAGTTGTTGGTGTATCTTTGTTGATATTTCTGTTTAATATATAATATATTTTTTATTTTTTGCAATTGTGGCTGTATTTGTTGCTGTTTCATTTTCCTGTGTGGTTTCTTCTCTTCGCACCTGTTTTTGGAAATGCCTTGAAAGGTGAATGAGGGATACTTTTTCAGGTTTGTTGTGTTCATGTTTGTTTACAAATTGAATCCGACAGTCTGTTGAGCATTTTACATACTCAGCTAGTCCACACTCTCTCTGTGCACCTGTGAGTTCCATCAGGCCACTCCCTCCCTCTCGTCTCGGCAGTACATTCTCGGGATGCACTGTTTTTTTGTAGAACATTTTGTGCCGGTAAGGAGTTTTTCTTCTTTGATGTCTAACTTATTGATTCTCGATTGGGGCCAGTTTATTATTCCACAACGGCATTGAAATTGGTACTGTGAGTTGATTTATGGCTTTGATTTTTTTCTTGGGGAGAATATATTTTCAGGATCAGCTTGTTCTACGTCGGTATTCTTTGGCGATTGTTTTGCGCATTTGTTTGTGACATATTTGGTGGCCCTCTTCTACTCCGAGGTATTTGTATGGTGCTTCATTTTCTAACCGCTGTATTGTTGTTTCAAGGTCAATCGTTTGTTGTCTGTTTTGTTTTTTCACCTTCTACAAATGTGCACTTATGTATTGTGTGTGTGTGTGTGTGTGTGTGTGTGTACATATATTTATCATACTAGTACGGGCCCATAGGGCGGGCCTAGGTGCGTGCCCGTAGGTGAGTGCCAGTATGTGCAGCCCTCTCTCGCCCCCTTCTTTTCTCGCCCCTCTCTCTCGCCCCCCCTCTTCTCTTGCCCCTCTTCTCGCCCCCCTCTCTCGCCCCACTCTCATCCCCCCTCTCTCCCCCCTCTCTTGCCCCTTCTCTCCCCCTAGTCTTGCCTTTCTCTCTCCCCTCCTCTCTTGCCCCTCTCTCTCGCCCCACTCTTCATCCCCCCTCTCCCGTCCCCTCTCTCGCAGATATTTGTCGACAATAAATGGCCGTAACTTGGGAACCGCTCTCCGATTAATATCAAACCTCGAAAAGACATCCGCGGGTCCCAGCAATATTCCTGGCAAGTTTCAATCAGATCGGACCGTCAATCGTGCAAAAAAATAATAAATATACATAATTGTGTCGTCATTCGTGACGTCATAACACTGTGTCTTGTCATTGGTTGACAGATAAATGGCCGTAACTTGGGAACCCTCGTCCGATTGACATCAAACCTGAAAAGGACATCTGCGGGGCCCGGCAATATTCCTGGCAAGTTTCAACCAGATCGGGCTGGCGGTTGTCGAGAAACGGCGGTCGCAGACAAACAGACAGACAGGACACACACAGAGATTGCTGGATTATATATATATATAATATATATATATATATATATATATATTATATATATTACATTTATATATGTATATATATTGTTGCGAATTTCGGCCCGCCCGGCGTGCGATCGGCCACGTAACTCGAATCGCGACCGCGTCGCCCACCGAACGGACAATTCAGTCGGACCTCCTTGGAACTACCGCCAGAGCTAGTCACGGGTGGGTCTTTCGACCACACCACAATCGTGTCAATCGGCCACCCGCACAGGATAGGGTTTGTTCGCCCAACTCGACCTACCTAAGTACCTGCGCGGGTATGTAACCGGGCGATCGTACCTCTCCGCTGGCCGGCCTCGGACACGAACCGCTTTAACGGTCCGTTCCGTGCTTCAGTGATAACCGAGCGGTGTTATCGCCGGCCCCGACAGACGTGATTATTTACCGGTGGCTTACACCCTTCTACCAATTCCTTCCGTGATGCAAGATGGAACTTTCAAACAAAGGAAGGACACAACGAAAACGGGAACAGTTCGACAAGCACATTTATTGAAACCACACGTATGCAGGCAAAGCAATGAATAACAGTCATGCACGTATGTACAGCACAAAATAGAATGCAAAGAAGAATTACTACCGACTAAAGCAATGTACATACATGCACAGTCACTTAGGCAGTTCTAACTGTTGGACACGACGCCACAGCATGCATACAAAAACCCAAAGAAATAAGTGGAAGAGAGGACTTCCCTTTTTGTGGCTGGTGAGTCCCTCTCCACGGACCGTCAGCGTGGTCGCGCCTGGCCCCGACCTCTCTCGCGGCGGCGAACCCTCTCCGGCACTCCTCGTCCGGACGCGCAGGTCCACCACACAACACGGCGCTGCCGCGTCTCCCGTCCGTGCCTCCGTTGACAGGCCGCTCGCCAAGCCGGAGTGCAGGACTCTTCCACGACAAGACAAGACCCCTTCCATCGACAAGACAACCAGCGCAAGAAGAAGACGACGACCAGGCCAGAAGCTCAAAAAGCAGAAGAACACAGGAACTCTCAAAGACAGAGGAGCAGGAAGATTACTCAAGGTCCGTGCTGTCCGCCTTTTGTAGCGCGGGGTCCGCCCTTCGCTCCGCCCCGTTTTCGGCCCCGCCTCCCTTCGAGCTTTCTTGGAGAAGCCTCTCGAAGGGGGCGTGCCCTCTCGCTCTCCTCCACCCGCACCGTGCGGGACGGCGGGGTCAGTTTTGGCTCAGGGCCAGGAATTATTCCCCAAAAGAGGCCCACCTTTTCTCACTTTGACCCCGGCTCGGATCTCACTTTCCACCACACGAGCGTATGAAAATAGGCGGGAATCCGAGGCGGGAGAATTTTAGCGGGAGAAAAGGCAGGAAAAGTCCGTGCAGGCTCCGCAAGAGCTTTTATTTCTGGCAATCCTGCGTGCGTTTCTTGGACGTTTTTTTCGCGGAAATCGTCGCCGCGTGGTCCGTGGAGGACGGCGTTTGTAACGCGGATAGTGGCGAAGATGGTGGTGGTTGTTGTGGTGAGAGTTTGGAGCGTGGTTGGTTACTGGTTGTAGTGGTGGCGATGGTTGGCGTTGTGGTTAGGTGGTTGTTGTGTGTTGTAGTTGTTTGGGGTGTTGTTGGTGGTTGCGATTTGGTTGTTGGGGATGATTTGTCTCAAAATTAATGATAGAGAAAAGAAAAACGGCTAACTCAAAGGATCACAGCCCTGTGAACACGGAAATTCCCTTAAACAACGGTGGGGAATCTAACTACACACATACTTATCGTCATAACTGATCTAAGGACCCTTTATGGTGTGTATTGCGAATTTCCACAGCCGTATACAACATATATACATTTTATATATATATATTTAAAAATATTTTATTATTTAATATATAATGTTCCAAAGAAACAAACAAGCCTCCAAAGCCCACCACGATTGGTTATCCTCCACAGTATGATTTCAAGTCATTTCTTTGAAAAATCAGAGCTTTTTCACTTCCGACAAGGCCTTTGTCTGTGGCTTAATGGAGTATTCTTCTCCCCTATGGACTATTGTCCCAGAACCACATTGTTTGTTCCTGGAATCTGTGAAATATAAAGCTCTCAACATTATTGGTATTTCTCACATTAAGGCCAAAGTACAATACCATTTTTCTCACATCCCAAATAGGTAATGGGCCTGTCAGATGTTTTGGAGTATTGTGAGTATCTCATTCAAATAAACATTTTAAAATGCCCCTTGTATATCTACCAAATGTATATTTGACCAAAATTTACAAATCAATACATCATTATCAAGGTATGGCTTTGCTGATGAAGCAGTGCACTCATAAATTTGAACAGGATTTTTTTTTCTGAGTACTAGCACACAAATGTTCTTATTGCTTCTTTGCCATTATCAAATGAATGCTAACAAACAATGCAGCCTCCTCTGCATCGTTTACAAATAATGCATCCACCATGATAAAACATTGCGTGCTTATCATCAGCTGCAGTTTCCATGAGGTCACAAATCACACCCAGACTTGACAACTTGAATCAAGTATGTTATTACCTCTAAACTATCCTGTTATTCCAATGTGTGAGTGAGAATTGGTAAAAAAAAAAAACTCTTGCCAGCTTGAAAGGATTGCCGATATTGAAAACATTACAACCATCTCATTCAATTCAAGTGTATTTTGTTTGTAATTACAATTACATTAAAAGTAAGCTAGTTTCTCATGAGTAAAATGATTGTTGAGTGTATAGCCAGGGAGCAGACCCTTTTAGAGTGTGAACAGTCAGCAGTGTTGCAAAAGCAGGTGTCATTGAATGTGCATTGTCTTTCAGATGATTGTCTACTTCAGTGGTTCCCAAACTTTTTTGTCCATGACCAAAAATTTGAAATCACATTTGCCTCGCAACCCAAATGATACTGGTACCGAGTGTACCTATGATAAAAATTGTCAGAGAAAATGCTTTTGACATGAAACCCCCCCTCAAAAACTGAGATTTTGAAGGGGGGTTCAAGTTTGGGTCACGACCCTGGGTTTGGGAACCCCTGGTCTACTTATAATGAACTTCAGATGATTATATCACTTCCAAAGCCTGGTGTTGGCTTAACGGTTAAGGTGGCTGGTGAGATACTGTATCTTAGGTTCTTGAGTTTGAGCCCCTGTTGTGCCATAAAATAACAACAGGTGGATTGATTCAGCCTGTCATAAATAACAACGACCTTCCGAGGTCGGCAAAATGAGTACCAGCTTACTGGAAACAGGGGCCTGCATTAGCGGCACAGCTACACCAGTGTGACCACTCCTTGGCTTTTTTTCACAAGATATTGGCTATTCGTTATTCACCTTGGCGTCTTGGTTTTCTATAGGTTTTATTGGCGTATAGGTTTTCTATAGGTTTTATTGGCGTATAGGTTTTCTATTATCATCGCTTTTCCCAAACCTTGTGAATTCTTGGCTTTTTTCATTGGCTCACCTTGGCATTTATGAAAACGAGGAGTGGTCACACTGAGCTACACTCCCAGCAGTGATGCAACCGGCAACCACAAGCTACATACGAAATCATATCACTTCCAGATTTTTGTATGTGTTTATTCCACATTATTTCAAGGAATATATTGAAGGAATCCTTATGTGACTCAGACTAAGTTTCAAAACCAGGATTCTCGTTGATTAACTAATCTTCCCTGTTGTGCCAACTGACTCGGAGAAAAGTCTGATGTGACGGGAGAAGACAAAAACAATCTGTTCCGGTCGGTATACATTTATCAGTTCTGACTTTTACACCATACATATGTAGGCCATGGAGTGAGGAGGGTACATCTGCGTGAAATTGCATGGATTGGAAACCCATAACATGGAGAGCTGTTTCAGTGATGATCGGTTTCATTATAATTTGGCTTAGATATTGACATCGTGCTGCCAAGGCACGCAACTCGGTTTCAATACAATTCCATTGTACATGCAACCCTGGTTCTTCAAGAATGGACAACTTGTTGCATATTATGTACAATACTGCATGAATGTTTAAGCAATGGTTTAGCAATATATTTTAGCCACTTTCATCAAACTAAGTCTTCATAAAACTTCAAGGAAGTGCACATGAGTAAAAACACATATTGTTCCCATTCTCTATTAGCTCTGTAGCAGATAGCAGAGGCGTGAAAGACTGAAGTCTGAGACTTGGTGGGAATGTCGGAGAATGAAAAGGAGTGAGAATGGTGTCGGCAGCAGTCTATTTTTGCCAACTGTGTTCATTTCCTTGTTTGGAACTCTTACGCTGCTTTTCTTCAACCTGTTGTGAGATGAAAACACCAATTTCATGACTGCGATGCTTGAAGCCTCGGAGTGTGAGGTTTTACTTCTTAAGTTTGAGAGCGAGTTTTATTATTGAAATAATATGCATAAGTCTTGGTTGCATTGTTGATGGAAGCAAAATGAAGAATATTATTTATCAAATATTCTACTTAGCCTTTGCATTTTGTGGTATAAAGTAAACCGGTTTCACTTCTGTACTTGTTGATATTCTAGTATTGTGAATGTATTTTTTAGGACAGGTGTGCACCAACAATTAAACAACAAGAACAAAGGGCAAAATTATCTCCGTGTCATCTCACAAACTGCTTGGTTTCCAAATTAATAGGGGACTTTGAAATTGTGGGCACACTTGGTCGAATAAATCAAACCATCTGCCCTTTCACTATCTTGTTGGAAATTAGAGCCTGACCCCCGAAGATGCAGTGTACGAGACAATTTCACGTCCTCGAGTATCTTATCTCCCCAAAACAGGTGATGTGTGCCGGCCTTAAATCACCGATGCAGTGCCCCTGTCTTTGCAGCTGTCATCGACATGCACAGAATTTTGAATCTTTAACGAGTAATGAATGACCTTCTTGAAATATACTACATGAGATCGGTACCGTACATGAGCAAGTTCTAGCACAAAGGACAGTCAGCTGTTAGCTCACTCGCTGCCTGAGCTTTTTCTTTCAAATTCTCTCCTGATTCTATAGACAGCACGCCAACAACAGAGTTACCTTGCAGAGTCTGACGAAAGTTCATTGTCATCTTACCTCTTTTAGTAATGATACTTCCTTTCAAAAATTACACCTGAAAAATCTTCATTTCAAATAAGGAGATTGAATCTGTTTGCAAACCAGAGATTTTTGTCCAATTATGGGGGTAGATGGTTTTTCTTTGACAAAAACAAATGATGATGCAATACTTTGCTGAGTCATTTGGTGATATTGTCTCATGATAATCTGCTGAAATCAGGAATCACATTTCAATCAAGAAGCAGCCTTTGGGATGAATATTGTATTATTATGATTATTGTGATGATAATTGTGACAGTGAGCAACTTAATTATCACTTGGTGAAAAAAAAATTCACCAAGTATGTTGGTCTGTCGCGTTTGTCTGTTTGTTTGTCACGTGATTTTTGGCCACAGTTTTCAAGCAATCGTTCTGAATTGTGTTTTTTTTGCGTGTAAGTGACCAGCCAAGGACAGCAACACTTAATTTTGGTGAGGATCCGAATCCAGATCCGGATCTGAGAATTTTTTAAGTGATTCTTCACCATTGATAGGCAGGGCCAAAAACGATATGTAGCACAATATCTCAAAAGGTTATGGATGGATTCAGAGGAAACTTGGTGGATAGTGTAGGAAGAATTGATTCAATTTTGGTGAAGATCCGAATCCCGATCGGGATACGAGAGTTAGTCAATTTATAACTGATTCTTCACCATTGAGAGATGGGGCTAAAAACGATATTGTATGATATTTCAAAAAGTTGTGGACGGCTTCGGAGGAATCTTGGTCGACATGTTGGGTGTCTGACAAGAATGAATTGATTCGATTTTTGTGAAGATCCGAATCCGGATCCGAGAGTTTTTCAAGTTATTCTTCACCACTGAGAGACGGGGCCAAAAACTATGTGTCGCATGAGATCTCAAGAGGTTATGGATGGATTCACACGAAACTTGGTGGATAGCGTAGGAAGAATTGATTCAATTTTGGTGAAGATCCGAATTCAGATCTGGATACGATAATTATTCAATGTTTAACTGATTGTTCACCATTGAGAGATGGGGCTAAAAACGATATTGCATGATATCTCTAAAAGTTGTAGACGGATTCGGATTAAACTAGGTGGACATGTTGGGTGTGTGACAAGGACGAATTGATTCGATTTTTGTGAAGATCCAAATCCAGATCCGGATCTGAGAGCGCTTTTCAAGTGATTCTTCACCAATGAGAGACGGGGCCAAAAACTATGTATCGCATGAGATCTCAAAAGTTTGTCGATGAGTTATGACAAAACTTGGTGGATGAGTTGGTTAGATGACAAGAACAAGCCGATTCGATTTTGGTTAAGGTCTGGATAAAGATCCGACCTATCGGTGGCATACAAAATGTAAACTATTCAGCCTGGCAGAGCTATGTGATCTACCGAGTGATGTTCCTTTTCACCAAGTGTCACTCTATGAGTGATTTTTCATCTTTTATTTTACTTTGCCTTATAAATTGTTTTGCTGTCGTTTTGTCGCTTTCATTACTTCCTTGTCAAAATTTCTGTCTCTCCATATTTTATTTTTGTGTCTATTATTCCTTCCTCACATCTTCTTTCTCCTATTTTTATATGTTGTTGTTTTCCTTTGTACACACTTTTATCATTAATATTTCTTTTATTTCCAACAATGTAACATTACTCTTGAAAATTTCTCAATATCCACCTTTTTTTTCCTTTTTTAATAAAATGTGAGCAAAGAGGGCAATTATATATTTTATCTGCATGGGGGGTAGGTGGAATGAAATTTATGGAAAACAAGTACGACAACATCAGAGGTGAGCTATGTGACTCCTGTGTGCAACTGTATCGGTGAAATGTGGAGTTTGAGGTCGTGAAGTAAGGCTGTTTGATTTCAGGAAGGCAAACAGAACGTATGAGAAGGTGCTCTAAAGCTACCATGTGGGCAGTCTGCATCAGAGAAATGGGCAACCTTCAAGAAGTAGTTGTGTATGGTGCAGACTCAGTATATTCAATTCAGTGAGGTGTAAAGGTAGAGGCAGAAAGAGACCAAGATGGATGAGTGGAGAGTTAAACAGTTTTATTTAGGATAACCAGAAGCATTAATTAAAGGGGCTGTCACACCTTGACGTTTTAGCCAGCGTATGCCGTACAGTATGAAAAATTTGGCGAATACGCTGGCACACGTGAATACGTTATGGGTAAGTTTTGTATACGTTAAGAGCACGCTGAAGCAGCTGGCATACGTCGTAGTACGCCGAGCTGTCGACAAATTTTGTGCATGCTCAAAATTTCCGACATATGCCAGCGTATGACTCACACGTTCCGCATACGCTGGCCATAAGTTGTAGGCACGTTATGCGATCGTTGACACACGTCGACACACGTTACTTGTAAGTTACGCATAAGTCGAAATACGTCGAGGTAATGTCTAGCGTACCGAACTTATTTCTAACCTATGAGTAACGTGCTTTGAACCTATGAGTAACGTGCTTTGAACCTATGTGTAACATATATCTAATGCATATTGACGTATGTAGATGTATTTGACGTCTTCGGACGACCACAGAACTTACTGAACGTGTTTCTAACTTACAGCTACCGAATAATGGCGTATTGGCAGCGTTTAGGGGAATTGTATATAAAAATGGGCTTCACAGGAGGAACCCGTCAGTGTTCCAGACTCCATGTTTTTTTTTTTTTTTTTTTTCTCTTCGACATGATGGTGATGTTGACATTCGATTTCTAGTGCGGTTATGATTTAAATCGTTGAGCGGCAGCCTATTAATAGCTACGCCACGTGATCGTCGCCGATACTCTGCCGCGCGCTATGCATAAGTTAGACTATCGTTGGGCATAAGTTGTGAACGCGACAACACGCTAAGCATTCGTTGGTATAATTTATCTATAAGTTATAAACGTTCTGTGTACGTTACTAATACGTTATGCATACGTCCAACTCGTTAATATACGCCCAAAACTGAAAAAAACATCAATATTCAGCGTACGCCAGCGTTTTAGATCAATTTTGATACGTTGCCATACGCTGGCTAAATCGTCAAGGTGTGACAGGGGCTTAAGTGCAAATAGGACGAGAGTCCGACACATCACTGTAGGTGTAAACAGAGGCTCGCGAAGAAAATAACTCGGCAACGCAAAAGGGAATATGAAAAGCAAAGAGCCAAACATATTAAACATCTCGCAAGGGATTGTTTAAGCACATGCGAGGTCAGGAAAAGTAAAGAGGAATGCGAGTCCATTGAGAAAAAAACACAGTAGAATTGGTGCATGACGATGATGAGATGGTCGGCTTATTAAATCAAATTTTTGATTCTGCACTTACACAGGAATAGTCGGGGAAACTTCCAGTAACTCAGAGTATCTACATCAGAGGTGAGCAAGGGCTTTTAAAGGAGATCCAAGTAAGAGTAGAGGAAGTAAAGAAAGAGCTAGAAAACTAAGGGATGGTAAAGCTCCAGGGCCGGATAATATGCATCCTTGGAGTATTGCGGGAGGTAACGGAGCAGAGAAGAGTGGCGTTAGTGGGTATCCCAAACAGCTCGTTGGAATCAAGACGGCTCCCAGAAGATTTGAGAGTGGAAAATGTAACGCCACGATTTAAGAAAGGATCTCGAGAAGAATTGAGGAACTATATTCCTATTAGTTTGACTTTGGGTGTCGGAAAGGTGTTGGACTCATGACTGAAAGAACAGATAGGGAACCATTTGAATAATTTCAAATTAATTAAAGTTAATCAGCATGGACTGATAAAGGGGACATCATGTTTAACAAATGTATTGGAGTTATATGAGGCAGTTTCTGACTGGGTGTATGAGAGAACTGCAGTGGATGTAGTTCATCATAATTTTCAAAAAGCTTTTAATAAGGTAGCACATACAAGTATAAGTACATTGGCGAAGGTGAGGGCTTGTTGAGTGGCTAGAATAGTCGCCAACTGTATTGGAAACTGACTTAGTAAGAGGAAGCAAAGAATATCTGTGAATTGGAAGATACTTTCTCTTGGAGGATGTAAGTAGTGGGGTAACCCAGGGATCAGTTATAGGACTGTTATTGTTCATAATTTACATCAATAATTTGGACAGTATCGTGAAGAATGAAGTTTCCAAATTTGCAGGTGACACAAAGCTTGTCGGTAAGGTATTCAGCAGAATGAGGTGGGAGTTGTGGGTTAGGGGGGGGCGGGGGGCATCAGATTCAGGAAAGTCTGGATACTTTTCGACTGGGCTAATGATTGGGAGGTGCAGTTCAACACAAGGAAATGTAAGCGGTGTTGTGGTTGGGTTAGAATAATCAAAATTGGGATTACATAATGCAAGGGGCTGTCTTGGAGTGTGTGACTCAGGAGACGGATCTGGGGGTAGTAATAGATAGGGTAGGGGAGGTGGGGTAAGCAGACAATACAGTGCCAGGCAGCGAAAGGTAAAGCTGACAGGGTTTGAGGTTGTATTCATCAAGGGATAAATTATAGATTGAAAGAGGTAGTTTTAACCTTGTACAGGAATTTAGGGAGTTCTCATCAAAAACATTATGTTCAGTTTTGGTTACCACATCTGAGGAAGGGCATAGTTGCTCTAGAGAGGTTACAGCTTAGAGCATTTCGATTGATCCCAGGACTAGCTACTCTAAGCTGACAGAGATCTTTAATATAATGAAAGGAATAAACAAAATAAGTGGAGAAGGGTCTTTCAGCAGAATGGACACAGTGTGAATGGTTTTTGACAGAATGGGCAAGGGGGCACAATTTAAGAGTAAAGAAGAGGAGAGTTGGTATGGTAGTTAGGCAGAGGTCTTTCACTCTGGGAGTGGCGAATTAATGGAATGGTCTTCCTGCAAGGGTAGTGGCAATAGATTCTGGATTGTTTTAAAATTGAGTTGGATAGGCATCTGGAAGTAGGGGGGTGTTGGCATAATTGTGCAGGCTTGATGGGCCGATTGGCCTCCTGCATTGGAGTTCCTTGTATTTCCTTGTCTGACAATAGAGTTGAGGTTTACCTGGTTTCCTCAATCTCTTCCTTCTGTTCTCTCTTGCAGCTTGTGAACTTATGGAACAAGGAATTCTGGCACTTCTGTCTTCTACCGGCTGTGCAGCTGCCTCGTCTTTGCAAGCACTGGCTGAGGCCATGCGTATCCCCTACCTTTTTGTGGAACAAGGCGGAGTTGCAGGTCCAGGCGAAACAGGGGGTTGCCCTCGCAGTGGCTGCGAACTGCCAACTGTACCCACAGGAGAAAGTGAAGGCTACACGCTCACAGTGCGTCCTTCGTCTCAGCTGGGTCATTTGCTCGCCCAAGTCATTGATGATTTTGCCTGGAGGAAGTTCATCCTCTTTTATGAGAATGGCTATGGTAAGCCAATAACACAATATATGTTGAGCCACATTTTCCCAAACTGCACTCCATTATCCAATTGATGATAAATCCAATGGCTATTCACATTGGTTTAAATGCAAAAATGACAAAACTTTTGGCAACCTACTTATACTACTCCATTGCTTTTTCTTTATTTTCCACCGAACTTCTTTTCTATTTTTCTTCTCCACTTTTCTTATCATTTCATCCTCCCTCGAGCACTGCTATTCCATTTGGAGAGGAGTCTTTATTGGAGGTGCAATCTATTTATTATGTACACTTGCAGAACTAAATAGAGAAAATGAAGAGAAGGGAGGAGCATATTAAAAAGGACAGTGGGAGAAGTTGGGAGATAAGGGAAAAGAGCTTTGAAGGCATTTAAAATTGGTTGGTATTCATAGAATACATTCCCTGCGAAGTCGTGAGAAGGACTTGGTGCGAGCCAACATCTTGTTTTTTAAGGGTTTTTTTTTTCTTTGATCCAATATGGCTACCAGACCACGTGACCGATGACGCCATATTTATCAAACCATATTTCCTATGGGTTGTTTATCTAAAATCGTTAAATTTTGCATTCACTGGTTAAGCGGTTTCTCCTACGAAGATTTTCCAAGATTTTCCCTTCGATCCAATATGGCGTCCAGACCAATTGACACATGATGATGGCCATTTTTTTAAAATGAAAATCCTGTTCAAATTTCAAGTCAATCAGATAAAAAATGACAATTTTTTGACATTTGGCCTATGTTGACCTTTTGGTCTATGTTGACCTCAAAAGTAGTGGGTGGTTAAATTCAGTGACTTGATATGCAAAGCCTCTTCAAATTTCTAGTCAATCGGATGAAAATTGAGGATCTTAGAAAATTGGCCTATGTTGACCTCAAAAGAGTGATCGCTATATCTCATGGTCATGTAACTTGTGGGAAAGTTTCAATTTCCTCCGCTGACCGGTTTTCGATGTACGCTCTTAACAAAATGCAGGCACGTACGACGTACGACGTACGTGCATACGCTACCGATCGCTTAACCCTGCTTTTTGCTTCGCGAGCACAGGGGGGAAATGTTCTGCCAATATACATAATTAAAAAAATTAATACAGTTTAAACTTAATTTCCCAAAGATTCAACATTAGTCCCTGCATTATTTTTGGGGAGGAAATTTCCTGCTTGCATGGAAGAACTATATTTGAATTCAAATATCGTCAAGGAAGTTGTAAGAGTCATCAACTATCCTTCATTAGTCAAAATAAGTTCACTATTAGTCGCTGTACATTTCTTTTCACCAAAAAATTTATGCTTAAATTTACCTCCTTCGAGGCATATGAGCAGCACCATCTCTTTTGACATCAGCTATTCCAGTGATAGAAATTATGAGGAACAATTAATGTGACATGTGATAAAAATGAGGATCACTTTAAAAGGAAATTTGACAAGGCTTAAATAAAAACATTATGACTGCCAGACACAGAAGGAAATGGCACCAGAATAGCATTATATGACGAATGTGACATGATATGAAATGGGACCAGCTGGCAAGTGGATACCCAGTTGGCTTGTGCTTGAGCGAATGATTCCAATAATCCAATGCGTATCATCATTCCGAGTTGGAGATATATTCCATTCCACTGAAGCAGTTTTTATTGGCACGCTTTGCCATCGCCTTTCCAAGGGAAAATGAAGAGGTACATTTTTTTGTTGTTGTTATTTGGCCAGGGTACCAGTCGATAATAGCCGACTCGTGTGAAAAGGCACCATGAAATTTTTAATGCTCACCAGTGAATGATGGAAGAATGCACAGCTTGCTTATCATCCCATCAAAAAGGAGGGTATACTCTCGGAAGGCATATCCTCCCTGTGAAGGCATACCTACACAGCTCGAGATGGGAGGGAGTTACAAGCGACTGAATTACAAGTGACCAGTCCCGAAAGAAAAGGTCAATTGTGTGATAATTTTTCCGCTATATGCTGTCCCTTTCCCAAGGACAAATTTCAAGACGGTGAATAATGACTCGAGTGGAAACTTTGACACCGTTATCATCAAGAGACATAGCAGAACGTTTAGTGTGAAGATATTCCCACCTCCCTTACTCACAATGTGCCTCGTTTACCCACTACTCTACACTCCTCAAAAATATCACATGAAGCAAACCATCAGCTTGTAATTAAATTACGTTGCTAATATTTACCTCTCATCTCATCCATATAGTGTTCTGACTGCTTTTCAAATTTTCCTTCTGGAAGTTCTGTGATCGAAGTGTTTTGATTGCAATCACGAGGGGCAGAAACATCCGTGCTCTTCACTGAAAGTATCTCAATAGCCACCGTAGTTGCTTATTAGGAGGATATCCTACCATTCTCTGTCGGGTCCCCATAACTGACATCTTTCTAAATTAGCATGAACCTACATTTAGATATCCACGTGATAAAAATGTGTGCAAGAACTTGACGTACTACCATTTGAGTAATCTCATTTGTGCCTGCCATAAAGTTAATGGTCAATGTATCATTAAACATGCCAGTATTGTTAATCAGAAACGCACACATTGTGTGCAAAAGTGCCACGTGATATAAAGCAATTTCCATCAGTTGGTTCTTCTGTCGCCTGATAGGCAAACTTATCTGTATTCCACGGCACTATGCTCTGCCTGCAGATCTGCCATTATCAAAGCCACGTCGGTGGCTAAACAAAGCCGACAGCTCCATTTTGTGACCTCAATGTGGAGCTAAACATTGCAGATAATTAAAGCTCCTGGCATATTCAGAATTAGTTTTGGGAAGGGAAATAATGAAACCTGTTATGCGGTGTCTTTGATACCTGCCAGATATACTGCGGCTTTGTGAAGGCATTGAAGGGCTGATTGTGCTTTTTTTTTTCCTGGTGGGAGCTTGAGTAGGTTTGTTTTAAGTCAAGATAGCTATTGCAATGAACATTTTTTTTTTCTTTTAATAGGATAGGTCAAAGATCTAAAGAACAGCTTTTTACGATAAGAGAATTAAATTCAAAAGAACACTTGGTGAAAATGGGAGCACATTGGCATCATTATAATGTCACGGCAGAGCCAACAATACGTTGCGAAGGTGTTAACTGACCTGCATCTTGCTCTGCGGTAGAGCGTTGTTTTCTCACACACTTCGTCAGGTAAGCAGGAACTTCTTCGTAGGGTGGACGTAGCAGTTGTAAAGGTGCACCTAAATATGAACGTAACATAAACAAAGAGCATATGTTGTACAACTAAACAAAAGACTTCAAAAACATTAAAAGAAAAATGGAATATTGTCCTGAAGAGAGTGTCTGATTTTCAAAATTGAGGGTGTGGGATGGACAACACTCAAAAGGAATTTGAGAGGAGACGAGTTAAACCTTTGAACCCTGGCAGTCATTTTACCAGCCGCTATTCAAACTTCTATATACCCGAGCAGCCATCTTTTTCTCCAAAGAGCCCAGGGTGGGGGAGCTGAAAGTCCAAGGAGCTCACGGTTCAAAGGGTTAAGGCGGCGGTGGCATGCAATAACGTGGAGACAGTCTGAAGTCAAATACATCTCAGTCGATAAAGATATAATTCATCATGGCAGCAGGGGTAAAGCATGATTCTGCAAACCACCGAATGGTTGACGCTCATGAAAAAGCAAGAGCAAAACCTGGATGGATGCTCCACCCATAAGCTGACAGGATCATTGTAGTAACAACAGGTTATATAGAGACAAACTGGAGTCTTCCAAACCCCGAGAAGAGGATGCCTGAAATGGTTTAGTCACTGCATGTGGAGTAAGTAAGTCACTGCATGCAATGGAAATTGTCACAGAGTAGATTTTGTAAAGGAAGAACCGAAATGGGCAATATTGATCAGCTCAGCACCGATACAGGAGTTCTATCAAAGGAGTTATGGCAAAAGTGCAATCTTTCACAGATCCTGCTTTGCTCAATGAATGTGATGATGATGATGATGATGATGATGATGATGATGATGATGATGATGATGATGATGATAATGATGATGGAGGATAACTCAAATTAAATGGAAAGTTCAACTACAAAAGACTAAACACACTTGTCAGTCATCTGAGATTCAATTAACATAGTTTTATTGACCATAAAGCTGTAACTCAATTTCTGAGCCGATCTTCTTTTCTTGTTGAAGTATTACCTTTGCAGTGGAACCTTATCGAGCTACACCAGCAGCCAATGGGCATTGAAGAGTCCCAAATGAAGTAATTTTATCAACTCTTAACTCAATCATTTCCTGTTAGTACAAGTCAGTGATGGCAGTAGATAGAGCACACATGTACACACACCACGCACTGACACACACACACAGACACACACACACACACACACACACACACACGGACCCTTCACCATTTACCAATAGATGCAAATATCTAGTATACAGGGTGTTTCAAAAAATAGTGGACTATTTGAACGTTTTATTGGAGAAAACTTACAAAAGGCAGCAAGTTCAGTGATACATTGATGAAAAGCGTACACCAAGCCATTTTCAAATCACTCATTATACTGCTTGTAATTGACATTTTCAGTGTGTGCTCCACCTCTGTTCAAGCAGGCTTTGATCCTGACTTTGAAATTCTCCACAACTCATCTGCAAGTGGCTGGAGTGGTAGCCTGATGGTAGTCCTCTACCTCCTGCTTCAGGACAGCCAGGGTTCGAGGTTTGCTGGTGTAAACTTGACCTTTGTCAGCACCCGAAAAGAAAAATATCCAATTGATTCAAATCCAGGCTGTGGGGCACCCACTCATGCGCTGTGCCCAAGCTGATGACATGATTTCCAAACAGCTGGTGGAGAATGTCCATGGTTTCACCTGTAGTGTGCAGCAGGGCACCCACCTACATAAACCATGCAAGTCTGAGTTGGTTTGGAGACTGTAGTTGAGCGAGATCAGCGTGGAATGTAAGACCTTGCGGTACTGCCCACCATTGTCTGTCACCATCTTACAATTGGCGTCCACGAACCAATACAGTCCCAGCATACCCCATCTGGCATTCAATGCACAGAAGCAAGTGGAATTGTTACCCTTGAGAGACATCTCAGACACCTACTTGGGAGGCTCAGCACCCCAGAAGATGTTGTTGTGATTGTTGGTAGCCCCATTGGAAGTGTGCTTCATCACTGAACCACAAGGAGGTGATCCGATTTGGGTACCTTTCCATTCGGTCACTGAACCAATCACAATTGGTACTCGGCTTGCCACGTCGTTCAGAGTTAGTTTATGTCTTACAGATATGATGTAGGGGTGGAGCTTGAGTTCAGAAGGGAGAATGCACCACACAGATGAGGCTGAGATCACCAGTTCTCGGGGACACCGACAGTGGGATTTCTTTGGACTTTCGGTAGCAGAATCTCTCACAAGATCAATGTTCCCTTGGTCCTTGGCAATACTTGGTGGGTGCCACTGGTGCCTTTATTTTGATTTCCATGCTTCTATGTGCTTGGAAGTGTTCCATTAACCAGTGAATGCTCCCATTGGAAGGTCCGTTATGGGTGTGAACATTGTCATCCTGAGAGTATCGTCGGTGCACCTGCACGGAAGATTTTGTTTCAAGCCACAAAGTCACAATTTTCACTTTTTGTTCTACTGTGAACACCATAGTTGATGTAGGATCCGACTGACGACTTGTTGGAAATGACATACCACCACCACCATAACCTGCAAGAGAGAAGGATATAGCATTCGAAACAACAGAATATCTGGCTGCTTAAATGGTCCACTTTTTTTGAAACACCTTGTAATTTATCTTGTGGCCCCAGAATCAAACAATATATTTATAACGGCCCTCAGCCCATACAGCTCCCACCCCCATCTCCCCCCACCCTTCCTCCCAAACATTGCGGCATAAGTGTGAACGCGACAACACGCTAAGCATTCGTTGGTATAAGTTATCTATAAGTTATCGAAACGTTTGTGTACGTTACTAATACGTTATGCATACGTCCAACTCGTTAATATACGCCAAAACTGAAAAAAAACATCAATAGTTCAGCGTACGCCAGCGTTTTAGATCAATTTGATACGTTGCCATACGCTGGCTAAAAACGTCAAGGTGTGACAGGGGCTTAAGTGCAAAATAGGACGAGAGTCCGACACATCACTGTAGGTGTAAACAGAGGCTCGCGAAGAAAATAACGGCAACGCAAAAGGGAATATGAAAAGCAAAGAGCCAAACATATTAAACATCGTCGCAAGGGATTGTTTAAGCACATGCGAGGTCAGAAAAAGTAAAGAGGAATGCGAGTCCATTGAGAAAAAAACACAGTAGAATTGGTGCATGACGATGATGAGATGGTCGGCTTATTAAATCAAATTTTTGATTCTGCACTTACACAGGAATAGTCGGGGAAACTTCCAGTAACTCAGAGTATCTACATCAGAGGTGAGCAAGGGCTTTTAAAGGAGATCAAGTAAGAGTAGAGGAAGTAAAGAAAGAGCTAGAAAACTAAGGATGGTAAAGCTCCAGGGCCGGATAATATGCATCCTTGGAGTATTGCGGGAGGTAACGGAGCAGAGAAGAGTGGCGTTAGTGGGTATCCCAAACAGCTCGTTGAATCAAGACGGCTCCCAGAAGATTTGAGAGGGAAATGTAACGCCACGATTTAAGAAAGGATCTCGAGAAGAATTGAGGAACTATATTCCTATTAGTTTGACTTTGGGTGTCGGAAAGGTGTTGGACTCATGACTGAAAGAACAGATAGGAACCATTTGAATAATTTCAAATTAATTAAGTTAATCAGCATGGACTGATAAAGGGACATCATGTTTAACAAATGTATTGGAGTTATATGAGGCAGTTTCTGACTGGTGGTATGAGAGAACTGCAGTGGATGTAGTTCATCATAATTTCAAAGCTTTTAATAAGGTAGCACATACAAGTATAAGTACATTGGCGAAGGTGAGGGCTTGTTGAGTGGCTAGAATAGTCGCCAACTGTATTGGAAACTGACTTAGTAAGAGGAAGCAAAGAATATCTGTGAATTGGAAGATACTTTCTCTTGGGATGTAGTAGTGGGTAACCCAGGGATCAGTTATAGGACTGTTATTTTCATAATTTACATCAATAATTTGGACAGTATCGTGAAGAATGAAGTTTCCAAATTTGCAGGTGACACAAAGCTTGTCGGTAAGTATTCAGCAGAATGAGGTGGGAGTTGTGTAGGGGGGGCGGGGGGATCAGATTCAGGAAAGTCTGGATACTTTCGACTGGGCTAAATTTGGAGGTGCAGTTCAACACAGGAAATGTAAGCGTGTGTTGGTTGGGTTAGAATAATCAAAATTGGATTACATAATGCAAGGGCTGTCTTGGAGTGTTGATCAGGAGACGGATCTGGGGGTAGTAATAGATAGGGTAGGGAGGTGGGGTAAGCAGACAATACAGTGCCAGGCAGCGAAAGGTAAAGCTGACAGGGTTTGATGTATTCATCAAGGGATAAATTATAGATTGAAAGAGTAGTTTTAACCTTGTACAGGAATTTAGGGAGTTCTCATCAAAACATTATGTTCAGTTTTGGTTACCACATCTGAGGAAGGGCATAGTTGCTCTGAGAGGTTACAGCTTAGAGCATTTCGATTGATCCAGGACTAGCTACTCTAAGCTGACAGAGATCTTTATATAATGAAAGGAATAAACAAAATAAGTGGAGAAGGGTCTTTCAGCAGAATGGACACAGTGTGAATGGTTTTTGACAGAATGGGCAAGGGGCACAATTTAAGAGTAAAGAAGAGGAGAGTTGGTATGTAGTTAGGCAGAGGTCTTTCACTCTGGAGTGGCGAATTAATGGAATGGTCTTCCTGCAAGGGTAGTGGCAATAGATTCTGGATTGTTTTAAAATTGAGTTGGATAGGCATCTGGAAGTAGGGGGGTGTGGCATAATTGTGCAGGCTTGATGGGCCGATTGCCTCCTGCATTGGAGTTCCTTGTATTTCCTTGTCTGACAATAGAGTTGAGGTTTACCTGGTTTCCTCAATCTCTTCCTTCGTTCTCTCTTGCAGCTTGTGAACTTATGGAACAAGGAATTCTGGCACTTCTGTCTTCTACCGGCTGTGCAGCTGCCTCGTTTTGCAAGCACTGGCTGAGGCCATGCGTATCCCTACCTTTTTGTGGAACAGGCGGAGTTGCAGGTCCAGGCGAAACAGGGGGTTGCCCTCGCAGTGGCTGCGAACTGCCAACTGTACCCACAGGAGAAAGTGAAGGCTACACGCTCACAGTGCGTCCTTCGTCTCAGCTGGGTCATTTGCTCGCCAAGCATTGATGTTTTGCCTGGAGGAAGTTCATCCTCTTTTATGAGAATGGCTATGGTAAGCCAATAACACAATATATGTTGAGCCACATTTTCCCAACTGCACTCCATTATCCAATTGATGATAAATCCAATGGCTATTCACATTGGTTTAAATGCAAAAATGACAAACTTTTGGCAACCTACTTATACTACTCCATTGCTTTTTCTTTATTTTCCACCGAACTTCTTTCTATTTTCTTCTCCACTTTTCTTATCATTTCATCCTCCCTCGAGCACTGCTATTCCATTTGGAGAGGAGTCTTTATGGAGTGCAATCTATTATTTATGTACACTTGCAGAACTAAATAGAGAAAATGAAGAGAAGAGGAGCATATTAAAAAGGACAGTGGGAGAAGTTGGAGATAAGGGAAAAGAGCTTTGAAGGCATTTAAAATTGGTTGGTATTCATAGAATACATTCCCTGCGAAGTCTGAGAAGGACTTGGTGCGAGCCAACATCTTGTTTTTTAAGGGTTTTTTTTTCTTTGATCCAATATGGCTACCAGACCACGTGACGATGACGCCATATTTATCAAACCATATTTCCTATGGTTGTTTATCTAAAATCGTTAAATTTTGCATTCACTGGTTAAGCGGTTTCTCCTACGAAGATTTTCAAGATTTTCCCGATCCAATATGGCGTCCAGACCAATTGACACATGATGATGGCCATTTTTTTAATGAAAATCCTGTTCAAATTTCAAGTCAATCAGATAAAAAATGACAATTTTTGACATTTGGCTATGTTGACCTTTTGGTTGTTGACCTCAAAGTAGTGGGTGTTAAATTCAGTGACTTGATATGCAAAGCCTCTTCAAATTTCTAGTCAATCGGATGAAAATTGAGGATCTTAGAAAATTGCCTATGTTGACCTCAAAAGAGTGATCGCTATATCTCATGGTCATGTAACTTTGGGAAAGTTTCAATTTCCTCCGCTGACGCGTTTTCGATGTACGCTCTTAACAAATGCAGGCACGTACGACGTACGACGTACGTGCATACGCTACCGATCGCTTAACCCTGCTTTTTGCTTCGCGAGCACAGGGGGAAATGTTCTGCCAATATACATAATTAAAAAAATTAATACAGTTTAAACTTAATTTCCCAAAGATTCAACATTAGTCCTGCATTATTTTTGGGAGGAAATTTCCTGCTTGCATGGAAGAACTATATTTGAATTCAAATATCGTCAAGGAAGTTGTAAGAGTCATCAACTATCCTTCATTAGTCAAAATAAGTTCTACATTAGTCGCTGTACATTTCTTTTCACCAAAAAATTTATGTTAAATTTACCTCCTTCGAGGTATGAGCAGCACCATCTCTTTTGACATCAGCTATTCCAGTGATAGAAATTATGAGGAACAATTAATGTGACATGTGATAAAAATGAGGAACTTTAAAAGGAAATTGACAAGCGAAATAAAAACATTATGACTGCCAGACACAGAAGGAAATGGCACCAGAATAGCATTATATGACGAATGTGACATGATATGAAATGGGACCAGCTGGCAATGGATACCCAGTTGGCTTGTGCTTGAGCGAATGATTCCAATAATCCAATGCGTATCATCATTCCGAGTTGGAGATATATTCCATTCCACTGAAGCAGTTTTTATTGGCACGCTTTGCCATCCCTTTCCAAGGGAAAATGAAGAGTACATTTTTGTTGTTGTTATTTGGCCAGGGTACCAGTCGATAATAGCCGACTCGTGTGAAAAGGCACATGAAATTTTTAATGCTCACCAGTGAATGATGGAAGAATGCACAGCTTGCTTATCATCCATCAAAAAGGAGGGTATACTCTCGGAAGGTATCCTCCCTGTGAAGGCATACCTACACAGCTCGAGATGGGAGGGATTACAAGGACTGAATTACAAGTGACCAGTCCCGAAAGAAAAGGTCAATTGTGTGATAATTTTTCCGCTATAGCTGTCCCTTTCCCAAGACAAATTTCAAGACGGTGAATAATGACTCGAGTGGAAACTTTGACACCGTTATCATCAAGAGACATAGCAGAACGTTTAGTGTGAAGATATTCCCACCTCCCTTACTCACAATGTGCCTCGTTTACCCACTACTCTACACTCCTCAAAAATATCACATGAAGCAAACCATCAGCTTGTAATTAATTACGTTGCTAATATTTACCTCTCATCTCATCCATATAGTGTTCTGACTGCTTTTCAAATTTTCCTTCTGGAAGTTCTTGACGAAGTGTTTTGATTGCAATCACGAGGGGCAGAAACATCCTTGCTCTTCACTGAAAGTATCTCAATAGCCACCGTAGTTGCTTATTAGGAGGATATCCTACCATTCTCTGTCGGGTCCCCATAACTGACATCTTTCTAAATTAGCATGAACCTACATTTAGATATCCACGTGATAAAAATGTGTTCAAGAACTTGACGTACTACCATTTGAGTAATCTCATTTGTGCCTGCCATAAAGTTAATGTCAATGTATCATTAAACATGCCAGTATTGTTAATCAGAAACGCACACATTGTGTGCAAAAGTGCCACGTGATATAAAGCAATTTCCATCAGTTGGTTCTTCTGTCGCCTGATAGGCAAACTTATCTGTATTCCACGGCACTATGCTCTGCCTGCAGATCTGCCATTATCAAAGCCACGTCGGTGCTAAACAAAGCCGACAGCTCCATTTTGTGACCTCAATGTGGAGCTAACATTGCAGATAATTAAAGCTCCTGGCATATTCAGAATTAGTTTTGGGAAGGAAATAATGAAACCTGTTATGCGGTTGCTTTGATACCTGCCAGATATACTGCGGCTTTGTGAAGGCATTGAAGGCTGATTGTGCTTTTTTTTCCTGGTGGGAGCTTGAGGTTGTTTTAAGTCAAGATAGCTATTGCAATGAACATTTTTTTTTTCTTTAATAGGATAGGTCAAAGATCTAAAGAACAGCTTTTACGATAGAGAAATTAAATTCAAAGAACACTTGGTGAAAATGGGAGCACATTGGCATCATTATAATGTCACGGCAGAGCCAACAATACGTTGCGAAGGTGTTAACTGACCTGCATCTTGCTCTGCGGTAGAGCGTGTTTTTCTCACACACTTCGTCAGGTAAGCAGGAACTTCTTCGTAGGGTGGACGTAGCAGTTGTAAAGGTGCACCTAAATATGAACGTAACATAAACAAAGAGCATATGTTGTACAACTAAACAAAAGACTTCAAAAAAATTAAAAGAAAATGGAATATTGTCCTGAAGAGAGTGTCTGATTTTCAAAATTGAGGGTGTGGGATGGACAACACTCAAAAGGAATTTGAGAATTGACACTTCGATGTCTAGTGGGTTATGATTTGAATTGTCGAGCCGCAGCCTTTTAATAGCCTACGCCACGTGATCGTCGGCGATACGCTGCCGCGCACTATGCATAAGTTAGACTATCGTTGTGAACGCCGAAACACGCTCAGCATTCGTTGATATAAGTTATCTATATGTTATCGAAACGTTCTGTGTACGTTACTAATACGTTATGCATACGTCCATCTCGTTAGGAATACATCCAAAACTGGAAAAAAAACATCAATAGTTCAGCATAACACCAGCGTTTTACATACATTTTGATACCTTGCCATACGCTGGCTAAAACGTCAAGGTGTGACAGGGCCCTAAGAGGCATCCAAAACCAAATACAGTCTCCCTCTGGGAAGTCTGCCTGGATGGTGGAAATGACGGCTTCATCTTTCCAATTGCAAACTTCAATTAAATAAATGACCAAGCCCGGCATGTTCACATGAGATAATCCCGCAAGGTTCAAAGTGCACTCACTGACAGGGATGATCAGGAAGGTTGGGTAAAACATGCCCATCCGCAGTCCGTCCACAGGCACGGGCCCACATCGTCATGAGTTTTTGTAGCACGCGCTGTAACATATCAACTTTTTTGGTGAGTTGATCATAACGTTCTCCAAATCTTTCCTTGTGCAGAGGCACACCTCTTTCTCACAGGTTCTTTTCCATCTATATTCAGCTTATTTTAGAATCTTTGTGAGCCATTTTGGTAACAATGCTTCTCTGGCAAGCAGGATATACATTCCCTGCCCCATGACTGTTGTTGCTTGGGGTTTCTGCACATGCATGCCAAGCATTCCAGCTTGGATTATGTCATTTTGAAAGTCACATACGAGATACTTAACCAATGACACCAACCTAAAGACCAAATATTTGGGCAACGTCAGTAGGGTGGATATACTGATTCTGGCTCACTTTTCCCCATGTAAATGAATGGGGGATTTTCAGGCGATTCACTTTTTTTTTCCCTTAAATTACACCCCCTTTTATCCAGGGTATATTTATTTGTCTCCCCTTTTAACCTAGGGACACTCTTTTTCAAATAACCAATGCATATTGTTTAGCTCACTCATTGAACCTATAAACATTTGTTCATTCTCAAATTTCTCTTTAATAGTTTAATTTCTTTGCACAATAATCCCCATCTAAAATATTTAAAACAAAACATTGATCTTTATATTTCAAGATACCCCTTTTTGTGCCATTACGAAATGATAAATTCTGCTTAATGATTCATCTGACCACCTCCTGAGGCCAATATCATTTTGAATTATGTAAATTGTTTTTCCATTGTTCAATTGATAACCATCGAAGTTTCAGTCCATTGAAGGATATTTATTTTTTCTTTACATCCTCTAACTTATATTTTTAAATTGATTCGCTTATTTGTTTTATTTACCTTTGTTTTTGTTATTTTTTCAATAAGACTTATTGAATATTTTCACATTCATTTGTTTTCCATTTATATACCAAGACTGAGATTTTTCTCCACTCTTTAGTTTGATTAATACTTGGTTAACCATTATATATTGTGAAAAAACGCGGCGGTAGCCCTTAAAAAACCCTAACCCATCTTCCCATTGTAAAACACAAATCTATTCTATACACCTTCATACAATATCCATATGGAACAAATCTGTTCCATTATCTAAAATAATCTCTTTATCATCAAAGGCCTAATGCCTTTTTATTTACTTCTCACTATATATATGTTATGTTTTATAACTTCTTATTGTATTCATTTCCATATTCTTCTTTCTTCATCATCAACCATTATAATAATTTCTAAAAGTTATTGATTTCTTATTACTCATATTCTTTATTCCCTTTAACCTCTTATCAATCTGATCCGATCACCATACTTATAAAGCATATGCCTTTGCTCTCAAATCCAATAAACTCACTCATTACTTTTCCACCCAACTCATCTTAAACTTACAAATACCTTTTCATTCTTTTGGAAAATAACTCGCTCTTCTTACTAAAATTACTTGTATCATATACTCCAATATTTTCTTCATACTTTATAAACATCATCAGTTTTTATATCTAGGATACAAACTATCAGTGTCCATATACAACAATGAAACATTTTCACATACTCTTTCTTTAAGCCATTTATACAAATAATCATACATCAATATCTTTGAATAAATCAAGAGACTGCTGTTCCAATATAAATTGGTTATCCTTACAATACTTTCCTTTTCATATGAATAGCAGAAAAGTTCTCTGAAAAAACCTCTTCTCTCTTAAACTTGGTTTATTTATCAATCTCGAAGCTTCTTCCAAGATGTTGCAAATCTAATGTTTTGCTGTTTCTAACATTCCCCATTGTCTTTCCAAAGACAGCATATTCATCAATTTATAGAAATCCCTTCAAATTTTACTTTTGTATTTGCTCTATATCTGTATTGAATTTATATACTTTTTCATCCAAGACTTTGTTTAAATTTTAAAACTCTATGAATTTTAGCTACTCTCAATCCTTCTTCAAAAAACTGTTTTAAGCTTCTTGATGCAAAACATATCCCTCTTATCATAGAAAGTTGTTAATAACTTTTCTGTTGATTTGCCTTTTATATTAAAACTTTTTATGATAATCACTTAACATTCTTTCTTGGGGTTTCTTTCTCACATGCAAAGGAAGGTCTTTATGCTTATTATGAAGATCACTCGGGTACCTCAAATCAACTTCAAAATAATAACCTTCTCTTCCTCATTCATATCTCTTGAGAAGAAATAACAATATTCATCAAAGCCTTTTCATAATCCTTTTCTCACCACTCTAATTTACCATAAAGGCAGGATTGAGACATTGCCCATCCATACAAATTATTAGCATCAAAATACAAATAATATTACTATCTTTTTCACTATCATAATTTGGAAGATATTTATTATTTGCTTTAGCATATCTTTTTGAACATACTTGTGATATTCACCTCTCTTAGACTTCTCAATCATACAAAAGCATATCTACATCACGATTAAATCAATATCTTGTTTTTCATTTTCAACATTGCACTCCAGCTAAACCAGAGCTGTGAATAGTGAGCAGGATTAAATCCATAACAATTTTTATTATGACAGAGTGATCTAAAAGCTTAAACAAACATCAGCTAACAATAAAATCTGTTTTTTAGATACAATCATGATATTCTCCAGGTTCTTTATCTTAAATATTTTCAAATTTCTTGTGCGTGTTTTATTCCTTATCACTTATCTCTTCTCATAAAGGTATTATAGAAACTTTCTTTTGAAGGAAGTTGTGTTTCTTTAAATCTCATAAATGAATTCATATAATCATAAGGAAAATTCCTTCCTTGTAAGAATTTTCTCTTTACTTTGAATTCATTCCTTGTTTGAATTCTCTCTCTATTAGAATTTCCTCTTTAAATCAGAATTTCCTTCATTGTTTGAATTTTCTTTACAATTAGAATTTCATCTTCAGTAAGAATTTCTTCATTAATTTCCTCATTAATTAGAAATTTCCTCTTTACTTTGAATTCTCTCTTTATCTGAATTTCCTCTTTAGTTAGAATTTCTCTTTGGAAAGATGAATTAAGATTTGAAAAGAGCTGTGGAGCTTAGATTGATGGCTAGGTTGGCTAGTGGTTTCCCATAAACTTGTAAGAAATCTAGGAAACCTATACGAGTTATAGGTTTTGTGAAATATCATTTTGCAAATGAAATATACTTTTGACCCATGTGTTTGTTATGGCAGAAATATTCCCTGGTGTTTTGAAGTTCATTATAATAAATAGATGGAATCATTAGTTGGCGCTTTGTGACGAAGACTGAA
>CM068954.1:76436837-76511336 GCA_035128595.1 Eptatretus atami | reverse complement strand
AAAGAGAGAGATTTATGTTTTCCAATTTATATACGCAAGACTGAGTATTTTCTCCACTCTTTAGTTGGATTAATACTTGTTTAACCATTTATCATATTGTGAAAAAAACGCGGCGGTAGCCCTTAAAAAAACCCTAACCCATTATTCCCATTGTTAAAAAGCCACAATCTATTCTTAACACTCTTTCATACAAATCCATATGGAACACAATTGTTCCATATCCTAAAATAATTCTCTATCATCAAAGGCTCCTAAGCCTTTTTATTTACTTCTCTTCACTATATATATTTGTTTATAACTTCTATTGTATTCATTTTCCATATTCTTCTTTCTTATCATCAAACAATTATAATAATTCTAAAAGTTTATTGATTTCTTTATTTACATATTTCTTTATTCCCTTAACTCTTATCAATCTGATCCTGATCACCATACTTATAAGCATATCCTTTGCTCTCAATCCAAATAAACTCTCATTACTTTCCAACCGCAACTCATCCTTAAACTTACCAATAACCTTTTCAATTCTTTTTTGGAAAATAACTCGCCTTCTACTAATAATTACTTGTATCATATTACTCCAATATTTTTCTTCATCATCTTTATAAATCAATTCAGTTTTAAATCTAGGATAAAACTATCAGTGTCCATATCCACAGATGAACATTTCACCCATACTCTTTCTTTAAGCCATTAATAGCAAAAATCATACATCATATTTTGATAAATCAAGAACTGCTGTCCAATAAAATTGTTTATCCATTACAATACTTTCCTTTTCCATATGAATAGCAGAAAAGTCTCTGACAAAACCTCTTCTCCTCTTAAACTTGGTTTATTATCAATCTCGAAGCTCTTTCCAAGATGTCAAATTATGTTTTGCCTGTTTCTAACATTCCCCATTGTCTTTCCAAAGACAGCATATTCATCAATTATAGAACAATCCCCTTCAAATTTTACTTTTGGTATTTGCTCTCATATCTGTATTGAATTTAATATACGTTTTCATCCAAGGACTTTGTTTAAATTTTAAAACTCTATGAATTTTTAGCTACTCTCAATCCTCTCTCAAAAACTGTTTTAAGCTTCTCTGATGCAAAACATATCCCTCTTTAAAATAGAAGGTTGTTAATACTTTTCGTGATTTGCCTTTAATATAAAACTTTTGATAATCACTTAACCATTCTTTCTTTGGGTTCTTTCTCAACAGCAAAGGAAGGTCTTTATGCTTTATTATGAAGATCACCAGGGTACCTCAAATCAACTTCAAAAAAATAACCTCTTCTTCCTTTCATTCCTCTTGAAAGAAAAACAATATTCATACACAAAGCCTTTTATAATCCCTTTTCTCTTCACACCCAACTCTAATTTACCAATAAGGCAGAGATTGAGACATTGCCCATCCATGACAATTTTAGCATCAAAAAATACATCAAAATATTACTATCTTTTTCACTATCCATAATTTGAAGATATTTATTATTTGCTTTAGCATATCTTTTGAACATACTTGTGAATATTCCACCTCTCTTAGACTCTCAATCATCAAAAGCATATCTATCATCAACTGATTAAAATCAATATTTGTTTTGTCATTTTCACATTTCACTCCAAGCTAAACAGGAGCTGTGAAATAGTGAGCAGGATCTAATCCATAAATTTTATTGAATGACAGAGTGGATCTAAAATGCTTCAAACACATAGCTAACAATAAAACATCTGTTTTAGATACAAATCAATATATTCTTCACAAGGTTCCTTATCTTAAATATTTCCAAATTTTGTGCGTGTTATATTCCTATCACTTATCTCTTCTTCTAAAGGTTATTATAGAAACTTTCTTTTGAGGAAGTTGTGTTTCTTTATATCTCATAAATGAATTCATAAATCATAAGGATAATTCCCTTCCTTGAAGAATTTCTCTTTACTGAATTTCATCCTTGTTTAATTCCTCCTAGTTTAGAATTCCTCTTTAATCAGAATTTCATTCATTGTTTGAAATTTTCTTACCAATTTAGAATTTCATCTTCAGTAAGAATTTCTTCATTAATTTCCTCATTAATTAGAAATTTCTCTTTACTTTGAATTCTCTCTTTAATCTGAATTTCCTCTTTAGTTAGAAATTCCTCTTTTGGAAAGAATGAATTAAGATTTGAAAAGAGCCTGGGAGCTTAGATTTGATGCTCAGGTTGGCTAGTGGTGTTCCCATAAACTTGTAAGAATCTAGCCTAAATACGGTTATGGTTTTGTGAATATCATTTTTGCAAAGAAATATACTTTTGACTTGTGTGTTATGGCAGAAATATCCCTGGTGTTTTTGAAAAGTTCATTTATAAATAGAAATGTGTAATCATAGTTGGCGCTGTGTGAAGAAAGACTGGAAATAAAAGAAGTAATTTAAATAATTAAGATTACACAGGAATGAGCGGAGACCTCTATATTTACCAGTAAGAAAATGACAAGATCCTAACTTTAGACTCCTCAATTCCTCCCACAAATTGACAGATATGGTTCTTTTAATTCTAATTTTTCTCTTTGGTTAATTTCCATCGGTTCATTTGTTTCTTTCATTAATTTAGTTAGTCTTATACAATCCTTTTTAATGTTTTAAGCAACTCTTGTGAAGCATTTTTTTCCACGATAATGTTAAGTTTATTATACTTCTCCACAGATGATTTGATATAATAACAGAAACCACAAGGAAATGTTTTGATATTTATTTGTATATGACTTTTGGATTAGGAGAAGCATAACATTTAATCTTTTTTAAGGTTACATTCAATCAGCGTATATCACAAATGGGTCATGTACGATTTTTAAAATCTTCAAAATAAATCTTTTTACCAGGTTAGGCATTGTAATTACAGCTGATTTTGAATTACTAAAATTTTGAATGTTTTCTAATCGTTCTTGTATGAAATGAATTTAAGACATCGCTTACAAGGATATATTTTGTTTGCTGTTCTGATACATGAGAAGAGATTAATCTTGATAAATTTTATTGAATGTATGTATAATGTAATTCTTTCCAACACTAAAATATAAAAGATCAAATGTGTCTCTTCATTTTATAGTTGTTGAAATTTTAATATTTGAACTTTGTTTGTATCCGTTAATCCGTATACATAATAGAAAGATTATTCTTTTTCTCAATTAGAATCTGTTAGTGGCATTGGGAATTTAAAATCTTAATGTCCAAGTATTCCTCATATTTCAATATATTGTTTTACCTCTTTCTGAATTACATTTTTGGTGAGTAAGTGAGCAAGAACAGACCAAGAAACATTTATTATCATTGTTTCTAATATTAACAACTGCCTTCTTTAATTTATTTCTTTTGGTAATTCAATATAAGAAGAAGCTTCAGAGGGTGATTTTTAGAATGTGTATATCTTAAAAAGAGATTTTTTAAGTTAAAATCCACTTCCTACCAACGTATTGATCAACATCCTCCCTGTTCTTGATAGTTCCTTCATAAACCCACTATTCAAAATTTGAAATGATGTTATAAAATAAAGATCTGTTCTCATATAGGAGTTTTGTCCTCATCTTGTCCTTTTCATATTCATTTCACTCCCATCATAAAACTTTAAAGTTTTCATTTCTTTTAATGTTTTTAATAACTTTTCAAACATCGGTTTTTTCACTATTTCAATTGATTCAGTATTGATGAATGGACCGGGTTCCCAAATTGAAAATTCCTTATTTTTATATGTCTTTAAATGCCCATCAGTGTTTCAATTATGCTCCTTATTAAACATCATTTTCTTGTGTTTTTGTGATCAAGATGTCTGTTATAACTACTCTTCAAAACATCCTTTGAGCAGATATCACCAATGTGTTTCTTTCCAACTCAAGAGGAGCTATTGATGAAATAGATAATGTGTGTTTGTTGGTTCGGAGTGTTTTTCTATAATGTTAATTTCGTGATTACAAACATGCGCAGTAGGTTTGTATTCACCATATTTAAATATAATAAAACTTTGCTTAAACTAAAATTTCTTGATGAAAAATTTCGTTTATTTTACAGGTGAATCTGTGCTTTAAAACCATTTATCCTCAACTTTTTTCACTTAATAAATACAATGTTTCAAGACACAACAAGACAAGTTCAAATCATCTCCCTTCATTTTTATAAGATACTGAGAAATTATGTCAAGGATGTAAAATTGAAACAAGATAAATATAACAACTAATTGGATAAAACAATTAAGGCGGAATGTATAGTTTCTCAATTTACTTCAGTGAAGGGCTTTTAGTATCCTGGATGAACATAATTAAAGTAGCTCTAACAAAAGTTTCTCCTCTCCTTCTGGCATATGTTCAAATACTAGAAATAAAGCATGAACAAGCACAAAGTAATCAAAAAAACAAAAAACCTAGGATGAAGCTTAGAAGAAAAGATAAGACCAAATCTGTAATATGCAAGGAGAATGTGTATTTTTTTTCAAACAACCCTAAAGATGTAAATCCTGATGAAATAAAGGATGTTAATATATAGGTGAAATGACATTTCGTTCATAGTAGTTAAGGATCATTTTAAAATTACCTTTAATATAAAAAATGTTGTAGTTGAATCTGGTAATGAAAAAAAGTATAATAGATACGATGGTAATATTATTAAATATGAGTCAATTGCAACTGAAGTATAATGATTTAAGTTTAAGTAAAGTCTTTACTTTATAAATTGGAATAGTTTACTCGATTTTGGCCTCGAATTCCCTGGATTCTCCATATGACAAGTTTTGAAATTGTCCTGCGTGTGAAAGACGGGGATTAAACACAGAGTCAAAAGCCTATAACAATGTATATTCTGTGATTATCTCTAATTAATGATAATAAAAATAATAAAAAGGAAGAATAATTCTTTAGATTTACAAACGCAAAAATGACATTATTTACAGATTGATTAGAGAAGATGAATGTAAGTATGAGGGTGATAACACACCTTCCTTACAGGGAAGAAACTGAACGTATTAGAAGAAATGTCAAGGATTTGTTGTTAATATATTATTCATGGATGTATTTCAGGGAAAATCAACACAAAGATATGCATAAATATAAAATGGATTATCTGAATAACCTGACAACTAGATAAAACTATAGAGTTTCTAAAAAAAGCCAATAACAAATTAATAACCTGTTTTCCAATATATAAATGAAATGAATTTTTACCCATTTGGGAAATAAGAATAAAATTATTAACAACGCATAAAAATCCCTCCCAAATTCATTAAGAATGCTCATAGTTGGTTCAAGCGGATGTGGAAAAACCTGCTTACTTTTAAAAAGATCCCTCACTCCTAACTTTCTTAGATTAGAATAATTTAAATAATTTTCACAAAGTCGAGTTTTCAACGCAGAGTATGCAACTACTCTCACAAGGTTTTAATGCTGGACTTCAAAAGAAGATATATTGGTTTATTTAAATTCAAAAAACCTAAATGATATAACATTGAGATATAATACACTATTTTTGTGATACACAGATGTAAAAAGAAATCAAAACCAATAACTTGTATTCTAGTGATAATAACGGTGATATACGTCCTCCAAGATTTGGAAAATCAAAAAGAACCTCGTCATCTTTGATGATTGTGTTAATGAGAGAAACCAAACGGTAATGGACAGCTACTACACAGAGGGAGACATTCCTTCGTGTAATTGTAATTTATCTAGTCAATGTACTTTCAACTTCCTCGTCGTTCAATCAGAAACAAATGCCTAAATACTTTTATTTTGTTCAAGTTAAATTCAATAGATATTAAAACATCTTTGGAGAATAATTCTACATTATGTAGTAAAAAGGAATTTGGGAGATTCACATGAAGGCACACACTGAAAAATATAAATATATGTGTGAAAACAAGATGAGATATTACAGGGATATATTTTTTGTTTTATAAAACAATACAATTACAACTATTATTATAAATCTTTGTGGTAAATCTGCTTTTGGAAAAACTTTCATAAATCTAGGTCTTGTGTAGACAAATAAGAATATTTGTAAATTTACTTAAAAACACGCTGTGATACGCATTGTACAACAACAACAGAGCAATAAACCTGGAAAGTAAAGGTGAAGATTATCACTATATTCAGTGGAAGGAACATATGCGATTGATGCGAATGAAAGGTCAAATATTTTGAGGAGGTTTCTCTTGTACAACAACATATTCACATTGTAGAGTGAGTAAGGAAACAAAATCGGTGGTCTTGGGATATAGAAACTAATCCAGAAGGAACGAGCAAAATTATTAAACAGCTGAGCGGAGTGAAGATTTTATCATTCGTTTTTGATGTTGATGAAAGAAACTCAACGCAAACGTATGAAAGAGAGATGCAAAGTATTAGTGAAGAAGAAATTACACTCGTATTAATGTTAATAAAGAATTTGATGATTATTTAAAGAAAAGGATTTATTTGAACACATCTACTGGATGATGAAGAAAAGGAAAATTTCCCTGTTGATCTTTACAATCATTAAATATATTTTCCAATAAATAAATGGATGCGAAGAAAGAGGCAAGAAGATTAAGGAACATCAGAGTTGGTTTCAACAAAGTTGCAAAACAACAGGAAAGACATAAGAAGAAACGCAGACAAAAACTACGGTGAAGAAGCATTTGAAAGAAAACAAGCGAAATTTTTTAAAACCATTTTAAAAACTTCCCAAGAAAAATTATAGAGATTTCCACAGTTCCCACAATAAAATATACTCCGAGAAAGCCTCCAAAATGTTAAAAGATTTCAGTCAAATGACGGAGGGAAGAATTAGAGCATATAGGAGAATTTAGAATATGATGATGAAGGATTATTTCAACAATGAGAGATGGAATGCCCCCTGATATATGTGAATGTCTTCAAAAACAAATGAAATATTCAGTGATTCAAAAACGGCAAAGCAGGACTCTCCAAAGAACAACCAGAATATTCATCTTGTTCAAGAAAGTCATTGATATTTAATGATGAATTAAGGTTCTTTGAAGTTCTGCCAACCTCCCTGTCAAACTAACTCCGAATTAATGTTCTTCTCACAAAAGATGGAAGACAAGGTTCACTGTGAGGGATGAATCAAAGTATATTGATAAATCCATTGGATATGAAAAAATGATAATGATAAAGTATATATGGATCTGCTGAACCTGTTTATTATAGGGTTATTCTTTCTGGTAAAAGTAGGAAGATGAGAGGAGAAAACACATTATTCAGGCTTTAAGTATCCTTGGTTCACAGGTGTTACAGTTTTTCTTTCCAAATGACCCATCACAATTAGTTTTAATAGACGTTATGTTGTTTAGGTAGTAAGAAGGCTGGATAACAATTGTTTTAAGAAGCATCAGCCATTTAGACCAGTTTGATGAACATGAAATAATTAAAAATATCAATATAAAAGACATTTATCCTCATATTAAATAAGATGAGAAGCACAATCCTTAGTTTCAATTTCACAACAAGCGACCAACATCTCATTCCCATACCCCCACTACAACTTGACACAACAAAAGACCTAGAGGCATCTTTTATGTCTATGGAAACTTATAATACGCTTATTTAATATAACTGAGAAAAATGATAAAGTTTAGTTATAACCGGGAAATGGATACAAAACGATAACAGTCTCACCCGGAGCATATGAGATTTTCTCAATATCTCCGAATTGCTCGACTTTATGAAAGAACAGGGTGATGAAACCAAAAAAATATTGTTATAGACATTCAAAAACTACTTTCAAAATCAACGATTAAACCTAAAAAATAACTACAAGGTATTTCACAATGAATAATTCAATTTAGAGAAAGTTTATTTTGTTCTCCTCAAAAAAGATTGAAACTAATGGGAGAACGTTTACAGTGATAGTCATTCATAATATCCTCAGGAAATAAATCGTATTAAGTTCACTGTGATTTGATTGATGGTGCTTATAAGTGATGGAAAAAACAAATACATATTTTCATTCAGTCATCCTCAACCGCCAATTGGTTATAAAATTCATATGGAACCTAAAAATTTGGTTTATCTCCCTGTGTCAGGAAAACCATACACAGAGTAAATTTTAGGATAACCGACCAAGATATCGTATGATTTCTTTTAATGGAGAAGTTAATATTATAGAATTCACCTACGTGAAGTTTTCCAATAATAAATACGATGGTTATTGTGAGAAACAACGATTGGGAAAATATAAAATAATTACAGGGTATGGATGTTCTTTCCCCTACTACAAGGGTGAAGGTATGTATCTTGGTTAGAAGGATACTATAACCTAGAGACAAAGGGGTGTCGGACATCAATTTAGAGGAGATGGACTAATTTTGATACTCTAATGGTATCGGTTAACTATCTTAAACATAAAGACCTAATTGGTTCAACTGCTTCTGCTGTGGGAAATGTAGCAGGTGCTATAATGGAGATATAAAGATGCCCAAAAGGAATCTCATAAATTACAAGCAATAAAAGAAATTAAGAAGCAAAACTCAGTTGATCTGCCGCCAAGAACGACAGAAAATAATTCGATACTTGGATCAGGGTTCAAAAGTTTTAACATCTTTTTTCCTAAATAGAATACAAGTATGTGAAGCATATTGATATATCTATGATTTGGATGATACTAATTATTATCTTCAAGACCCACTAAAAACAGAAGATTACTTCAAGGTAAAGTGCAATAACTGGAACAGACTGGATGCAAAATTGGTACAAAAATTTGAAAATAAATCATGCAACAACCTATTTGAATCTATCCGAAAGTTCTTGGTTGTGTTAAATTTAAATTCACTAAGGCTGGATAACACAAACGCTACACCGAAATGATTTCTTCTGGAAAATGTTTTGATAGTGGTTCGTTTGTACATTGGAAACACAAGAAGTTGAAGCGTTATTATGTCCTCTGCTGTGATCTGAAATGATGAAATTTACACGATATAGCATTCAGTATAGAATGGGAAAAGGGGTCTGTCGAAGTTTTATTCCTGATTGTCAACGAACAAACAAGACCCTGGATATACTCAAAGGAAAGCGATGTATAATGATGATACAAAAGCAGAAAATAGTTTTACTGTGGCAGTTCCTCTTTAACAAGGTAATTTGGTTTTGTGAATCATGATAAAGTTCTGTAATGGTCCCTTAAAAATTAGATTTCAACTAACAAAGAAGATCAGAATAGATTGCTTTTGGTGTTGGTAGTGCTTTTGGTGAACAGAATATAATTTGTCATTGAGGAAATGAGTTGGTATATCAGTGAATATACTCCTAAATCTAAAACAGAAGAGATGTTGAATAGAAAGACTTAACTCAAAGAAAACCACCAGTGTATCATACCTACAAAAGAAGTTGTCAACACGTTAAATCTAAACCAAACCACTTACCGTGAATTTGGGTGTTCTGGAAGGAAAGCCACCATCATCTGGTGGATCATTTTTTAAAAAGCCAGATGGTGCATACTCGACTGAAAGAAAATGCATTGATGATCGCTAAGGTGAAACAACTTCGCGTTTCTCTATATGGAGACAATTTTATCCACGAATAGATTGGAAATTAATTGGAAAAAAATGATTTTGCTGAAAGCATACAAGCTTACGCAAAGGGTGTGAAAACTACATGAAATAAAGGACCTATTTGGATATGACAGCATTTAAAAAGTTGTATACTCAATCTAGCGTTGACCTGAGCGCTCAAAAGGAACTATAATCTAATCGAGTGGTACTTCCCTATACATTGAAAGAAGAGAGAGTGAAGAAGTTGATACATATTGTTTGCCTTTTGAAGAAACAGAATTGCAGATTAATACAGATAAGGTGTTATGATTACTCACATAATTTTTGTTAAATAAATGAGTGGCAAGTAACCATGGGGTATATGTTAATCAAATCAATCCTTCATAAACTATCTATCTTGTGTTCAAAATCAAAAGCCTTGTAAACGATTACGTTAATACAATTCAGAGAAAAGGAGCAGTAAGAATGAATGTTTGCTCACAAGAGAACAGGTTAAAATCTTGAATGATTACTGGCTCACTTAAAATTAAAAATGAACAAACCAATGTTGAAAAATATTCAATAAGAAGAGACGAGTTGGAGGATTTTCTCCCATTTCTAATCCTTTATTTGCTGGTTAAGTGCGGTTGAGCATTGAAACGGGTGGTTATTTCAACAGCGGTGAAAACTGCCAACGAAAGCAAGGCTCAACTCCAGGCTCAAAAAGAATTGGAAAGACATAACAAAGAGTTGGAGAAACAAATTAGTGGAAGTGGTGTAATTGTAGATTTGCTTTGAAAAACCTGAAGGTCCTGCCTGATAAAGCGAGATTGTTAAGTTGGAATATTGCTTTCTTCTATGCACAAGCAAGGTGTATAAATTAAAGTAAAGGGGTAATGGATTATATCTTTCTAATAAATAAATGAGCATTGATGAGTGGTTTAAAGAATTTGGAAAGAAACAACATCAAAATTTACAAACTGTCAATATTGTAAGAAATAATTCATAATGTGGTTTATTTGTATGAGAGATGAATTAACAAACGTGCTAACTACAAAGAATATTATATAACTTAGAAGATAATAATGGGAACGTTTCATGGGTTTGTAATTTTTTAATTTCAAAAGACAAATATTATTTTTGATAGTTTTTGGTCTTCCACCACTGTTGAAGTCATAAAATCATTACAGAATGGTGTTTATCAACTTTCAAGTCGCAGAATTAAATTCCAAGTGTTGTGGTCAATTATGTCTATATGTGTTATTTTCCTACTCAACAAAATAAAAAATTTTATGACATTATTTAATCTAATATAAATGACTTTATGTTGGGTAAAAGATGGATCTACTTGTGTATCCAAGAACTGGATATTGATTTATCAAATATTTAACAAAGGCACAGGCTGAACGACATAAAATATATAATATAACCAAAAATATTAATATGAAAAATGCTTATAAATTAAAAATTATCCAAGCCCGACTGACGCGAATGACTTGGTGAGATTAAAGTGATTTATCACATAATATATCCTTAATAAAACGGCTGTGTAATTCGCAAAGATACAGAAGTGTTGATTTTATCTCCAGGTCATACAGAATTACACAGGTCGAATTAAAATAAATTTTTATAAAGAAGGGCGTATCGTTTGTATGAGAATAGAAACTGGGGTAATGTATGATGATTTAGGGTATAATTGTCATTTAAAAATTGACCTAAAAGACCTGGAGCAATTACATCAGTCTCGTAAGGAAGAATATTATCCCTTGGTATAGAGAATGAGTTTTTGTGGAGGCCACATTTGGTCACAACAAATCAAGTATTTAATAAGGGTAAATTATATATGGTTTTGCTCTTGTTTTATATCATGAAGCAGAAACAAAGGATATATTAATAAGTAGGGAAATACAAAATGATTTACTATGGGAAGAGTGGAGGTGTTCGTGTCCATAAATATCCTATCAACCATAATATTCTAATACAATAAAATGAAAAACCAGCAAGAAAGGCCCTTGTCAAGAAATAATCATTCTCCGTGTCAAGCATACCTTCAAAGAAAAGGTATCGGTATTTTAATAAATATGGGGTCTACAACATAAGATGATGTATTTTCAATAAAAGATTGGGCTTTATGCTGATGGTGATAAACCGACAACTTGGAATTAACTAAATGTTAAATAATGAAAAAATGTATAAGTTAAGAAAAAGTAACGGCTCTTTAGGAATTCAAAATAAATTTTATATTGTTTCCTGTTGTAAAAAAAATTATTTTGGCTGATACAGGAATAACAATGAAAATCCTGATGAATATATGTATGATATTCTATTGGGATGTAAGTGATTCAGGATAGTATAGGGATGAGGAAGGAGTTGAAGAGAGAGAAGAGGAGGAAGAGGAGAAGAGAAGAGAAGAGAGAGAAGGAGGAGGAGGGAGAAGAGAGAGGAAAGAGAGAGAAAGAGGAGAAGAAGAAGAGAAAGAGAAGGAGAGAGGAGAAGAAAGAGAAAGAGAAAGAGAGAAGAGAGAGAGGGAGGAAAGAGGAGAGAAGAGAGAGGAGGAGAGGGAGGAAAGCGAGTAACTGAATAAATATCAAAATATGTGAAACCGGTGAGATTAAAAAAGATTTGGTTGTATTATACGAAAATAACGTCAACCCACCGATGGAGGAAAACAAAGAATTGACAAAGTCTATTAGCAATAACTTTCGACAAGATATTGACATCGTTTCAGGGAGAGGATATTGATGTTAATTAAAGTTTTTCATTTTTTTCGTTAATAAATGGTAGGAGAGAGTGAAGGCATTTTCTGAGGATTATTTTGAGTTGATTAAAAATAAGATTCAAATGTGCATGTTGGAAACTAAAAGGTTTTTGCACTCTGCCAGGGAGATTTTCTTCATAAAATAAATGAGTGTTATTGTCTCAAATGTTAAAAAGAAAGACTAATAAAATATTTCATAATATTAAAAGTAAAAATAAGAGGGTTATACAAAAGGTACATTTCGGTGTGTGGTTTAGAAAAAAACATTTATCTCCAACCAAACTCGAGGAGATATACAAAAGTTTTTATGCAGGAAAGTAAGATTACAAACGACTGGAATACCGGGAGGAATTACAATCTACCAGGGTATTCTTTCTGTGGTCCAGGCGACAAGACTTGGATAAAAGACTGATGAGGCAACCAATCCTAAACCATGGAGTAAACCTATCAATAGGGTTGAGAAGTGTGCATGAGCACGATATTGATTATGGGAATACCACACTTGAAAGAAAAGCATGAAGCCGATAGAGAAATATTTGTATAATTTTGTCTCTGATACAAAATCCAACCTTGAGAGAAAAAGTTGATCGTTCATCGTGAAGAAGATGACAGTGGCTAAATTGAAACTAGGACTTGGAAATTCAAAAAAACTTATAGACTCTAATGATGTCATTAAGATTGAAGAGCAATTAGCTGATGATTACATAAACCATATTCACAAAGTTTCAGAGAGGAAAGTTTATTTCCAAGGAATTTGATTATATCTGGTCCGCTGATTTTGATTGAACTCAATAATGATAAGGGGTACAAGTATGCTTTAACCCGTTATTGATTTGAGGAGTAGATACGCATGGGTTTCCCATTAAAAAACAAAACAGGTAATACTCTTATGTTAGCCTTTCAACAGAAATTCATAAAAGTAAGAGAAAACCCTAAAAAAATTGTGGACTGATGGGGGTAGAGAGTTTTATAACAGACATTTATGAATTTCTAAAAAATAACAGTATTACATTAATAGCAGTACCTTTAATGAGGGAAGGCCGTTGGTTGTATGAACGTTTTAATCGTACCTTAAAAGAGAGACTATATAAAAAATTCACACAACTCGGTTCACAACAATGGTTATCTTTTATTCAGGATATTGTGGATAAGTATAATAACACGATTCATACGTCAAACAAATATGAAACCATCAGAAACATTTACAAAATTAAAATTGAAAAAGAGATTAATGTCAGAACCTAAGTTCAAAGTTGGTGATATCGTAAGAATATACAGGTGGAAATCTCATTTTGAAAAAGGTTTTCGTAAACGATGGACTAACGAACTTTTTAAAATTGTTTCTGTAATAGATACGGTTCCTTGGACTTATAAGATAATGATTTGGAAGGGAAAGAGATTTTAGGTCATTTATTCACAGGAATTACAAAAGACAAAACTAAGCAGATAATACCCATGGGAGCAATGGGTTGGCGCTCACTCCCTCCTACTATACACGTTGTGGACACTCGAGGTGTATAACAGTATATAATGTGTCAAGGGGGACGTTCTTAGATCTGTGAACCCCAAACACAGAATCCTCAACTGAATAGTCAAGGCTTAACTTTTATTTGTTGATGTGTGTGTGTGTGTGTGTGTGTGTGTGTGTGTGTGTGTGTGTGTGTCGTGTGTGTGCGGTGTGTGTGTATGTATGTGTGTGTGTGTGTGTGTGTGTGGTGTGTGTGTGTGTGGCGCGCGTGCGTGTGTGCGTGCGTGTGTGTTGTGTGCATGTGTGTGTGTGGCGTGTGTGTATGCGTGTGTGTGTGTGTGCGTGCGTGTGTGTGTGTGTGTGTGTGTGTGCAATGGGAGGCAATGGGTTGGCGCTACTCCCTCCTGCTATACACCATTGTGGACACTCGAGGGCCAAGTCCGAGTGTATAACAGTATTATTGTGTCAAGGGGACGTTCTTAGATCTGTGAACCCCAAACACAGAATCCTCAACTGAATAGTCAAGGCTTAACTTTTTGTTTGTTGATGTGTGTGTGTGTATGTGTGTGTGTGTGTGTGTGTGTGTGCGGTGTGTGCGCGTGTGTGTGCGGTGTGCGTATGTATGTGTGTGTGCATGTGTGTGTGCGTGTGTGTTGCGTGTGTGTGTGTGTGTATGCGTGTGTGTGTGTGCGTGTGTGTGTTGCGTGTGTGTGTATGCGTGTGTGTGTGCGTTGTTGTGTGTGTAGCATGTGTGTGTGTGTGTGTTGTGTGTGTGTGTGTGTGTGTGTGTGTGTCCAACCTCACATTAAATCTCAACCCCACCCTCCACATTCAAAATTTCAACCCCAACGCCCCCAACCCTTGCCAACACAATGTCTTTCAAAATGAGATTTCCACCTATATATATTTTTTATACGTTTTTTTTTTTTTCTCTTCTTCCATTCTGTCTTTTACGGCTTCAGGTTTGATGACGTAGAAAGGGGGAGTAAGCTGCACTATTCTTCCCAGAACTAACAATATATATTTTTTATGTTTTTTTCTCTTCTTCCAATTCTGTCTTTTCAGGCTTTCAGGTTTGATGATGAGAAAGAGGGGGAGTCAGAAACTTTCTTGATAGGTTTAGATCCCAAAGAGTGTAGCATTTCAAGTCTCCAAATAAACCCAACTTTCCAAGTCTCCAAGGTATAACACATTCTGTTGAGTTTCCAAGATACGTATCACATTGTGATTATCAAGCCAGAACCACATTTCAAGTCTCCAAAAATATAACCATACTATCCAAGACTCCAAGGTAGAATCACAATTTCAGAAATATTGTGGTTTCGGTGATAGATCTCACATAGTAATACTGTGGATCATCAAGGAAAACTCCATTTTTCCAATTTTTATGGTTTCAGTGATAGATCTCAACATAGTATAACTGTGGATCATCAAGGAAAACTCATTTTTCCAATTTTATGGGTTTCAGTGATAGATCTACATAGTATAAACTGTGGATCATCAAGGAAAACTCCATTTTTCAAAATGTCTGAAATTTGTGAGTCTCCAAGGTAAAACTTGTATTCTGGCTCATCAAGGTATAACTTGTTCAGTGGGTATGTCTTGATAACTCGCAATGAGTACTATTGTTGTAAAACTCTTTTTCAGGATTTTGCTGGTCTCCAAGGTATAACTCTTTGGTTGGGTCATCAAGGACGAACTCGTTCTGGGGGTCTTGGTCGCTCATGAGGTCTTCAACCAAGCAACAATTTCGCCCAAAGTTGTGGCAAAAGCAGTATTTCTATTCGTATTTCAGATACAATTTCCTGTGAGAGAAAATAATAATGTATTAATTAAGTGATTTAATTATTAAATGAGTCTATGCTTAAATCAAACTGAAAATAGGAAAATAAATCTTACCTCAACAGATAAGAGTTTTGAATCCAATTGATCAGTTGTAGGTTTAGTTCCATAACAGTAGTCATTCTCCAAGGAACCACCAAAGTCATCCCACTCAAGGTCTCGCTCGTTCTGTGGGTCTTGGTCGCTCACAAGGTCTTCAACCAAGTCATTAATTTTCGCCCAAAGTTGTGGCAAAATCGGTATTTTCAGATAACAATTTCCTGTGAGTGAAAATAATAATGTATTAATTAATAATTTAATTATTAAATGAGTTGATGTTTAAAGGAACTGAAATAGGGAAATTAGATCTTACCTCAACAGATAATAGGTTTGAATCCAATTCTTCAACTTGTAAGTTTAGTTCCATACAAGTCATAGAGTTCCAGGCAAGCTCAGCACAGTAGTCCATTCTCAGTAAAGTAAAAATATGTTTAAAATGGAGCCTGGGTTGAGGCTTTTATGGGAAAGACTGGTGGTGTGGTGTTTCCTTTGGAAATCTCTGAGCAAGCCGAGGTAGGCCTTCAAACCCATAACAGGCCAGAATTTCCTAGTGAGTCAGGTGAACTGGTGGGTGTGGTTCCTTTGGAAATTCCTCTGAGCAAGCCGAGGTAGGCCTTCAAACCCATAACAGGTCAGAATTTCCTAGTGAGTCAGGGATGAACTGGAAATGATGTAAGAGTAGGGCGGGGCTTAGCAAAAGTGGGCGGGGCTTATGGAAAAGTGGGCGTGGTCTATGGAAAATATCTCGGGAAAAGTGGGCGGGGCTTATGAAAGTGGGCGGGCTTAGAAAAGTGGGCGGGCTATGCAAAAAATAATCTGAGGATCAGGAGGTGGTCAGATGAGATCATTAAGAGAAGTTTATCATTTCGTAATGGCACAAAAAGGGGTATCTTGAAAAATATAAAGATTCAAATGTTTTGTTTTTAAATATTTTAGATGGGGATTATTGTGCAAAGAAAATTAAACTATTAAAGGAATTTGAGAATGAACAAATGTTATAGGTTCAATGAGTGAGCTAAACAATATGCATTGGTTATTTGAAAAAGAGTGTCCCTAGGTTAAAAGGGGAGACAAATAATATATCCTGGGATAAAAGGGGGTGTAATTTTAAGGGAAAAAAAGTGAATCGCTGAAAATCCCCCATTCATTTACATGGGGAAAAGTGAGCCAGAATCAGTATATCCACCCTACTAACGTCCTATTGGATCACTTGAAATCATGAGTGAGCATCAGCACATGTGAACAGCTTCTGATCTCGACATATCATCATGAACTCGAAGTCTATAATCCCGACTCGATCATTAATTTTAATCAAAGTTTGCAATCAACTAACTCGCTCAATTGGCTGAGTGGTAATACTCTGAATGATATAGTTTGCAAAAGATTAGGCCCTGTGACAAACACTAATTTCAGGTTGACCAAACCGAAACTACAAAACAAGAGCTGAGGCAGTTGGAAAAATGAAAAGCTCTGATTTGAATGAAAAGTAAGGAACATGGACAAGGTATGTACGTACATTCTGCATTCAAAGTTCCTGATGGGTAAATAATTGAGCAGAGAAAAAATATTTTAAGATAATCATTGAATATCATGAACATTCCCACAAAATGACAAACGTTACAAAATTAGCGATGGCTAACTTAGCTAAGGCTAACTCCACACATGTCTTCTTCTACTCCAGTAGCCAATGTGCGGCTCTCAACGGAATCCTTCAATCTCCTCTCCCTGTCATGTTCTGGGCCCAGTCCTATTCCTGATCTTCATAAATGATCTCTCTGACTCTCTGGAAAATTCCCTTTATGGATTTAATGATGACTCCACCCTCTGCCATGATATCCCTCGGCCTTCAGATAGGCAGGCTGCAGCCTCTTCCCTCTCTTCAAACTTTGATAAAGTCACAAACTGGTCAAACACTTGGAATATGTCTTTCAATCCAGATAAATCTCTCTCTCACCCTGTCTCTCCAAAAGGACCATCTGGCAAAACCCCCAATCGACTTTTTTTTAGCAATCCTCTTGAGAAAGTTCAGTCACTCAAATGATTGGGTCTCACTCTCCGCCATGATCTCTCTTGGGCAAGCCACATTTTAAAGTTGGCCTCCAAAGTCAGATGCCGACTGGGCATCCTTCATCATGCAAAGTCCTTCCTTGGCACACCTGAGCAACTACCTGCAAGGCTTTCATCCACAGCTCAATGGAGGACTGCTCTCCCTTCTCGGCTGGCACCCCAGCCACACACCTTGTTTAATGCCACTGAAACCAAGGCCTTCAAGATTATTGAAATATTCCACTCTGAAGCTGAGTCTATGGGGTTTGTCACTTTCCCATCGCAGACAGGTTGGTAGTCTCTTTCAGACAGGTCGGTAGTCCACCATCAACTCCCTTCTGGTGAAACTCTCAAAATCCAGAATCACTGCTCACCTCTACTCATTGATTTGTCTGTTTTTTCCCACCTGTGGACTCAACTTCCACATTCTCATCAATCTCACTCTTTCCTCCAATCTTCAAGACAGCTGTTCTCCACCTTCTCAGATCATCCCCCATCCAAAACCATAATCATTTCCACCCACATTAACCCCCTCCCCACCTCAAGCCCACCTACTTCAAAATTTACAGTTTTTCCTTCCTGAGTGTATACATCTTGTCTGTATACATCTTGTCCACCCCATGAGTCCTCCCCTTCCTCACATTTGTCCAAGTCTCCCTCTATTTTTGTTCTTCAACCCTGCTGTTGGTGTTTCCCCCTCTCTCTCTCTTCTCTTTCTTTTTGTTCTATTCAGCGTCCTGATCCGTTCAGTGCTCTAGCTCTAACACGACCCTTAACTCCGTGAATTCCACTGGACAGGTATTTATTTCCATTGAGAGCAGCTTTTCTGCACTGAATAGTTTTACACATTATTCTGTGCAATGAGGTCTTTTTTTTAATTTTGCATACAAAATATTTGTTCATGGGAGAGCAAGTTCACAATAGGAAAAGGTACCATACAGTCAGTCATTGCCATTAGAGTTACGTTCTTGAAAAGTGTGACTTTAACTGAAATGACTTTTGCGAATCCAATTTCCCCAGAACAATTAATCATGGAGTATGGTAGTACTGCAATTTGAGGGATGATGTGGCAAACATAGGTGCCCATTCAAATGTGCCACAATGTTAAGCTTATAAACTACTGTAGAGTGAAGTCTTAACATTTAAAAGCCATAACTTTATTCTCGAGCATTTTCTGAACTACCAAGACTTAAAAAGATGCCAGAATACATTGCTAAAGTACCACAACGAGAAATCACTAAAATGCCAGTTTGTACTTCTTCTGATGCTTCTTCTCCTCTCAAACTAATGTAAAACTGTAGCCCAACCTGCCTCAATAACTGCTGAAGCTGGGATGGTGATTCTAACGTGAAGAAGTTACTTTGTCTCTGGGCAAGTGCACGTAACCCAAAATTAAAAAATATATCAAACATTCATCGTTTTATTTTGAAAATAAATCGAACGTAAATGTGGACTCAACCAAAGCAGCCCAGGATTGTGGGAAGGGGGTGGGGGGGGTTGAATTGACACTGGACACAACCATTCCAAAAGCGATACATGTCCAAAGCATCACCCAATTCAACTGAAACAAATATTTAAACAAGCCGGTAGGCGACATGATGCTCGCTCTAGATGGAAAGCTGGCCGACGGACTAGCCGATATTCATGTACATGCTATCAATCAATTTAGCACAATAAATATGATTATCACAGCCCTCTTAGTTTGTGCCCAGAAACCCCCTTGTGAAATTTCAGGCATGTTTCCAAAGAGACTCTAACAAATGGCAGCCCTGGTAATTCCATTTATCTATTCGCTAAAGATTTTATTTTTTATTGATGCTGTAAGACATTCTCCTTGGGCACAAAAAAACAGGTCCCTCGGAGGTCCAGTTTTGGAGGTATTGATTTTTTTGTACAGTCCAAAATAAGTGTACGATGTACGATAAAGTATTTTAGCCGTTGCTAAGCAACGGAGGTGTGCATAGCAACCATTCATTTTTGTGTACATGCTAGCCACATTGTACACATTTCACCCAATTTCATCAAAATCAGACTCTTTCTCTTAGAGATATTCGCAATTAACCGTTTCTGAAATGTTCGACATGTACTCCCCAAAACCTATCTCCTCCTACAAATATTTTTTGTTAGGGCTGCAAATTGGCATGAAGGGAGCAGATAGATTGCGCACAGAACTCTAAGCTTCGTTTCGATTTATTTTTCGATTTTTTTCGATTTTTACCACTTTAAAGGGCCGTTGCTTGCGTGCAGGGCCGGGTCCATATTCGAAAGCACACGATTCCAGAAATATGGTCCTACCTACCAAATTTCATTGGAATCGGTTGAGTGGTTTAGCCCCTAGGCTTGACCAAAGTTTCGCGACAGACAGACAGATGGAAATGTCCAGAATAAGGGTGCTCTAAGAGCAGCCAACAATTTAATAACATAGATTGATTTAATCCACACCAAAATAACGAAATATATAAAGCATTAAGCGTTTTATTATTCTTTTTAAATGATAATCACATCGTTTAATCCACACAGTGGACTGAACCAAAAGCCAGGATTGAGAAGGGGGGTGGGGGGAGCGGTGGAATGTACCATCAGCCAAATTTGATGACATTGATGGTTTGAATCCATACCAAAATATATAAAACATTCATCATTTTATTACTTAAAAAATTGCAGAAACAAACAAAAAAACCGTTAATAAAAAAGTAAAAACATAGAAGGATGAAATGTCAAATAAACAACCAAACATGGTACGAATGGCACCACATTACGGTGCCACAATATGACACCACCATACTCTTATGGATTACCATGACGACATCTTTTCAACATTTTACTTTTATTGTGGGATTGCGATGGATGAAGAAGATGAATGAAGAAGAAGAATGACAATGAAGAATGACACCACATTATGATTCCACAATACGACACCACAATCCTCTTCTGGATTAGCATCATGCTACATTTTCACTCTATCTTTTGATTCTATTTAGCCGCACACAAAGGCCTTGTAGACTATGTGTCGTTCTGATTTTGCAGTGAATGATGAGTCGTCATCTGGCTTTGGAGGCCAGCTTTCCTCTATAGCCACCCCAGGAGAGCTGGTTGCTGATGGTGAGGCCCCGAAGTTCAAGAGACTGAATCTCTTCCAGTGACTTAGAGTGGAAATTTTTAAGTGGATTTGTTTGCTGATTGTTTTGGAGTGACCGAGTTTAGCATTGCAGCAGCAGACCCTAAGACTCATGCTGCATCCAGTAGAAAGTGCTTGGAGATGACACAACCATGACCACATAGCTTATCTGATCCACTCTTGTTTCAAAATACACAAAAGGTGGAGGACTCAGAGGATCACCAAAGTTAAAGAACACAGATGCAGGGAAAGCTTATTGAAGGTAACTGATTCGAATGTGAATCCCTCACTCCCAATGATATGAAGTACCAATTTAATAATTTTACTGGGAAAGATGAGTTGAGTAGTTCCAGAAATAGTGAGCATTTTGTGATTCACTGTGAACAAAGAAACCAGTTTAATGGGTTGATGAAAAATGCTCCAAATAACATGAATTCCCTTGTGGGCATTCTTTTATCAGTGACAGGCAGGAGTGATCGTAAGTACGTGAAAAATGAGGTGTTTTAGCAAATGATCCTGAGCGGTGTCAGCGTTTTGAACATGAATACTGTAATAACTAGAAGAGCACTTGGTAGAGCGCAAACCTCCGCCATGCAATTCCTGATCCACGAGAACATATCGGGCCCATTTCGTTTTTGAAATATCATGCTATACAGTCCCAATTCGTTTTTGAAATATCATGCTATACAGTCCCATTTCGTTTTTGAAATATCATGCTATAGTATACAGTCCCATTTCGTTTTTGGCCCGATCTCACAATGGTGAAGAATCACTTGAAAAATTCAATTATTACTTTATCCAAATCTGGATTCGGATCTTCACCCAACTCGAATCAATTTGTCCTTGTCACACACCCAACCTGTCGACAAAATTTCATCCGGATCCGTCCACAACTTTTTGAGATATCCTGTACACAGATAAACAGACAGAAAGGGGTGAAAACATAACCTCCTTCACCTTCAGTGGCGGAGGTAATGAAGTTTGTTTCGAAGATCAACAATTAGTACCTGGCGTGAAACCGCAAATCGTTAAACCACGGGTAGCTTAAGCACCGGGCTGGCCACTCGTACCTGTTGTAGGTGGCCACCTTCTCATCTTGTCCACAAATTAATTAACCATTTTGGCAGTGCATCAGAGCTGAACATTCATGTATTAATGTATGTAATGTATGTAAGAGAGAGAGAGAGAGGAGGATGAGAGAGGAGAGAAGAGAGAGAGAGGAGAGAGAGAGAGAAGAAGAGAGAAGAGAGAGAGGACAGAGAGAAAGGACAGAGAGAGACAGAGAGAGAGAAGAGAGAGAGACAAGAGAGAGAGAGAGAGAGACAGGGAGAGAGGACAGAGGAGAGGACAGGAGAGAGAGACAGAGAGAGAGACAGAGAGAGAGAGACAGAGAGAGAGACAGAGAGAGAGAGACAGAGAGAGGAGAGAGACAGAGAGAGGAGGACAGAGAGGGAGGAGGAAGAGAGAGAGAACAGAGAGAAGACAAGAAGAGACAGAGAGAGAGACAGAGACAGAGACAGAGACAGAGAGAGAAAGAGAGAGAGAGAGATAGACAGAGATAAGACAGAGATAGACAGAGATAGACAGAGATAGGACAGGAGATAGAAGAGATAGACAGAAGAGGGACAGAGGACTTTTATTACAAAAATTGTTTGCCTCACATGTCGAGGCTCACACAGTTGTACACAATTTTCATAAACAAACAACAAGAAAGTTTAGACAAGGGTATACAGTAAACTAACTAGTAAGTGAATTTTAACTGACCCTCAGATACTTTACAGAAAAGCATTGTTTATACACCGTTGGGGTCTCAAACAACCTGTAACTGAGGCAACACCAGAACTCCAGTTTGATTCTTGAAACACAAAGGGCTTTAACAACCTCTAAGCTATCTGTTTGTATACAAATATTACACATTTTTGATTTTCTGTTTTTATATATAGCAAGCTTAGCTTGTGAAAGGAAAAAAATGAATTGGATTGCCGTTGAGAGGTTGAGGGGCATAAATCGGGCCAAAATAAAGGTGGAAAATCAAAATTACTCGAGAGACATGCCAAAAGCATCTTCAGGAAAACAAATAAGGGGTTAAACGTTTACAGCGTATAATACGGTGAGGTAGTGTTTCGGTTTGTCCCAGAGGGACATTGCTCACTTTTGTTTGTGAAAACCAGTGAATTAGAGAATTTGTTGGCAACACCCAATGTGCGATTCTCCTTGGAGATCTCCAACCCGTTTTGGTACAGGCGGTCTATAGTACCAATTCCAAATAGAATAAAGGGGAGGCGTTTTTGGTAAGACTGTGACCCCATCTACAGGATCGGGGGGACAAAAGAGGGAAAAAGGACTTTTAGGCATTGCATGTTCAGGTTTTTCTACGTTATTCCCGAAAAAGGATCCGAGATCGGCCAAAAATAGGTTCTAGACTAGTAGAGCCAGTAGATAAAGGTTTGGGAAAGGTGGGGAAAAAGTCAGAGGTGGGTATGAGGGTTTTTTCCACAATTTTTTGTGAGGCACAGTTCGGTGTGTAGTACCGATTTTAGCACGCCTGTCCACTTTGCGCACATGATCTAATGCCACCTCTGTCGCAAGAGCAGTGGTACTTAGCCACCTATCATTGGTGACATTCTTCAAGTGGCACACTCTTCGTTACTGTATTTTATGAATGCTGAATGAAAGCATTTTCCTTCATTGCCTTCAAATAAACTGTTGTGAAAAGTGGCTCGTTGAAGAACATGGGTTCAGTGTAGGTCGAGGGGTCACGACGGCAGCCGAAAGCTTGCCATGCATTGAGTAGGCTTCCGTGAAAAGCAGGTAACCCAGATAAATCCATCTTGGTGAGTCATCAATAACACACTCTTGTGCAAAGTTCAATTTGCCAGCTCTGTCGGAAGATGCAACTGGTGAGTTGTTCCCAGACCAAACAGGGTTCATACAAGAAGCGCCATACTGTCGCCAGCCGGAAAGCCATGATGCGGCACTTGACATTCACGAGTCCTTGGCCCACCTTCAGCCATCGGTAAGTTCAGGATTTCCGGTCGGCAGCCAATGCTTTCCAGACCAGAAGAAACGAGTGATGCATTTCTTGGATGTTGTCCACGATGTCTGCAGGTGGGGCTGTGAGGGCAAGAACCTTGTACCATAACTTTGAGGTGACCAGACTGTTGATAACTAGTACCCTGCCTTGGTAGGACAGTTGGCAGAGTAAATTCTTCCATTTCAGTAAAATTGTTCCATGCGTGCCAACAAAACCTTTCCAGTTATGCCTCACAAAATCCGCGCCGGACAAAGAAAACCTCCCAAAAATTTGATCCCATCACTTTTCCAAGAAATATTGCCAGAAGACAAGGAGGGAGAGGGAAGGGGGTGGATAAGGGATAGGTAGAGGTTGGAGCCACAGTGCTTCTGTTTTAGCCCAATTTATTCTGGCTGTGATGCTTTACCAAAGAGATCCAAGGTACTCGTCATCTTAACAATGTTTCTTGCATGATTTATGCAGACAGATGTCATCTGCATAGGCGATGCTTTTTAAGGGATTAGTTCCCATAGTGACACCAGATAAGGATTTACGAAGGGTGTAAGAAGGGTTCAAGAGAAAGAGATTACAATATTCCTGAAAGATGGCAGCCCTGCCTTACCCCTCTCCCAACCCCAAAAGGGGGTACAAGTTCATTGTTCATTTTTTAAAGATTAGTTTGAATAACATAAACTGTATATGTGATAGAAGAGGGGGCCAAACCAAAAGATTTTAAAACTTCAAAAAGGTATGTGTGAGAAACACAGTCAAATGCTTTCTCCTGTCCAAGAAGACCAGGCCACAACTTCCATGATTTATCTTCACAAACATAATTACATCTCGAATAACAGAGATACTATCCTGGATATTACGCCCGGGGACACAGTAGGTTTGTGTCCATATGTATAATATATTTAGTGGAGGTAAAATACGTAAGGCCAAACTTTAGAGAGGATTTTTAGTCTGTACACAGCAGGGGACACTGGCCTCCACTGTGAGATGAGCAAGGGATTCCCTTTTTAGGAATCAAAGTTAGTACAAGCTCTTCTGCAACTGTGGGAGTTCATTCTTCTCCAGGCTCTCTCGGAAGACCGAAGCAATTCAGGTCCAATCAGGTCCCAGAATTTTTTGAGAACCCGCTGGTTAGAACCATCCAGGCCAGGTGATTTCCCTCCATTCAGGCTCTTAAGGGCAGCAGAAAGTTCCTCGAGTGTGAGTGGTGATTCTAAATCCATCTTTTGTCTGGGGATAGAACACTGATACATCCGCCAATTGAGAAACCAGTTCTAAATAAACATCTTTTGCCTGGTAAAGTTTAGAAAAGAAAAGTCTTGCGTCGTTCTTAATTCTACCGGTTAGTAGTGACCGATTATCAGGACGTTTTAAAGCAGTGATTAAGGAATGAGCGATTTTGATTCAAAGTCAAAAAAAACCGGGTTGGGTTATCTAAGAGATGAAGGTGTTGAAGCGTAATCTCGTTAATGCTCCTTGGATGGTTGGTGATTATACTATGAGAAGAGACTTTTCTCATGCAGTCTTAGTTTTTGTTGGGGGCAGGGTGGGTTTTTAGGTTGCTTGAATTTGTGGAATTTCTTTCTCCAGTTCCGCTTTTATTCTGCGTTCTACTTGTGTATTTAAAGAGCAGAATGTTTACAGAAATTTTGAATTTGGACCTTTGTGTTGTCCCACCATAACCGTAGTCTTTAAATTGGGGCTTAGCACCTACTACATTGACCATACACTTTGGAAGGCACTATTAAAAGAGGGGTTGCCTGATATGGAGATGTTAAGTTTCCAAAAAGAGTGGCGATTTGGAGACGAACCTATTCGGTAGCACATGGTGATAAGGTGCTGGTCTGAGAACCAGATGGAGACATTCTCGTGGTAGGTGAGAGGTTAATCAGGTGAATTTATGTAAAACTATCCAGCCGGGCGAGGGCCACCTGATTGTGGCAACTTTACTCCAAGTAAACTGATGGGGTGTTGATTTTGTATCCGCCATATGTCTTGAAGACTAAAATCCCTTATTATGTCAGACAGCAGTCTGGCTGATCCGGGGTGAGGTTCTGCACCATTCCGATACTGCGGCTGAAGGTGCAATTGAAATCACCTCCCATTACGATACATTGCAATGTAATTGCCTCATGTAGAGTTGTAACCTTTTGAAGAAAGTCGGGTCTGTTCCCTTGGAAGGTGCATAGACATTTATAAAGTAAATCGATTTATTGTCAACAAAATCCAGGGAAGCAAGGTAACCTGGGATTATTTCCTGAAATGAAAGTTGTCGAGGGCAAAAGTGCGGACTAAGCAGAAAAGCAACTCCTGCTGTGCGAGAGTGGAATCACTAAAATAACCGGTCTTTTTCATCATTCTATTCCAAAACACTGTGCGATGCTGGAGTAGAGTGGGTTTCTTGTAAAAAAGGCTACTTCTAATTTCCGTTGTTTAATTAGGTTGACTACTTGGAGCATCCTCGACTGGCTTGCTCCACCATTTATGTTTAGGCTGCCAAAGATCACCATAGTGATGAAGAGGTGGCAAGCAAGAAGTGCACGCAGGTCTCATTTCATTTCCATTTTAGCTTTAACAATGTGCTTTTTAAGCATGGACATCACCTGATGGAAAACACAAAAATCATATGACTACATTCTAATAAATAGAAGATGGAGAAGTGCGTGCTTTTTAAGCCTACTTCACTGTGGTTCGGTGAAATGGTAATCATTAGGTCGGCGAATGATATTTTTTTCTGTTTCAAATAAACCATGTAAGTCAGAAAAATATTCCTTTATATCTACAAGTCTTTTCCTAAAAGTATGATTTAGGAATTTAAGGATTTGCGATGGTGAGACATTAGGAGTACTGTTTGTAGGGAATTCTTCGATGTCATCTGGTTCTCTTCTGACATGTCGAAGCACTATCTGGAAAATTTTCAATTTCTAATTCACAAACCATGTTTATACTCTGTAGTATACAGGTATCAGGTTGTTCTGTTTTCGATTGTGATGGGAGGGGTGAGGGAGGCTCTGATTCCACCTTGAGTAATCTAGAAGGGGGAGGAGAGATGGAGTGAGGGAGGGGGGATTGGAGTGAGGGGAGGGGGGGAGGGTGGTAGTATCAGCGTCTGCCTCAGGTTTTCAGGATGCGGTTTTTTCAGAGCTTTGTCAAACACTCAGTATGACTTCGGGGTATTCGATGGAGCAGTTTCCACCATGAGGAGTCGTTGGTGGTTAACTCGTGACACGATTGGGGGGTTCTGGAGACAGTTTTTAATTCTTTTTTCGGTAAGATCATTACATGGTTCAATTTCCTTATCAGAAGTAGGATCTTGACTGTGGTTTCCATTTTTCTCTGGGAGTAAATCCCTTCACCTTGATCTACAACAGGGGGCCATTTCATCATTTGAGAGTGACTCATACCGATTTTCCATTACACCGTGTCCCATAAGCCCGGAGTTGTTTCACTCACAGCCAAAACCACTTTTTTCCTTTATGTGGGTTAAGTTCGTTCTGATCCGTTTTCTTTCCTTAAGGAGGGGGGGAGGCGAGTCGAGAGAGAGGGTGTGGGAGCGGCGGAATCGGAGGGGAAGAGGAAAAAAAAGACGATGAGAAATTTGAACACAAAATCGGGGATACATAACAACTGACTTCACAACCACCGCAGCAGGAAGCTACGGCTCCGGGCCATAGACCAACCGCTTGCCCACAGAAACCCCACCCCAAAACCACCCACACCGCAGCCCGGCCCGAGAGACGAGAGAGAGTACGACGAGAGACCTCGAGACGATCGCAGGAGACGAGAGAGAGGAACAACGAAAGAGCCAGACACGCAGAACCCAAGAAAGACCAAAGAAAACCAGAACCAACCTGTCTGAGATGACAAAGTGATAGGCCCATAGACTCAGCTTCATCGTGGGAGATTCCGATAATCTTAAATGCCTTGGTTTCCACAGCGTCAAGTTGAGCAAGATGTGAGGCAGGGGAGCCATCCCACAAGGGGGAGCAGTACTCCATCAAGCTGCGGATGAAAGCCTTGTAGGTGAACAGGGCTTCAGGTGCGCCAAGGAAGGATATTTATCTTCAAGAGAGCCTGAAGTGTTTGTAAGTTAATTTTGTGTCACGATGCAAAGTTTTTGTATTTGATCTATGTGAGTCATATGTCTGAGAAAATAAGTTATCTTAATTACTCAAATCAGTAAAGATAAGTTAACCAGACCAAGGTTCTCTTGGCATAATGGTTAGAGCAAGTGCTCTCAGTTTTGGAGGTAGGTGGTTCTAACCTGACACCTGACTCCAGCTGTCCTTCACCTTTGGTGGTGGAGATAATAACCATAGGTTCACAACTATTGTGCAGGCTTGATGGGCCTGTGGCCTCCTCTGGCCTCCTCCTGCATTGAAGTTTCTTATACGAGAAGTCATATTATTACTATTATTATAAAATTAATAACCGTTGAGATTTGTACATTGTGGCTTTCGTGTTTATAATTTGGAACAAAAGTTTTCTCAGGAAATGTATACTTACGTGTGGGATGAATGAACCATAAAACAATGATGATGATCGCTACAACAACACTTTCACGTCGAAGGAACTGGGCTGTACGTATTCAGAGTCGTGATGGTACGTGTTGCCCTTGCTCTTGACACGACATTTGGGACGGATTATATTGTTGTGCAGGATGGCATTGTGGTGATTCCAGACAAACGATACACTTAGGCAGTCTGATAATATCTTTCTTGAAGTCTATTCAAGATGTGGCTTTGTACACAAGTTGAGACAAATGGTTGTACAAAGTCAAAATATTCTGTCATTGAGATGTACGTGTGTATGTATATGTGAAGAAGTTTCACGGAAAGTTTCAGGAACTGCTGGAACAGGTGCTGAAAGTGGATGTTTTAATTATTATGGGAGATGGGAATGCAAAAATTGGAGAAGCAGGTGCACCAGGGATTGCAGGAAAGCATGAACTTTGTATCTGAAATGAGCCAGGGGAGCGAATGCTGGAGTTCTGTGTGGATAATGATCTCGTAATTGTAAACACATGGTTCAAACAACCCAAGCACAGCCTGTACACATGGACATCACCTGATGGGAAACACAAAAATCAGATTGACTACATTCTAATCAATAGAAGATGGAGAAGTGCTGTGCAATCTGCCAATACTCTGCCAGGTGCAGACTGTGGGACAGATGATGCACTCCCTGAAGACATTGTAAAAGAAGTGGGCAAAAACAACACCGCAAAAACAAGCAAAAACTAAAACGGCACTCTGTAGAGCGCATACCTCCGCCAGGCTGAACTTTTTTTGTATACATAGTCGAGGCTCATGGAAGAGCCAATATGAGTAAACTGAGTGGATTAGGATGCAACAGTAGGAACAGTAGGACAAAACAAAAGGACAAAAGTAGGACAGTAGGACAAAAGGAACAGTAGATAGAGAGGGGGAGGGGGGGCACCAACAGCAGAGTTGAACACCAAGGTGGAGGGAAACTTGGACAAACAATAGGTGTAGGAAATTTGGGAAATAATGGGATTGGGAAGGGTTGAGGGGGTTAATAGGGGTCGAAAAGATTATGATTTTGGTTGAGGATGATCTGAGATGGTGGTGAACAGCTGTGTTGAAGACCTGGAGTACAGAATGAGATTGAAGAGAATGTGGAAATTGGTTCCACTTGTGGGAAAAGGAGCAACAAATGAGTGTAGGTGATCAGTGATTGGACAAACAGGGGAGCCAGCTTAGAGGGGAGAGCAATACTCCATCAAGCCACGGATGAAACCATTGTTGTTGGTGAATAGGAGTTCAGGTGTGCCAAGGAAGGACTTTGTACGATGGAGGATGCCCAATCGGTGGCTGACTTTGGAGGCCAACGTTGAAATGTGGTTTGCCCATGAAATATCATGGCTGATAGTAAGAATCAGGAGTTTGAATGACTGAACTTCTTACTTCTTCAAGAGGATTGTTAAGAAAGTAGATGGGGCGGGGGGGGTTGTGGGTGTTTGCCAGACTATCCTTTCAGAGAGAGAGAGAGAGAGATAGTGAGAGTGTGAAATTTGTCAGGATTGAAAGACATATTTCAAGTGTTTGACCGGCTTGTGATTTTTGTTCAAGGTATGAAGAGAGGGAAGAGGCCTACAGCCTTTTTGACCCTGTTAGACACTTTTGAACCATAGCACCCTTTAAGACCCCCTTAGACCCTTTAGAACCATTATTACCCTGAAACACCTAAGACCCTGTGGACCTATAGACCCCCATTAGACCATATAGACCCCATTATACCCTTTAGAACACTTAGACCCCTCCGACGCTTTGCAATCCAAAGACCCTACAGACCACGTTGGAACACTTCGACCCCCAAAGACCTTATAGACCCCATTGGACCTTTTTGATCCCTAAGATACTTTTGACGCTGTTCGACCCTTTAGAACCCTAAGCCACCACAGACCCAGTAAGACTCTTTAGAATGCTAAGACCCTCTCGACCCCTAAGACCTTTAAGACCCTTTAGACTCCATTAGACCCTTTAGAACCCTAAGAACCTTAATGCCCTTTAAGACCCCCTAACATCCTTAAAACACCGAACACCCTTTAGAACCCTGAGACACGTAAGACCTTGTCAACTCTACAGACCCCGTTAGACCCTTCAGGACCCTTGGAGCCCTAAGACCCTTAAGACCCCTTTTACCTTTAAGGCAAAGACCCTTAAGACCCATTCAGCCTTTTGACCTTTTATATGTTTTTTATCCCTTTTAGACCCCTAGACCCTTTAGACCCCACAGACCCTTTGGAGCTTACACCCCTGAAGTCCCTTGACTCCCTTTAGACCCCCTTAGACCTTAACACTCTTTGGCCCCCTTGCACCTTTCATATACTTTCGACATGTTAGACATCCTTAGACCCCTTTAGACTGCTTGGACCCTTGACCATTTAGAGCTTTGCACATTTAGACCCCTTAGACACTTACATCCTTTCAGAGATTAAACCCTTTAGACCCTTTCAAACCCTTCAACCCTGTAGACCATAACTACTATTGAAACATACCTTTTGGACCTTTACACACTTTCAGCACACCACACAAACATCTATAGTCTTCTTGCAAAACACAGACTATACTTTTTTCAACAAGTAATGCGCAAACTCTGCCCACCCAGAGGGTGGATACTCTCCTCGTGTACATAAATATATGAACGAGGTGTGTGTGTGTGTGTGTGTGTGTGTGTGTGTGTGTGTGTGTGTCTGGTTTTATTGTAGGGATGATGTATGTGTGTGTTGTGTGTATGTGTATGTAGGTGTATGTGAGTGTGTTTGTGTGTGTGATGTGTGTGTGTATGTGTATGTGTATGTGTGTGTGTGTGTGTGTTGTGTGTGTGATGTGTGTTATGTGTATGTGTGTGTATGTGTGTTGTGTGTGTGTATGTGTATGTGTGTGTTGTGTGTATGTGTGTTGTGTGTGTGATGTGTGTGTGTATGTGTGCATGTGTGTGGATGTGTGTGTGTGTGATGTGTATGTGTTATGTGTGTATGTGTGTGTATGTGTGTATGTTGTGTATGTGTATTGTGTGTATAGTGTGTGTGTATTGTGTGGTGTAGGTGTGTATGTGTGTTGGTGTGTATGTTGTGTGTGTATGTGTGTGTGTATGTGTGTGTGTGTATGTGTGAGTGTATGTGTGTATGTGTGTGTGTATGTGTGTGTATATGTGTGTTGTGATGTGTGTTATGTATGTGTGTGTGAGTGTGTGTATGTGTGTATGTGTGTGTATGTGTAGTGTATGTGTGTATTTGTGTGTGTGTGTGTATGTGTGTGGTGGTATTTGTGTGTGTGTGTGTGTGTGTGTATGTGTGTATGTGTGTTGTGTATGTGATGTATGTGTGTATGTGTGTATGTGTGTGTATGTGTGTAATGTGTGTGTGTATGTGTATGTGTATGTATGTGTGTGTATGTGTGTATGGTGGTTTGTGTGTGTAATGTGGTGTGTATGTGTGTGTATGTGTGTATGTGTGTGTGTGTGATGTGTATGTAGTGTGTGTATGTGTGTATGTGTGGTGTGTGTGTATGTGTGCATGCAACACGCCACATAAGTGCATGTAAAAGGCAAGACAACTATTTTCTATTCATTGTAATCTCATTATAATCTAGCAGATGTCGAAAGGCAGACGAGAGCCCTCCTGACACCAAAAGTATCAATTCTCTTTTTTATTCAGGTCACGTTACAACGACCAAGTTTTGATGGTTTGACATTTTAGCTTTGGAGCTCATTCTGATTTCACATCTTTGTCCCAACTGCTAAAAGATTCCCACTGATCCCCGGAGAGCCTCCAATTGTAGTTTGTTTGTTGTAATGTTTCATAGTATCCATTTCCAAACCTCACTCAAGTCTGGCTCGCTCTGACTGTCATTGATAAAACATCCGCACTGATCCTCAGCTTCCAGATTCTCTTTCCTTCGTTTTTCATGTCATGTGACTTTGACATTTTTCTATTTTCTGCATTATTTAGGCCAAAATCAATGGATACTGACACCTTGATTAGCAAAGCCATCCTTTCCTTTTTACCTCCGCTACTGAAGGAGGAAGGCGGTTATGTTTTCATCCCTGTCTGTCTGTTTGTCTGCTTGTGTTCAGGATATCTCAAAAGTTGTGGACGGATTCGGACAAAACTTGGTGGACATGTTGGGTGTGTGACAAGGAAGAATTGATTCAATTTTGATGAAGATCCGAATCCGGATCTGGATACGAGAATTATTTATTTTTTAAAGTGATTCTTCACCATTGAGAGATAGGGCCAAAAACGATGTCGTACACTGTATAGCATGAAATTTCAAACATGTACTGGGACCGATATGTTCTCATGGATCAGGCATTGCATGGCAGACGTATGTGCTCTCCCGAGTGTCCTTGTAGTTTTTATTATTCAAGCACTACGCCCAGTCACAATGCCTTGTTTTCGATGGTCAGATGATCAGTCCTCAGTTTCAATAATAATTCCCCTCTGTTCGTGCTTCCATGACTTTTCTGGGAGTGTGATGCGGCATTTTTGCAGAAATGGCTGCTTGGATTCCTCTGCATACATTGTCATGCCTTTTATGTGTTCATAGTTCTGATGTGAATTTCTTGCATCCCAAGATGAGGTTCCTGGTGCTTTCTGCTGCAGAACCTGCACTTGTCTGATTGATTCAATCCTGCCATTTTATTAAATCCTTCACTGGCTTGTCCTTGATTTTAGGCAATCATTACACTTGTTCTCCCTCACAGTTAAGCCGCACTCTTCTCACCCACCCCGATGAGCCTTTCTTATCTATTCACAATCTGCCTGCAATCACTCTCACAATTATTGTGGTTTTTTTTGTTTTTTTTTATTTATCATACTCTTTGCAGAACGGTTGTGCTGCCAAAGGGTTATACTGCATGGTTTGCCATTGCCTTCGCCGGGTTGTTTGTCTATGCTCTATCCTTTTAAATGCTAAGTGTCAAGCAGAAGGAGCAGCACATGCCAATTTTAAAGTCTTTGGTATGACTCAGCTGGGATTTGAGCCAACGAACTCCCAGACTCAGAGCGGACACTCCATCACGCTACCGCCTCTGGTTGTTGACATATATATTTGTTAATATTTTGTTTTTATTGTTATTATTGTTTCCCTTGCCTTATTCACAACTTCTCCCATTGGTTGTAACCTCCTTTTGCGGGTGTTAAAAGGCATCTCCCGGTTGTCGGTTCAATCGACACGCTTTTTAAACCCTACATGTTTTGTTGCAACTGCATGGATTATTTTGTCAATGCCATTTTTACTCTACTTGTAAACTTTATCTCCATTCTCTTCACAAATATTTCTCAAGAACACAATTTAATATTTTTTTTGTTCCATCGCTGGTGACATTCAACATCATTTCCATTCATTTTAAAGCTGACCATTCAACCGTAGTGGATGCAAACTTTAATTTATTGCTTGTTTATAGAATCATCTTTATTTAATTCGTCTTTTTAATCAGTGCTATCAATTATATGGGTTCTCTCCATTTAATCTCGAAAGCATTATTCCAGAATTTGTGAGTTGTAATGAATTAATTTTACCTTGAAATTTCTCTGGAACAATATGAAAACATACAAATCCTTCACTTGGCACTTTTTGTAATTTCCTGAATATTTGCCTCATGCACAGTTCATACAGCTGCGGAAATGTCCATCCGTCTCACTTGATTGTATCTTGACTTGATTCTTTTAACTCTCTTCTTGCTGGTTAACCATAATCATCTCCAACTATCATAAATGGTTCAAAATATGGTGTTCCATGAACATTGTAAACTCACAAACACAAAGGATTATTTATTACTAATTTGGTACAGATGTGACATATTCATGCCAATTGGAAGCCCAGCTATAAGAATCAAAAATAAATAAATACCCCTTTGTGAGCCTTCTTCAAAGATAATTTTTTTTTCATTCACAAAGGGATGATACGTCTCCTTTGTTCGTGGATTACAGTCCTCTTTGTGTGTGGTGCACATTTTCAGACATCCGTGGTGTGCGGGAGTTCTTGGAGCACACCTCTCGTCGCGGCGCTGAGGTTTCTCTGCAACGTGTGGACAGCAGCGTGGGTGCCATGATTGCGACGCTTTTCCGGTCGTTAAAAATTGAGGAGCTGAATCGCTATCGTGACACACTGAGAAGGGCCGTGCTGCTTTTGAGTCCCCGACTCGCCCGCACGTTGCTAGCAAAGGTAGGAACAGCACAAAGATTTTCAATATGACATTAAGAAAACATACAAGGGGATGTTGAAGAATTACGAGGAGAAAGCATGATGGGAAGTACTGTAGTGGAAGGAAAGTATATTTGGAAGTGTAATTAAGAAGGGAAGTAGTGCTGTTCGTCTGGAATAATTGGGAAATAGTGAGGAGATGAGAATTGTGATGAAACAGAGATGATGAGGATGTGATCTTCAGTGCACAGTACCTTTTTGTCTTGAATTGTAATTATACTCTGACAATATCTCGCAATCTTGAAGGATGAACATAATCCACTAAAAAAAATGCTTAATTCGTTGAAATCCATTGTGAGAAAAAGAATGCAAGTCGAGATTGAAAACTGGGGAAATCCATTTTCAAAGGTATGGGGGTTTGGTGAGGACGGGAGGGTGTCGTGGGCCCAGTATTACAATGTGGAAGGGGTTTGTTCCCAAAGAACAAGTTTATGTTACTTTGTCCAGTCCATACTAATATACACTCACTCAAAAATAACTGTGCATTACAAAAATATCAAGTTCGAAAATATACCCGAATGTACGCAAAGCTAATACACACGGTTGTATGTACACAAAGCACATTCCATCACTGCATGACATGAATGAGCGAGACTTGACGCACGGGACCATAACTGCATGTGCACCCCGTGTAGGGGCAAGGGGAGCTTCTGATGTCAATTAGTTTTGTGGCCTTAAAGGTTCATTTAGAGCCTTTGCAAATGTTCACACATTTGCCTGTCTTAAGAAGTCTAACGTCCTGCCACGCCTGTCTGCAAATTAATTCCATCAGACACTTGGGATGCTGGAAACTGGGACGACCCAACGAGATGTTGCGCAGCATTTCACATGTTACCGAAACACCATTTCAGCTCTCGTCTGTCAGTTTCAACAACATACTTGTAAGATACTCAGGACTCCATGTTAGGCCAGACCGGAAGTGACGTTTATTCGCGATCACGGAGGCACTTACCAACCACAACCGGAAATCAACATACGTTACATCCCCCCTTCAGGGTGGCAAAAGCAGTGGCCAAAGTTATACAAGTTAGTGTGGAACGCAAAGCGATTCAGCAAGATGAATATATACTTGATAACTTACTAGCCAACCGAGTCAAGACCAATTCAATTCTTAAATCCAACTACAAATCAACTGGTAACCAACTCAGTGCTGACAGAGATCCAAACTTGGTAAAGGCAAAGTTACAATTCATCACAAATCAAGTTTATCTGGTCGACGACTGATACGACCACTTCTAGTACGAGTTACACAAGGGGAGACTGTAGGCCTCGGCGGTGACTGCCCTGTCTGGCTCAGGCAGCTCGACAGAACGCGCAGCGTCGGTATCTGGAGGCTTCAGGTTTGACAAACCGCTTGGCCTCACTGACATCACAGGTAGCATTATCAGCTTCAATGAAAGGCCGATAGAGATTAGCACCCTCGTTGGCTACACTGGTGCTCTTACGTAAATGTCGACGATTACGGCGATAAGTATCACCCGTGTCTCGGGACCGAATCACATACGAACGTGCTCCGAGTGCTGCTTCACAATCACAGCTGGTATCCACCGTTTGGAACCCGGAGAAGGTTCCATTCTAACTTCGTCATTTGATGTAATGGTGGAAGATCTTGTGTGTGTGACGCATTGTAGAACCTCTGTTTAGCTTTCTCCAGGTCGAAGTGTCTTTTCACAGCAACACGGTCATAAGCCATAGGTACTAGAAGACTAGGGCAGTGGGCAGGGTATTCCTCGGACGTCTTCCCATCAGTAGTTGAGCAGGCGAAAGGTGGATGCCTTCCAATGGCGTTGTGCGATAATCCAGCAAGGCCAGGTGCTTGTCTGAACATTTTCTCCAGAGTCGTTTGATGGTTTGTACAGCCCTTTCAACTTCTCCATTTGAACGTGGATACCTGGGACTAGATGTTCTAACACAGATACCGTGATCTTTGCAGAACTTTTTCAAAAGTTGTGAGTTGTACATTGTCCCATTATCATGCCGTAGAGTCTCTGGTAGACTGTGGCGACTGAACTGTGCTTTCAGTCGCTCAAGCGTTGTGCTGCAGCGTAAATCCTTCACTTCGTCCACTTCGATGAATTTGGAATAATAGTCAACCGTTATCAGGTATGTCTTACCATCAAATTGGAACAGGTCTGTCCCAATTTCACTCCAAGGTAGATCCGGTGTAGGAGTCGTTTCAGGGGCTCAGCAGGCAAGCAGTTTTGATAGCTTGCACACTTGGAGCAGTTCTGAACATTTGCTCAATGTCCGCATTCATGGAGGGCCAGTATAGAACTTCCCTAGCTCGTTGTTTGCACTTGACTATTCCGAGATGCGATTCGTGAATCAGGTTCAGCATGGTGGTCTCAAAGTAGGTGGTACAACGATTCGCATGCCTTTGTATAGGATGCCATCCATAACGGAAAGTTCACTCCGGGAATCCAGTATGGTCGAAGATGAATGATACACCTTGTCTGGCATCTGGCCATCCATCAAGAATCATTGACTGTAATTGATTGAGTTCTAACTCAGTTGCTCTTTGAAGATCAGCATACCTCCGTCAGAGACAGATAAAAAGTCCAACATTGAAATGTGCTCTAAGTTGTCTATTTCCGAACCAGTATCTGGCAGGTAGGCTCGATAAAGCGTGTCCGGAAGCTGCATATTCTTCCCTTTTCTGTACCGAATATTGAGTCATACCATTGCAATCTTAGTAGCATGCTCTGTAGTCTCATTGGAGCAGACAGCAAAGGCTTTTTGGCAATTATTTCCAGAGGTTTGTGGTCATTGTAGATGGTGACTGTTTTCCCAAAGATATAACAATGAAACTTTTTGCAGGCATGGACTATGGAAAGCATCTCCTTCTCTATTTGTGCGTACCGTGTCTCAGTCTCCGTGAGAGCCCTGGAGCTGTATGCAATGGGCGGTCCTCCTGGACAAGAACTGCACCAAGTCCACTTCGGCTAGCATCACAGTGAATCTCGACTGGCTTGTTGACATCGAAGTATGCAAGAACAGGCAGATGACAGCAAAGTTCCTTCAGTCTCTCAAATGCTCTGGCTTGAACCGGTTGCCATTGATAAACAACATCAGATTTCAGCAGTTCTCGGAGTGGAGCTAACTCTTCACTCAACTGAGGGATGAATTTTGACAAATACGTGATGAATCCGACGAAGCGCCTCACCGATTCCTTATCGGTTGGAGCCGCATACTGCGAACTGCCTCAACTTTTACAGGATCAGGAGATAGTCCATCCTCAGACAGTATATGTCCTACATACTGTACCGACGACTGACGGATTTTACATTTCTGCAGGTTCAACTTAAGATTGTAGTTTGTTGCCCGTCGATGACTTTTCAGAATTAGATCATGTACTTCCACATTTGGACCGGCGATGAGAATGTCATCCATGATAGCGACTGCTCCATCTATGCCTTCAATCATTTGGTCCATAATCCTCTGAAAATTTCGGGTGCACATTTCAGTCCAAATGGAAGACGAAGCCACCATACCTACCGAAAGGTGTATTGAACATGTCAGATAGGATGATTCCTCATCTAGTTTGATTTGTCGGAATCCTGACTTTGCGTCGAGCACTGAGAACACCTTGGCGTGAGGTATATTAGCAACGACTTCCTCAACAGTACGCATGTGATGGTGCTCCCTCTTGATGACCTCGTTCAGATGGGATGCATCCAGACAAATTCTCATTATCGTTTCTGAGAGATACCACCATTGAACTGACCCATTCTGTAGGTTTGTTCACTTTGGCAATGTATCCGTCCGATTCCATCTCCCCCAGCCGGGTTTTAATACGCGGCAGAGGGAAGCGGGTTGTCGCCGAGAAGCATGTACAACTCCCTTTGCACCAGATTGCAATTTAATTGTATACATGCCTGGCAGAGTCCCTGTGGTTCGCACGAGATCTGGATATTCCTTCAGTTCAGTAAGAACACCACAGGTATCCACTTCCGTTGCAACGGAATCAAGTCTGATGATCAGGCCCAGAGCTTCTGCAATATTACCAGAAATTATGTTTTCCTGTTGGAGAGCAACCACTTCAATGTTTGTGGTGACTAACTTGCCACGATACTGAACAGGAAGATCCACGGCTGCGATGGGTTTAACTTGTGATTGAGTAAGTGCACAATACCTTGGTCGATTGACGGAGTTCACCAGTGTGATCAAGACGCTGGTAATCAGATAGTGTCATTGTGTTGCGAGAGCTCCGGTATCAATCCTGAAGGTCACTTGCTTTCCTGATACCAAGAGAGCCTGTCTCCATTTGTCACAAGGTAATGAAAGCGTTGTCTGCAATGCGCTGATCCGCAGAATGTTTCCATTAGTTTCATCTGCATACTCGGTTGTATCAGCAGGAGCACCGTCCGACTGAGTTTCCACCGAGTGCACGCTCGCGCGTCGACGGCAAACTGCAAGCCAATGGTTTGGCTTCTTGCAGTAAGAGCAGGTGGATCCAATTGCTGGACATACACCATGATTCCATGAATGTAGGATCCTTACCACAGCGATAGCAACTGTCCTTATGCTGCTGTATATTCGGGGTAGGTCTCCTGTGTGATGGCTGTAATGGTCCTGGGTTAGATTGTGGTTTTGGCCTCGCTCGTTTGTAATTACAGCGGCCACACTCATATCCTCATCACGGACAATGCGAATCTGAGTCCTTGAAAGTTCAAACTGCTGACCCACTTCAAGAGCTTTGGCCAGCGTAAGTTCTTCACCTCTGTCTAGTAGGCGTTCCTGAACTTTCTCCTCATAAACTCCTTGTATGATGGCATCCACAAGCACATCTTCAGGCTGCACATATTCACAAGTCCATGAGAATGAGCCGCAGTCCTTGACAAAGTTTGTCAAACGATTCACTGGGGCTTTGTTTCCTCCTGAGCAGTCGATGTCTCGCGATGCGCTTGTTCTTCCTCGGACGGATATACAATTCGAATTTGTCCAAAACTATGTTGGGATCATTATTCTCACCTCAAGCCACTCAAAGGTCTTGTATATCTCTCGTCCTTGTTCTCCGATCCAAGTTCCAAGCCACCCTGCCTTGTGTTTATGCCTTGCCTTGATGACCCCTTGTTCGGAATCGAACTAACAGCCAACGGACCGTCAAAAACGAATCCAACGTGGTTTCGGAATCGAACAAATTCCTGATACAGCGAAGTCGAATCCCAGTCAATAGTTGGGTGTTCAAAGTTCACGGATGCCATAGTTTATATGTTTCAAATACCAGCGTCAGATGGCGTGGATGTACGGAGATGTTTGCAGATTCTTCTGACACCATGTAAGATACTCAGGACTCCATGTTAGGCCAGACCGGAAGTGACGTTTATTCACAATCACGGAGCACTACCAACCACAACCGGAAATCAACATACGTTACAATACTGATGTTCGATATTATCCAGGATCAGGTTGTCCATGAGTTACCACCACTGCTCAAGATGGATGGATAAGATTAACACACTTGAGGAACAGATATCAGACTGCTCTTAACACAGCACAGGCGATGCCGAACAACAGACAGATTCATTCCCAGACTGTCATCAACCGATTATGGAAGTGTGGGTTACATCCACGTCGACCATACATACGACCATTAATAATCGACAGGCAAGACTCCAGTGGTGTCAACAACATCGACGTCACCCCCATCAATGGTGGAGAAGTGTCATGTTTACAGATGAGTCCTGCTTCAACATGTCCTGTGCAGATGGACGTCAATGTGGCGACTGTCATCTTCATGAGTGTTATGCTTAAGTATATGTAGTTGAAAGGAACTGCTTCAGAGGTGGCTTGGTTATGGTATGGGGTGGGCTTACAGCACATCATCAAACACCTCTGTTTGTCATTTGAGGGAATCTGATGTCAATTACATATCGAGATGAGATTCTGGTACCTGTGGTTGTTCTGTTTCTCCAGCATCATGGTCGTGGTATCGACTACGAACAGGATAATGCTCAGCCTCACACCGCCTGTGTTGTTCAGCAGCTCATGAACCAACAGAGCATTAATCTACTTGCGTGGCCTGAAAATTCCCCAGATTTGTCCTCAATTGAGCATGTATGGGATGAAATGGAACGCCGTCTTCGCTGTCTACCGGAATGTCGATAAGCCTTCCACGCCCGTTTGATGTCCTCAATAAGGTGAAGGTGCACAGCTGCAATCACTGCAGAAGGAGGATGTATCTGTTACTGAGTTTGAGAGTGGCAGACTTTGTGACTTTTTGTCAACATGCTCGAGCGGTGATGTGACGAAATGGTTATTTCTTCGGTCTGACTTTTTTCTTCTTCTTCTTGTGTCACATGGTGTAAAAATATACAATTTACATCCATGCACAGTTTATTTTTTGGGTGAGATTATAATGTCATTATAATAACACTCTACCATCTGGTAACCTACAGCGAATTTACTGTTTCCATAAACACAAACGTCGTGTATGTCTTGTTTAAGGCAATCATAATCTGGTTTTGAATCTACCGATAAGACATCTGGATAAATGCACATACTTCGTTCTGAAAACAGAAGTTTCACTTGCAAGTACAATAAAGCTGTGCTTAGGAAAGAGCTAGTCTGGTTATTGCACCAATGAGTGTCATTATGGCAGCTCAGATCGAATTTGGTGTCACCATATATGGAGGTTTGTGGGCTCATTGTAGCATGAATTAGTCTTTCAAGACCAGGAAGGATCATGATTATTCTACTGTGTCATGCTGTATGTCTCTACTCGTTGTTGTGCCTGTCTGCCTGAATTCTAACTGCTTGTCTGTGTTCCTCATCCACCTGTTCCACTTTGTTCCGCAGTCTTTGTTTGCCTCTTTCCCTCTTTTCTCTCATTATTTCATGAGCTTTCACTTCTCCAAGCGAAATCCCATAATTGTAGCCATGTGCTCACCTGTACCTAGACATGTACAGGTAATTGGAATTTTAGGACAGCTAACAGCTAAAATGGGTATTCCTGAGAAAGAAAACACGAGGTCATTTCTTACAACGTCCCGCTACCTGCACTTGTGGACTGGCAGGAAACATTAATGCTATGAGTACTCATCTTTAAGTGATGTAACCAGTGTTCGAATCTCAGCCCAGCTATAAACTGTCACCTTGGTGTTTCTCATGCAGGGCGAGGCATCGATGTGTGTGATATCCATTGTGGGATATTAAGCCGGATAACCCATCTGTCACCACTCGTTGTTAACGGACATTAGATCCCACAGTCTAATTTGCAAAGCCTCAGTGAGTTATTGCTGGCACTCCTGCCTAATTCCAAATTCCAACCACCTTCAGTCAAATGTCAGGCCTGGCAAGCCAGATTGCGAAAGATGTGGGCCAAAAACGTTGCCCGGCCAACCGCACAAGAAGGAGTGAATAATTAAGACCATTAAATAATTAGTACATTGAGACTGAAACCCAAACATGAAATGAACATTGACAACCTGCACTTGCATATTCTTCCAAAATTGTAAAGCACGCTCCTTTATGAAGATGTCTTAGTTGGAAATTTTAGGCAACGCGGCACCGCTGGTTTTTGTGCAATATGACAACGAGGGCCCTTACATCTACCAGTGCATGAAAACATATTGTCATAAGGAATTTGTTTTAGGACAACAACATTGAAAATCTGCAGTGGCCAGGAGAGAGAGAGCTTAGAATGAAACACAATTGAACCACTCCAATGACTTCTTCAGGTCACAGTCAACAGACCACAACGTAACACTCAGCTTGTACTTGCTCTGACGAGGAATGGAACAATATTACACCGGATATCCACCAAAACTTTCTTGCAAACTGTTAGTGGCAGTTCCAACTGAGAGTAAATCAAATAAATGTTTGTAAAATCAATAACCTTGCCGATTATTTTTTTTCTCCACTACTTTTGGTACATTGAGGCGTGCTCCCCGTCGCTTCACTGATGGCTTTACTCAAAAGACAGCATGTCATACTTCACAAACATAATGCATGTGTGGGAGTGTAGATGAGGATGTAAAATGAAGTGAAACACATGAAAAAGGATATTTTATAACATGGAATAGTTGTTGTCATGATTGTTGTCTGTGGTTGTTTGTGTGTTCTTTCCGTGTACTTTAATATATTTTTTTAATATTGCGATGAGAAGTATTACTATATATAATTTTTTGTGCTCCTCTTGTGCCATTTTAAAGTGTTCCTGCTGTTATAGAATAATAAATGTTACCATCGGAACCGCTGCATTAAACCTCGAGGTCCCGCTTATTCCTCAATCCCGAAAACACGGGCTTTTGAAGTTTCAGGAATCCTTGTGATTAAACGGACACAAATTGTTGGTCCATGTAAGTCGATTATTACCTTTGCAATGGGACCATTTTTATTATATTATTCTATGACAGCAGGAACCCTTTAGAATGAAGTGTCTGACACGCACACACACACACACACACACACACACACACACACACGGATGCTTCTTCTTTACTCGTAGATAACATGTCTTTTTCCCTCCAAGATTAATATTTCAAATGTAAACAAAACATTTTTGGAAGCCTTTATCATTTAAAGGTAAACCCACCTGTCTATAATTATCTTGTAACTTCTGCTCACCATTCAACACCAATTATCGTGGCAGTCTAAAGGCAATATTGCCCAAAAGGTAGTGGCCAACTGGTGAGGACATTGGTGAGGAATCCCAGATGTTATGACTTTGAATCCAGCTGAAGATGCAGCATGCTAAAAGATTTGGATTCTAAGCTTCCGTAAGCACGACTACTCTCAGGAAAATTGCCATCTCACTACCAAATTATCGGTTAGATTCCAGGTGGCTCAGGATCGACCTTCACATTGGGGGGGGGGGGTAATGTCTGGTTTACTTCTGATGTCAGTTCACACTTTGTGGTTAAATAGTAATGCCCTGTGGGCAACTTTGGATGGGCACAAAAATGCTACCTGTAAAAATGTTGCACTTCCTTAAATCTGCTCTAAATTCATTATTTAAAAACAAACTTTTCGGCAATAGATGGAATCAATAGAGCATTGATTGAGATATGCTAACAGCCATGGGAAACGAGTAGAAGCTGACGTTTCGGTCTTTCACCCTTCGTCGGAGCAAAAGAAGGAAATGGAATGGTGGGTAAGGTTCATTGGATTGGGTGGGAGTGAGTCAGAGGTCTATCAGAGCAACGTCAAGGATCGTGTTGCATGCGGATTGGGAATGACTCATTGTAACGCCTCACGAAAGGGATCTCAGCTTGGTTACTTGTTAACTTCTGAGTTGTTCAGGCTTTTGTTTTAGTTACCAATCAAGAACATAATGCAATGCCGTTTTCATATTTATGTTTACTATGACACAGTTGACTTGATTTCAACTCCAAGACAACAACCTGATTTCAAGTTTGATGCACCTTCCTGCCTGCAAAGTACTGGAATGATGGTTTACATTCTGTGAGAATTGAACCCAGACTAGGTAGTCTAAAAGCAGGTATGCTACCTCTCAGCTACCCTCTCAGGGAAATGTAGACATTGATTGTGCTCATTAGGCCGATATCAAATCGAAATTACGACTTGCTTTACCTTATCCTTACTTTACATTTCCTGTTATTTCTTTTTCGGCCATCTAATCTCAATCTCGAAGAGATGAACTTATAAAATGGGTCGTGATGTTCGGATGTCCGTCCGTCCGTCCGGTTGTCTGTTAACTTTTTGCTATTTTTGCTACACTTGCCTTATCACCCAGCTGATTGTTCTGAAACTTGATACGTGAATATAAGACAGTTGCCCGCATAATCACTCAGGCTTCGATTTTTTTTTAATTTCAGATCATGGGGGATCCGGCTTTGAGGGGGGGGGGTGGGGGGTCTGAGGCTTAACCCCCTGACACTTCGGATCCCTACTCATCCCTTATTTACCAACCGATTGCTCTGAAACCCAATACAGCCCTTCTACTCGATGGTGCGCAGGATCGCTCGAGCTTCAATTTTTTTATTTCAGATCAGGGGGGGCTCCCAGAGTAGCTGGAGGGTTTACAGCACAGTATATGGATACAAGTGTTTTTGCATCTTTGAATGAGCAGTTTAGTAATTTGGTGATAATATGTTTGTAGATGAAAAGAGCAGGTGGGGATTTGTGTTTTCAAAGGGTTTAAATGATTTTGACTTGATACCATCATTTCATGTGAAGCATGTGGTTGCTGGGGTTTTCATAATTGGTTGGGGGTGGTACTTTGTCCCTGATGCAGTGACCATTTTAGGTTAGAGCAGGAATTTGGAATTTAGCCAGGGTGCCGGTGATGGCTCACCTACATTTCGTGAAGGACTCCATCGTAACGTCCACTAATTAATGCCGGCAGATGGGACGCCCAGTTTTACGTCCATCCGAGGGACGGCACACATAATGACGAATCACCCTGTCTGTGAAACACCAGCAGAGTGGAGACGACAATTTAATGCAGGGCTGAGATTCAAACGAAGGTGAGACAGCTCAGAAGTGAGTGTGCCTTCTTCTTGGCTATCTTCTTTTATATATTTACTTAAGAGTTTAGGACTGGCTAGAGATCCCAGTGAGTATCTAACATGAGGGCTTACTGGACTATGCAGTGTTCAAATGCAGATAAGCACCATCCAGAGGCTTGGTGGGAAGACCCAGCTGAAGATTGAAGAGATGAAGAATTGGATTGGTGATTAACAGTTTAATCCAAAGAAGGCAATTTTTGGAGGACACACACTGAATGCCAGCGATCTGACTGTCCTGAAAAGAAACGAGTAGCAGGGAAGAGACCGAATCAAAGTCAACCAAAAGAGCATTAAGTGACTTACAATCAAGAAATTTCTCATCTGCCATCTTCACATTATCAGTTAAACACAAAAACAATCAGCATGAGTTTTGTTGTAAATACAACAAACCACTTAAAATACCGAAATCAGGTGTTTAGGTGATTTTAGACAGTAACATTTTAGATACTCCATTCTGGAGCATTTCCACTTCACCGTCACCGTAACAGACAGCGATTTTGCTGTAAATGGGATGAAATTCCTGCTGCAACTATAATATTTAGTGTGCAGAGTTTATCAATGTAAACTTTATGAGTATGTTAACCACCACGGATCTCCGCATGTAGTTTTTCCACGTTGGTCAACATACTCTTACCAACGTCCAGTTGATAAAATGTATTGTTTAACCTCCTCGTTGGACCTTCAGGAAGAAATAATATTTCATAATTTTTTTTTTTTTATTGTGCTGGACCACAATGGCAGTTCAATTGCAGAACTATGTAATTGTAAAACAATGTTGATCTACTTGAAGATAAACGCTGTGTATGTGGCAAGTCGCATTGCTGAGTGAACGCTACATCAACTTAGAGTGAGGGCTTAGTGATGGCAGAGCGTTGAACCATTCCTACTTCCCTATTTGCCTGCGATTCGTGTGCGGAAATTGCTTATAAGGTACTCACTCATATCTTTGTTAGCATTTGTGTTTCATGAAAAATTATTACAGAGTGCAGGTTTGAAAATGGCACAGGAGAGGGCTGTGAAGTCTGATTGAAGTCATTCATTGCAGTAATGCTTCACATTTTACTTTGCCAGAGAAACAATGAACCTGAAAATATCTTGCATTACGTATCAATCTACAAATAGTTTATAATCAATGGAACGTTGAAAAATTATTTCTTACGGCTGTTGGAGGAATGACTACAAATAATTATTTAAATACGAAAATAATTTTTCCTCCTTAACATTGTGGAATATTTTCTTGCTCGTGAATTTCCAATCATCTTCTTCTTCTCATGTGACTACACATTTCCCAGCAACTGCAAAACACAGGCTCTGGCACAGGAGTTGCAAACCTTCAGATTGTCTTGTCCTCAAGGCTGGGTATCTTGGAGATACCCCATTGTTTGAGAAACCTCTCTATAGTCACAGACGGTTGGGCCATTTTGATTGTATCCCCAATTCTGCATAAGAGCTCTGCAGTATCCTTTATGTTTATAATAAAGGTGCCTTTTGGCAGGGACACCTCAGGGTCCACTGACAGCTTGTAAGGTATGGATTGCAGATGTGTTGACGAAGCATCTATCCTGCAGCTATTGTGGTTCCCACCCAAGGTCCTCCATTGTCCCTTGATGAATCATTCTTCATAGTTAATTGCAAAAAAAAAGTAGCATTTTGTTTTGGTGGATGGAGATTATTTACCTGTAATTTGTGAAATCAAATATAAGACCAAATACAGCATTGGAGCCATCAGGAGGAACCCGAATAGACAAAGCTGGAGTCATCAAGTGGAGCCCAAATAGACAAAACTGCAGTCATCAGGAGGAACCCGAATAGATAAAGAACGAGCCATCAGGATGAACCCAAATCGACAAAGCTGCAGTCATCAGGAGAAACCCAAATAGACAAAGCTGAAGTCATCAGGAGATACCTGAATAGACAAAGCAGAAGTCATCAGGAGAAACCCGAATGGACAAAGCTGGAGTCGTCAGAAGGAACCTGAATAGGCAAAGATGTAGTCATCAGGAGGAACCCGAATAGGCAAAGATGGAGTCATCAGGAGGAACCCGAATCGGCAAAGCTGCAGTCATCAGGAGAAACCGAATAGACAAAGCTGCAGTCATCAGGAGGAACCCGAATAGGCAAAGCTGGAGTCATCAGGAGAAACCCGAATGGACAAAGGTGGATTCGTCAGGAGGAACCTGAATAGTCAAAGCTGCAGTCATCAGGAGGAACCCGAATAGGCAAAGCTGGAGTCATCAGGAGGAACCCGAATAGACAAAGCTGAAGTCATCAGGAGATACCTGAATAGACAAAGCTGAAGTCATCATGAGAAACCAGAATAGACAAAGCTGGAGTCATCAGGAGGAACCTGAATAGGCAAAAGATGGAGTCATCAGGAGGAACCCGAATAAGCAAAGATGGAGCTATCAGAAGGACCTTGAATAGGCAAAGATGCGCCATCAGGAGGAACCGAATCGGCAACGATGGAGTCATCAGAAGGAACCGACTAGACAGAATGGAGCCATCAGGAGGAATCCAAATAGGCAAAGATGGAGTCATCAGGAGGAACCAAAATAGGCAAAGATGGAGTCATCAGGAGGAACCCAAGTAGTCAAAGATGGCGCCATCAGGAGGAATCCGAATCGGCATAGATGGAGCCATCAGGATGAACCCAAAGAGATAAGGATGGAGTCATCAGGAGCAACCCAAATAGGCAAAGATGGAGTCATCAGGAGGAACCCAAATAGGCAAAGATGGAGTCATCAGGAGGAACCCAAATAGTCAAAGATGGAGCCATCAGGAGGAATCTGAATCGGTCATAGATGGAGCCATCAGGATGAACCCAAATAGATAAGGATGGAGTCATCAGGAGGAACCCAAATAGGCAAAGATGGAGTCATCAGGAGGAACCCAAATCAGCAAAGATGGAGCCATCAGGAGGAACCTGGATAGGATTTGGGTTTTGGCTGCCACTCCTTTACCCCTAACATCATGACACATTCATATCCATTGTATTGAGACTCTGAGAAGCAAATTGGACTATCCGGCTTAATTTTAAACATCAAAAGGTCATTTTCCCTTTCAAGTTCCTGTTTGTCTCTCTTGGTGAACAAGGGTCGTTAACACCTTTAAAGATTTGGTTCCAAGCTTCCATAAACACCTAATTATTCCTTCCGTACCTTTTAACTCAATCTGAGGCTGGATTTTCAATTCTGAAATCGTCAGGCTTATTTATTGGGAGTTTATTGAAAGACAGTGATATGAAGACAACCAACACAACACCTTGAGTCACCGAACTTTCCAAAAAGTTTTACAAATGCATGTTGACTTTATAAAAGCTGCTTATTAAATTGATACCCCCCTCCACCACCCCCATCAACCCATCTGGCCATCTACCCACCATCCATGTGTTAGTATTTCCACCTTTTGTCCAAAGCAATACACTATCTCCAGCCAGTATGCAATCACTATGTCTTAAATAAATTTTATCAACCACTGGACCATCAGGATCACGATGTTATCACGGGTCAGAGAGATGTGCCATGTTTTCTTTTACAAAAATAAATGCACTATATACCTTTTATTCCCAATCCTATGATGGCTTTCTTGGCAATGCCATTCTTTGGAAGAAAGATGAGAGTAAATGTCGGTCGATAGTGACCTTTAGAGTTCTCCATAGTCCCTTGATATTCTCTATTCTCATTGCCTTTGTTTATCGATACAACTATCTGCACTATACGTCTAAGTCCTACTCTTGAACAGCCGGCTGTCACGTACAGTTAGCCAAAGACATTTTGCAGATAAATTAACAAAAAAAGGGCATTTTCTATCAAACATTACAACTGTATTTTGAATGGCAGCCTGATGAATTTTCTCATCTTCCTGACAAAATTGCCTGCAATACAATTGATTTCATTTATCTGTCTCAAAATGCTCCCACACTCCTGAACTGCCACACTTCATCCTTCACCGTTCCCCTTGGAAAGGTTGCCCCTGCTTTCTGAGTTATTACCATATTTATTGCATGGAATCATTTTCATTGCAGACATTATTGCACTAATGAAGAATTTCTGTTGATATGTAATTTTTTTTCACGAAATGTGAAAAACAAAATTCACCTGTATGCCTATATAGTTTGGAGAGATAATTGTGTTTGGTAGTGAGAAGCTTGGAGCATTAACCCTTTGAACCTGAGCTCCTTGGACTTTCGGTTCACCACCCTGGGCTCCCTGGAGAAAAATCCAGCCGCTCCGGGATATGGATATTTGAATACCGGCCACTCGGGTCTTTGCACGCTTGAATAGTAGCCGGTAAAACAGCCGCTCAGGTATATGCAGGTTTGAATTGCGGCTAGTAAGCAGTTTAAGATTATAGGGTTACGAAATTTAATATTGTGAACCCGAAATTCCACTGTAATTGCCTCCATCAACCACCTCCCCCCCTGATCCCCAAACCCTCTCAACATTTCCTTCTTCGGTTGCTTTACTTTGCTCTCTTACAAGAGAACTCCATTCCAATTCTCATGAAATCTGATGAGATTCTCATGACTGCCATTAAATCTCCTTGTATCCATTGTAAATGCAGGTGGTATTTTACAAGACCTACTTGAACAATTTAACGCTGCTGTTCAGAAACACTCGGCTTCTGGACAAAACTCTTTTGCAGCAAACTGGTTTTAACAGCAAATTGTTATTTGCTCATCGCTCCGACCGATTTCACACGCCTATGAATGTTTGTAACTGTGCAAAAAGTATGCACCCAATACCTCTGAGTATTCACACACTAATAGCGAAAACAACAAGCTTATCTTGCTCGGTCCTATCGTATGAGATGAGTGTTGGCCTATTTCTCCAAAGGTTATGGAATATTAATCTTCGCATCACAGATTGAAGCAAAAAATAAAATACAATATTGTACAAAACATGTAATGGGTTTTCAAACGAGATCAATTGTATTGTTTATCAAGCCTAGCCTTCCTATTTTCAGGGAATAAAATCGACAACGGCGTAAAATTAATGCCCACGTTTGTAGCTGGGCGGGAAACGCCTCTGGAGAGAATGCGTGACTCAGCATGGAAATAACCGATATTTTCCATTCGATCATAATTATCAAGAACATCATGACAATTAGCATTAAACATGTGTTTCTCGATCATTTTTTCCCCCCTTAAAACAATTAGCAAATCATTAAGCCACCGAGATTGGAAGGAACTCCATCGAGATCATTCTCTCCAAAAGCCAGATCAGTCTTGGTACCTCTGGGGCCACTGCAGTTAAGCTGTATCGATTTGCGGAGACAGAATCAAAATCTGGATTCAAGTCATTCCTGCGGAGAATTAAAACTAGCTTCAAATGCTGCACATTGCACTGGTATCTAAACATCAATACCTACTGCAAGCTCACTTTTTCTCCTGTTGAGCCTTTGGAATGCGTGTTCTGCTTTCACTGCATTTCAAGTTAAGACACCACTATGGCGATAGCATCAGCAAAGTCGATGTACATACCACACAATGGACAGTATAGTTACTTCTTATCTGTACACGACGTCCTCTGCTGTTCTATCCTTGACAAACTACATTGTCCCTTTTTAAAATAAAATTGCCTTGATTATGTGATCGTGTGGGAAGTGCAATGAATACATCTATCTATAATTCCAGCAATCTGTGTGTGTGTGTCGTTGTGCTGTGTGTGTGTGTGTGTGTGTGTGTGTGTGTGTGTGTGTGTGTGTGTGTGTGTGTGTGTGTGTGTGTCGTGTTCTGTCTGTCTGTATGCGACCGCCGTTTCTCGACGACCGCCGGTCCAATCTGATGGAAACTTGCCAGGAATATTGCCGGGGCCACATGGATGTGCCTTTTCAAGGTTTGATATTAATCGGACGAGCGGTTCCCAAGTTACGGCCATTTATCTGTCAACCAATGACAGGACACGGTGCTATGACATCACGAATGACGTCACAATTAATGTTTGTTTGTTTGTTTTTTTTTTGCACGATTGACGTCACAATCTTCTTCTTCTTCGTTTGGTATGACGTCACAATCGACGCTGGGGACCTTAGTATGTGCCTTTTCAAGGTTTTGATATTAATCGGACAAGCGTTCCCAAGTTACGGCCATTTATCTGTCAACCAATGACAAGACACGGTGCTATTACGTCACGAATGACGGCACAATTAATGTTTGTTTGGTTTTTTTTTGCACGATTGACGTCACAATTCTTCTTCTTCTTCGTTTGGTATGACGTCACAATTGACGCTGGGACAATTGACTCTGAGAAAAATGTGCCTTTTCAAGGTTTGATATCGTTCTTCATCTGTTTCAGCTGTTTCCCAAGGTTTGAAAGCTGTTTTTTCCCAAGTTTGAATTAATTCTTCAAATTATTCATTAATCCCAAGGTTTGGGGGGCGAGAGAGAAGGGACGAGAGAGAGGGGGCGTCACAATTCGAGAGAGGAGGGGCGAGAGAGGGGGGCGGAGAGGGGTGTGAGAATGGGGGGTGAGAGTGGGGGCGAGAGAGAGGAGTGAGAGAGAGGGCGAGAGAGGAGGGAGAGAGAGGAGGGCGAGACTAGGGGGGAGAGAGGGGATGAGAGAAGGGGGAGAGAGGGGGGCGTCACAATTCTACTTCTTCTTCGTTTGATATGACTTCACAATTGACGCTGGGACTGAGTATGTTTCCCAGGTGTTTCCCAAGTTATGGCCATTTTATGATACGGTTGGTCGATCTAATTGAAACAATGCCCCAATCCAGTCGTCGTTTACGAGAGTGAAGGAATGAAGCCGCACCTACGGGCCCACACTAGTCTTTAAAATGGCACCATTTTGTGTCTCCAGACTTTTAGCCCCCCCCCTACTGGATTCCGAAATGGGGGCTTATGCATTGGTCTCGATTTTCAGGTCTGTGCGTGCGTGCGTGCATGCATGTGTGCCCGCAACTAATATCTCGGACATAATTTTATTCGAACTTGGCAGAAGGCATAAAATGATGGCTTACATAAACTCGTATATTTTTTTTCGACATCAGATCCAAGATAACCAACTGGTGGCCATTTTAGTTGTAAATAAACCTGATGTTGAGCACTTCCTCGACCATTTCTCGGATAAGCATTTACCGATGTTGTTCGAACTTGGCACACAGATAATGAATGATGGCTTACATGAGCACATCATTTTTTTTTTTGGAGATCTGATCCAAGATGGCCGACTGGTGGCCATTTTGTGACTTAAATGTGTCCCCAACCATTTCTCAGACATGAATGGTCCGATTTTGTTCAAACTTGGCACAAGCACAGTACACGAGGGCATACACGTGATTTGTTAGTTTATTTTGCAATCATATCAAAGATGGCCGACTGGTAGACTGGCGGCAATTTTAGTTGTATGTAAATAAGGGCTCGCCCTTTAACTGCGTACAGCAAAATTGCTAAAACAATGGGGGCTATGACATTTTATGTCTTTCTTACTTGTTACCTCTGCCACCGAAGATGGACGGGGATTATGTTTTCATCCTTATCTCTCTGTTTGTCTGTCTGCGAGCAAGATATCTCAAAACGTTATGTACGGATATGGATGAAATTTTGTGGAGAAGTTGAGTGTGTGAGAAGGATAAATTGATTAGATTTTGGTGAAGACCTGGATCTGGATACTCGAATATTTTAAGCGATTCTTCACCATTGAGAGATAGTGCTAAAAACTATATATAGCGTGATATCTCAAAAAGTTATGTACAGATTTGGACAAAACTTGGTAGACAGGTTGGATGTGTGACAAGGAAGAATTGATTAGATTTTGGTGAAGATCTGAATCTGGATCCGGATGCAATAATTTTATAATTTTTTTTTCTCGTAATTCTTCAAAATTGAGAGATGGGGGCAAAAACTAAATATTTCAAAAAGTTGTGGACGGGTTATGACAAAACTTGATGGATGAGTTGGGACGGTGACAGGAACAAGATGACTAGATTTGGGTTCAGGTGCAGATCCAGATCCGGCTTGTCATTGGGATACATCACATAAAACTGTTCAGCCTGGTGGAGGTATGCGCTCTACCGAGTGCTGTTCTAGTTAGCACTGTTTTGATGTTGTATCTCAAACCACAAATATGTACTCTATAAATCAGTTGTGGTGTGTTTTCAATGTTGTATTCTCTTTCAACGACAGGTCATAAAATTATTGTTTGGGAAGAAATAGCAATGTCATACTATGAGGATAATGAATAAAAAACTACCATGATAAACAACTAGAAATCGTAACACGTAAAATGTGACAAAGGAAGGAATTCACCTGAAAGTCCCCTCCTGAAAGTTTCACAGCCGAAGCCTCGAGCATGAACCACTCGCTTCGAGCACGAACCACTCGCTCAGGAGGCATTATGTTTTTTGGGTTTTGCATCCAGCTGTGCATCCGTCCGTGCACGTGTCGCAGATTTTCGTTACCCTATGACTTGTGAACTGCTGAAGGGATTTTGACCAAACTTGATACAATTACGTACTATGTTGCAAATATGAACTGATTCGATTTTGGGGTCAAAGGTCGTGTGACCTTTGGCAGAGTCATATCCATTGTATTGATGCATTTGCGTCAAATTCTATTTCCCAGTTTTCCTTGTCATAAGACTGTTTTGTTGATTTACAAATACAATTCTGCTTTCTATTACTTCCCTGATACTGAACTACTTAATTTTTACATTGTGTCCGTCCGTTTTTGTTTTCCTGTCCTCATTTTACCCACTGTTGCTATCTCTTATTTTGCTCCTGTATGAGGCTCGACTTCTGTACCAAATATAGAAACAGCTACATCACAGTGCTTCCAGCCACCTCAAAACAACATCTTACGATTTCTTTCAAATTTCATACTCCATCAAAACTTTAACTTTGTCTATGTATTGTGTGGGTGTGCCTAGACAATGCAGTTCCTCCACAGCTGCAAGCTTTTCTTGGTTGCTTTATGCAGCCTTCTTTGACGATAAGGCCGAGTGTTGATTCATGATATAGACATAGACACAGCTGAGGATGATTGATTAGGTCAGTGCTCATTGGATGTTTCCTCCAATTATGGGTGAGAGAAATGATTTGGAGTTTAGTATGTATTAGGCAAATATCCACTTCGCTCACGACAGGATACTAAAGGGGGGTGAGGGAGGAGAAAAAGAGGGGGGAGAGGAGAAAGTGGTGGGGAGAGAGCGGGAGAGTGAAGAGGTGGAGGGGAAGGAGACAGTAGGGAGGAGAGCGAGGAGGTGGAGGAGCGAGAGGGTGGAGCGAGGGGTGGATGGGAGGGTGGGGAGGAAGACAGTGAGAGGAAGAAGGCAGACCTGCGGTGGAGCGTTAATTATGATTCATGCTGTTTCATCAAAATAATTCTGCAGAGAATAAAAGTGACGATGGAAACAAAATAATGTCTGAATCCATTTTCTACCTGTCATACAACAACACGGCCCGGAGACAAAACCGCCAGACGCATCCGGAGCCAAGCCGTCTGGACACAAGCACTGCTTGAACACATCAAAACAAACTCCCGTCTGAACGCATCTGAAGACAAACTCCATCCGGAGCAAACTTCCATCTGGACAAAACACCGCCCGGATGCGTCCGGACCAAACACCGCTCGACGCGTCTGGAGCAAACTCATCTGGACAGAAACACCGCCCAGACACGTCCAGAGACAAACACCATCCAGACACAATCCACCGTCTGGATATGTTCAGAGACAGACAGATACAGACAGACAAGAAAGGGTAGGGAGAGTGAGAGAGATGCGGAGGAGGGCTGCAATGTATTGGAAGGGGTAGAGCAAGGATGGGACAAGAGAAAGAGAGAGGAGAGGGTTGGGGGTTCTGGAGTGAGCAGAGGAACATGTTATGCTTTATGAATCACACACACACACACACACACACACTTGTGCCTGCCGATATCAGCATTTTTTCGGGGATCGGCAGGTTGCAGTCATGTTGATTACCAACTACATACGTAACAATAATGCATACAACCTAAAAACTTTGAGTAGCTTTCACTGAAAAACAATGTCACATTATATCGATGTTCACAAACATTAATCTTTCTAAACAGCTGCGTGTGATGGGTGGAAAAAAAATTGGCTCAGTAATTTAGAAAACACGATAACACGGCAAATGGCTCGGAAATCGGTGTTATTTCGCACCAAGCTCAGAATGAATGAAGGAGCACGAACCACTTGCTCAGGATGATGGAGCACGAACCACTCGCTGAGGATGATGGAGCACAAACCACTTCCTCAGGATGACGGAGCATGAACCACTCGCTCAGTATGACAGATCACATACCACTCACTCAGGATGATGGAGCACGAACCACTCGCACAGTATGACAGAGCACGAAACACTCACTCAGGGTGACAGAGCACGAGCCACTCGATCACAGTGATGGTGCATGAACCACTCACTCGGTTGACGGAACATGAACACTCGCTTGGATGACGGAGCACGAACTACTCGCTCGGGATGATGGAGCATGAACCACTTGCTCGGGATGACGGAGCATGAACCACTCACTCGGGATGACGGAGCATGAACCACTCGCTCGGGATGACGGAGCACGAACTACTCGCTCGGGATGACGGAGCACGAAACACTCGCTCTGAATGATGCGGCGCGGCAAAAGATCCGCAGTGAGTGAACGATTCACTCAGAATGACGAAGTGCAGAACTGCCATCGACAATGGGCACTCGGCAAGTGGCTTAAGCACTCAAGCAAGCATGCTAATTAAATGGTTGATAATTATGAATGGCTGGCCAGGCTGTTGCTGCATACCATGTAGGATCCCTTTAACTTTAACTTTAAAGCTTGTCTTCACCATGCACGCAACAGTTAATGAAATAAAATGAATGCGTTCAAATAATGAATTTATCCACAAAAGAGTTGCTCCTTCGTGCAGAACTACCATGGAGACATCACAAAGTTCAATCGCCCATGAAATAAACATTGCAGGAAATCCACCATGTTGCCTGCTCGTCTGTGTATGTATCATGTGGTACATCAGTTCAGAGTCGGCACAAACATTATAACTTTATTTTAAAACGTCTTTTTTCACCAGATTTGCTTTGATTCCCTGCAGAACACCTCACAAAACCTCCAAAAATATAGACACAGATCTGGCAGATGCTATGGATAGGCAGTTCATCTGGGGGACAGGGCATGAAGTGTAGCAGTGAATGCATGAAATCATATCGCTCAATGAAGCTGGTTAATTTTGGTACGTTCCGAAATTTTTTGTTCACTCAATATAATTCTCCAAACAGTAGAAAAAGATAAGTTTAATGCTTTGGAAATTTCACATTTATTATGTATGTACGGAGGAGGGAACATAACCTTGCTTGCTTAAAGTAAATACGTATATCGGCTTAGTTATAAGACTTGTTTATTTCTTTAAATTATCAGATTTCACAACAGATTTCGACACTTATTTAGTCTGGACGATATCCGATCCCTCAAAACCGAAATAACATTTTGATGACATACTTTAATTAGTGCCTGGAGAGTAGATTGTGGGAAATTTATCATATATTGCATGAAATTTCTCCAAGCTCCTATATATAACTATCGTATAAAACAGTGGTCCCAACCTTTTGATCCCAACGGGCCCCGCGTTTCAACTACTCCCAAGGATGTTGGGAGCCAGAAAAAATGATGCCCCATTTTATTGAGAAACTTGATACTGAGAAACATTTTCAGAGTCAATGAGAAACTTGATGCAGTCAAACACAAACGTTGTCACACAACGTTTGTGTTGAGAAATTGATACAACGTTTGCGGGTTATATGGGTATTGTTTTTTTCGTTAATAAATTTTATATGTATTCGATCGATCGATTGTTCACGCACTGTAATTCTGAACAAATTTCCGTTCGGGTGTAATTAATTTTAAATACTGCCGCAAGATGCACGGAAGGTAAAATCAAATTGATTTGATTCCTCCCGGCGGTAAGCGGCAGTGGCCGGCAGCGGCATTGTGTAAATCCCTTTAAAATTGCTTCATGGAAATGTGTTTTGATTGGAAAGTCCTCGCGGGCCGCAGTATAGGGCTCCGCGGGCCGCAGGTTGGGGACCAATGGTATAAAACGATACTACTTACAAAAGTGATGTATACAGCAAATCATAGCTATGATGAACAGGCATTCGATAATATAAAATGAGTGAGGAAAGTGAAAAAAATAACTTTATCGCTAAGAAATTGTTGTGGGCTATTTCCAGTCCAGGCATGGTTGAGCAGACCCAAAAACATGGTGGCTTCAAACCCCAGCGAGGTTACCTAGGATACGCCTTCAGACCCCATATGGAGCAGTGACCGAGGATGCACTTGATCAAGGATATAATTAAATAAGACCGTTAATTATCTTCAAAAGGGGTGTTTTAATTAATCCAAACACCCAATTTTCAGTCATGTACTTCCTTGGAGTTTTCTTAGTACGCATGCAAAGTATCAGGCTGCCAGATTTCATGGTTTTGGAGTTATGGAGAAGACACACTGACACAAATTGACATTTATTAGTATAGAAAGAAGATATGTTATTGCTATTGGCATTGCACATGGTAAATGTTTCGTGGCCTTTGTGGTGCGCACTTCTTTCCATGCTGTTGCCAACCATTCACCAACAATCGATGAAACCAGTCCATTGGCTGATGGGAGACATTGAGCATTGACATCCATGCATGTGTTACTTGTAAATTCAGCGTCTATGGAGGAACTCGGGTTGGGTTTGAAACAGCAATGGGCTCACCTTTTGTCGCTTTTCTTGGTTACTTTATGCAGCTTTCTTTGAGTATACACAGTATATCCATCCATCGGGACCATACTCTGTGCAGAGCGTTGGTGCTGCCGAAGCAGTCTCCTTGGCTATTGGACACAATCCTGGACTGATCGCCCCTCCGACACAGTATACCAGCATGCTGGCACTCATTTTGCCGACCTCGGAAGGATGACAGGTAGAGTCAACCCCACCTGGTATTAATTCAATCGCCAAGTGGGATTTGAACTCAGAATCCAAAGATCCGAAGCCCAACACCCTAACCATTAAGCCAACAATACAGTGTATATAAACCCACATAATAGGTCTCAGGTATATAGTTTATTGATCACCATATCCTGCATTGTTGAGGTGAGAAACTGCTGATTGTGTCCTGATAACTCGATAGCTCGGTGGTCGAGCTTTCACTGTGTTTGTTGAAGAACTCTGGTTGGAGTCCTGGGAGTCCTGGGTCACAAATTTGAGTCACAAATATTTCACCTTATCCCTATGTGGCAATTTCTTCCTGTTTAAAATATATATATATTTATGGAGAGTGATGTCTTCCACCCATGCCTTACAATTACACTCATATACACATCTGAGGTCTCAACTCTTGGGGGATCCACTCTTCCTTTATGATGATCACTGCGCCAGAAATGCCTCCCTGGATTGATGAACTTCCCAAGAGGGGGAGGGGTGGGGGAATGTTGCTTGTATTGCCACAAAGGATTCTCAAGTCTTCCGATACACTGATATTAATATGAGCTGACTGATGATTGCTTTTACTTATTCCATCTTTGTAAAAGTATGACTGTTAGAAAAAGACTTTGTCTGGTTATATGAGATTTTGAGGTGAAATATTGGTGTCGTTTTTGCAAAAAAAAAAAAATGAAAGAAGAAGTCTGTCAAAAAAAGTCTGCAATGTCTGCAAAAGTTATGAAAACCTCAAATGTAAAATAAAAAAACATCCAGTAAGTAACAATAAATGCATTTATAGATGAAATATACTCGTTATAGGTATCCACAACCATTATCCTTGACCATGTTGTGGAATATTGGCTGATGCTCTTACTTTTTCACCTTTATTCGCTTTTGTTTTCTCCGCAACCGTTTGAGCGATTGACACAAAGCTTTCAACATAAGAATGACTACTCATGGATATATTTTTTTAAACCAAAGTTACATGATTGGATGGAAAATGCAGCCAGCATACCAAAATGTCTGTTTTCTGCAGTCATTGGTTGCAGGGTGTTGTACCTATCAGGATTAAACGGTGTCGACCTCTCTTCTCTTGGCCTCAGCCAAATTATTTAAATTACCTCATAAAATAGTTTCATTTCATCAGCATGATTGTTTTTAGCTCACATTTATAAAGTCAAAATCTTATTGGGGAGAAACATTGAGAATATAGAGACAAGCTCAAGAAGGCAAGAAGTGACAAAATAGAGTGAAAATTTGACCACTTTTGACTGTACCATCGATGGCATGAGGCAATACAAGTGAAGTCATGAATATTCAAAATTAAGTATTCAAATAAAATACAACAAAAGCATTTGGATCGCAGTTATGCTTCAGTCACATTTGGCTCGGCAGCCGTAGGGTCTAAAAAAATATACGGCCACTAGCAATTATAGGCGGCCGCAGTATTTCCACGGTCACACAATGTAGCAGTCACATATGTTTTTATTTTTTTCAGGGAGCCGCACGGGGTATTAGAAATTGTGGAGACCGAAAACGTGGGGGTGCTGTACGGTCTTTGATTTGATGCCGCACGGTGACCTTAGGGCGTCCCTGCGGCGGCCATATAATTTTTCATGGCAGACGCAAGTATGCCTCAAGGTGCCGCAAGGCGACCGCAGGGGGCCCTAAGGCGAACGTGGAAATAGTGGCGTCCGCCGTAATTTTTTGGGGGTTGGAAAATTCATTTTTCATTGATAAGAGCCTACGGAAAATGCACGAATAACGCAAGCCCACCGTACGTCCTACGTACGGTCGATGGGTGGAACACATCTAGTCATGGCTACGGCTTGTCGAATTGCTAGGCAACCGAGAAATGAAAAAAGTTATAACTCCCCTTTAATTCCACGGAGACCCTACTAACTGTAAAAGATAGCCATACGGTGTAGGGCCACCCTGAGGCCACCTCAGAAACTCTGTGGCCGCCGCACGTTTGTCAATTCGGGGGGGGGGGGGGTACGGCCGCCGTATCCTAGCCGTAGAGCAAATGTGACTCATGCTAAAAAGAGATATACACGACATGGCCAAAAGTTTGTGGACACCCCTTCAAATTTGTGGATTCGGCTATTTAGCCACACCAATGACTGACAGGTGTATAAAATCAAGCACACAGCCATGCAATTCCATAGCCAAAACATTGTCAGTTGAATGGGCCGAACTGAAGAGCTCAGTGACCTGCAACGTAACCACCGTCAAAGTATGTCATTTTTCTAACAAGTCAGTTCATCAAATTTCTGCCCTGCTAGAGCTGCTCTGGTCAACTGTTAGTGCTGTTATTGTGAAGTGGAAACATCCAGGAGCAACATCACTCAGCCACGAAGTGGTAGGCCACACAGCTCACAGGAGGGGACCACCGAGTGCTGAAGCGCGTGACGTGGAAGAATCATCTGTCGTCGGTTGCAACACTCACTACTGAGTTCCAAACGGACTATGGAAGTAACATCAGCACAAGCACTGTTCATCGAGAGCTTCATGAAATAAAATGGTTTTATGGCCGAGCAGCTGCACACAAGCCAAGATCACCATGTGCAACGACAAGTGTCGGCTTGAGTGGTGTAATGCTCACCACACATTGGACTCTGGAGCAGTGGAAATGCGTTCTCTGGAGTGATGAATCACGCTTCACCAACTGGCAGTTCGAGCGGACGAATCTGGGTTTGGCGGATGCCAGGAGAACGCTACCTGCCCGAATGCATAGTGCCAACTGTAAAGTTTGGTGGAGGAGGAATAATGATCTGGGGCTGTTTTTCATGGTTCGGGCTGGGCTCCTTAGTTCCAGTGAAGGGATGTCTTAACTCTACAGCATATAATGACATTCTAGACGATTCTGTGCTTCCAACTTTGTGGCAACAGTTTGGGGAAGGCCCTTTCCTCTTTCAGAATGACAATGCCCCCGTGCACAAAGCGAGGTCCAGACAGAAATGGTTTGTCGAGATCGGTGTGGAAGAACTTGACTGGCCTGCACAGAGCCTGACCTCAACCCCATCAAACACCTTTGGGATGAATTGAAATGCCGACTTCGAGCCAGACCTAATCGGCCAACATCATTGCCCACCCTCACTCGTGCTCTTGTGGCTGAATGGAAGCAAATCCCCGCAGCAATGTTCCAACATCAAGTGGAAAGCCTTCCAGAAGAGTGGAGGCTGTAATAGCAGCAAAGGGGGACCAACTCCATATTAATACCCATGATTTTGGAATGAGACATTGGACGAGCAGGTGTCCACATACTTTTGGCCATGTAGTGCGTGTCCGAGAGCAAGAGAGAAAAAAAACAGATCATCTCTCGACTGGAACTCGCAGCTCACAGCGCAAAGACAGGATTTTGCATGGTAGAATGCTATTTTAAATTAACGAGCTGATTTATGGACCGACAATCTTGTGTCGACCCTTATTATAGTCACTTTTACTTCGAAGACATATTTGATTGCACTTCAGTTGTTACGATAACTAAAATAGCAAGCACTGCAAAAACAAAGGTAGATTATAATTAAGGTGTTATTAAGGCTTTGTTTTAACTTTGTTGCTGTTGTCACACTGTGCGGTATCCATGCAGTACCATGGTGAAAGTGTGCCACCAACCATTACAGCACTTGAAATGCTGGAAAATAAAACTCATTGAACCACATAAGGTGCTGTAGGTAGGTTTTCCTTTGCTCTGTTCAATTGCAGCATATTCCAGCTATTTTGTGAGCTGTATGAGCCACATTACCCAGCCTTACTCACACATGGGAGGATTCCCGTTTTACTTTTCATTCAAACCACTGAGGCTAAGCTTCTGCCTGACTTTGCTCTCAGCAATTTTGACCTGGATCTGAAGCTGTATAAGTGGCACTTCCACAAAGTGCTTCACACGGCTCAAATATCCTTATTGAAAGAAAAAAAAAACTCAGTTGACTTGACTTGGGCACGCAAGTTGAAATTCCTTCTGAGAGGTATGATGATTAACACTCCATTTTAATAGCATCTCTGAAATAATGCATATTTAGCATAATCAAGTGCAACACAAGCAATGCACACACAGCCTTTGATGGTGTCCTATGTCTTGCTCTTTTCTTGGAGACTGATGGCCTTCTCGGCAGTGTCTTGGGACAGATTATTTTCTTGGTTACATCACTAGCCTCTGAAAAACCCTGTATTTAATTTTGCAGATGGCTCCACTTTTTGCCAGTAAGTCTCTCATTCCATTGACAGTCACACTGCGGCCTCATTGTCTGCCAGTTGGAGAAAATAAGAAGTTGGTCAATCACCTGAAGTGCATCATTTAATGCTTCCAAGTCCAATACCTACTCTTTCTTGACATAAAGATCATGTGGCTGACCCTCCAGTTTACTTTTACAATCAATATCTGGCAGAGGTGCAGTCTTTGGAGCTACTTGGACAAGCAATCTGCTCTGACCTTTCCAGCACTGACAACATATCCAAGCTGGCCTTCAGGGCAGGGAAGTGCTTTGAATGTAACACAGCACTAAATCATTATTAGACCACACTTAGCTCTTAACAGTGGACAAAGCCTTCATCTGCACTGTCATGGAGTATAGACGTGTTCTCTGTGGGCCGGTGCCACCAGATCTCTCTTTGCATTATTGTAAGTGGTGGAACACAAATGCATTGAGTGTAGTTGGAGTCACAAAACAGACAGACATGCCATTCCTGCAATGTCTCATCACAGATAGGTCGGTGGCCAAGCAATTTTCTGGGGCATTTATCTTTGTTTCTTTGGGAGAAAGATTAGAGTAATGATGTCTGTCTCACCCCACCTGCCTTTTTAGCAATTTGTTCCTCACAAGTCCAGACAGGCTGCATTCACTCAGCTACTAACCCAAAACTTGTTCTGCCAAAAAAATTATCAACAAGATGTGCAGTGCAGTGAAAAAGTCTTTGATCACCTTAAAAATAAACATTTTTATTGTCACATTGGCATATTTTGATTAATAAAAGGTATAATAATGATCATGTTTGTTAAAGAAACAAACCCAAGAAAGATGTTATGCATAACATGATACTTGTGAAACCCATAAAACAAATTTGACTTCAAAAATACTTGTTCGTTGAATTCAATGACCAAATATGCACCTCCTCTTCAAATTTCAAGTCAATCGGATGAAAATTGAGGATTTTAGAAATTTGACAAATTTGTTGACCTTTGGCCGAAATTGACCTTTTAACCTCAAAAACAATAGGCTTCTTGCTTATGATGAACTCTACCATGTGGTGAAGCTTCATGAAGATCGGTTTAAAATTGTGACATCTAGGTGATAAACATACAACCAGACAGACAGACAGACAGACAGAATAACACACAAGACCAACCGATATACTTGAAAAAATCTTCCATTTTCACAAGTAATAAATTGTAATTTACAATATTAATGGTTGAAGTTTCAAGAGATGGTGTGATCCCATTTTCATGCAAAACAACAGATAATCCGTTTTGGAATGCTTTCCTGCAATTTATGGAGAACTCCCTTATTTGGAGGTTGTTTCATACATCCTCCAATATTTCCCAGAATTCGATTTTTGATTTTGGCTGTTTTTATTTTTTCTTCCTGTCCAAATAATCCCACACAGGCCCCATAATTAAGATTACCACTTGACCACATAATTAAGGTCAAGATTATGAGGGGGCATTTTAATAGTTGCAGAGTTCCTGTCTCTACTTTTCTTTGTAAATATGTTTTCACGACACTTGCACTGTGTTTGGGGTCGTTGTCGTGCCAGAAAAAAACATTGTCGCCAATTAGCCTTCCTGATAGGATACCATGGTGGATTTGGATCTGCTTGTACTTGTCAGCATTCATTGTTCCTTCAATTCTCACCAAATCACCAAAGCCAGCAGCAGAAATACATCCAAAAACCGGAACAAAGCCTCCACCATGCTTCACAATAGGCTGCACACACATACAGTACATTCATACTTCTCACCAACCTTACTTCTGACATACTGCCGACTTTGTTCCAAAAGTTTCAAACTTTCACTTGTCACTTCAAAGGACCTTCCCCCACTGAATAGCATCCCAACTCTGATGTTCTTGGGCATATTTCAGTCTCTTGGCTTTATTACCTTTATGCAGAATGGACTTTTTGACAGCAACTGGCTCATGGAGATCACTTTTGATAAAAGATTTTGTGACAGTAAATGAGTCCACTTAAACCCCTGAGGTCTGTGCCGAATTCGTTGTGCGCTTTTTTTTTTCCCCCACCTTTTTTCTTTTTTGTTGGTGTATGTAGTTGAGGATCGTGGAAGAACTAGTCCACTGAATGGATCAGGATGTAACAGGATGAAAAAGGAACAGTTGAGACACACGCAAAAGCAACAGTAGAGAAAGGGGTGGAGGGGACACCAACAGCAGAGACAAAGGCCAAGATAGATGGAAACTTGGACACAAGTGGACGTGGGGAGATATGGGGGGGGGGCAGGAGAGGACACAAAGCGTGGACAGGTTATATGCAGAAGGAAACTCCAAAGAGGGAAAACTGGAATTTTGGAAAGAGAAGTGATTGGGGTCGTAGGGGAGGGGGGGGGGGGTGCAACTAAGAGGGATGAAAAGATCATGGTATTGAATTGGGGATGATCTGAGATGGTGTTGAACAGCTAATCTTGAAGATGTGGAGGGAAGAATTTGATTGAAAATCATGCGGAAGTTGGTTCCACAGGCGGGAATAAAAAGAGGATTGAATGAGTGCAGGTGAGCAGTGATCCTGAATTTCGGTAGTTTCATCAGAAGAGGATTGATCATGGACCATGTGTGCCCTGCAGAAACCAGGGGGTACAAAGCACAGAAAAAGCAAACGTCGCAAGAACAGAAAGGAGGTGGTAGAAGACAGAGAGACCAACAACCTGTCTGCGATGGCAAAGTGAGAAGCCCATAGACTCAACTTCATCCGAGGAGATTCCAATAATCTTGAAGACATTGGTTTCAGTGGCATCAAGCTGATCAAGGAGAGCCAGCCAAAGAGTGCAAGGGAGGGCTTTTGAATTTAAAACGGCTTCCCCAGAGTGCAGCATGTATGAATCAGATTTGGAGTGAGCCAAGCGGAGTGGTGCAAAGGTTACTACATGGAGGAGCATGCATGCATGCAGGTAAGCCTTTGCCAGGGAGATAACATGGGCTTTAAAATTTATATATACATATATATGTATAAATACATATAAGTATAAATATAAATACACACACACATATATAGATATACATCCACAGTATAGTATCAGGTAACATCCCGTATGAGCACGTGTGAGTGGACCGTTGTGACAGAGGCAGGTGAGGCCTGAACTTTGTACTTTGACCCATTGGCCAGTTATTACAAAGGAGAATGGGATGTACTTTTTGTTGTGTTTTGCAGAGCAATTCATAGGTATTGTGGAAGAAATAATTATATAAATGTACTCAAAATTGTAATTGTGCTGGTGTTTTAAGTTTTATGCTATAAGTCGAATTGGCTGTCAGTTATCCTTCCTTTGCCAAGAGTCTTTGCCCTAAATGTTGATAAAAATGTCTTGTTATGGAGCAATGTGACCTGGGCTGATAACAGCAAACTTTTGCCGTAATTACATCATGTGCTTCTCACGAGAAGACACGCACTGCACTTGAGTTAACAGCCCCTTCCCCTCTCCCATGAAAGTATAAATGCCTGGAAATGTAATCTTGTTTTAGTGCAAGCACGTGTGATGTATAGCATCTCAGAGGCTTGTACTCCTTGGGACTGGCCAAGTACCAAGTATAATAAAACTCTCTGATGTAATGTACTTTAACGTTGTGGCAAGTTAATTAATCGGGTTGGTTTAATGGTTAACTAAAAAGTAAGAATAAATAAAAAATAGAACCAAATAATATTTGCAACTAATGGGGGTTCTCAAGTTCATTGTGTGACGTGTACGAGGGAACAGGAACACGATACATTTAAAACCGAGTCGGCTAGACGTTAAACCCTGCAAGGGAAATAAGATTCCACAACAACGCAAGAATTCTACAACGATCACTACGAGGTTGGGTGAAAAAATCCTCATCAGTATGAAGATGAGGTATTCGATGATATGAGTGAGGAAAGTGAAAAAATACTTTTTGAGCGCTTTTATCGCACAGAAGCCATTGTGGCCTGTTCTTAGTATCAAGTGACATCCCGTATTAGTGCTTGTGAGTGTTCGTAAGGTATGACGATCCGGCATTCGGTGATATTTGTGAGGAAAGTGAAAAAATTAATATTGAGCGCTTTATCAAAGAGAAACTGTTGCAGTCTGTTCCAAGTTCCGTTGCGGTTCCGTACGAAGTTCCGCACGGCAACAAAGAGGCAAGCCATAAAGTACACCAAAACGACAAGCACAAAGATTTACCTCTAAGTAGAGTTCTTTATAAGTGTAATTCAAGTGGAAAATTAGAAAAGTTTAATTCAAAAATATATCAAGCCACAGAGATGTCACTCAATGCTTTCATAGCTATAACCAACATGGTAGAGGTCTGAATACAAGGGATGATCCGACGTTGGACAAATAATTGAGACAGGAAAACAATAATACTGTTAATTTAATTGCAACACCTTCTCAAACAATCTTGAGTCCATGTTTCTGTATGAGGAGGCTGCAGTGAAAGGTGGTAGAGGAGATGGTTATTTTTAACCCTTTCAATCTGAAAAGGTAATTATTCACAACCCTTCTCAAAAGTTAATCCTCCATTGAAATATTAATCACCCCATTGAAAAGTTAATTACCCAAAGTGATTTGGTGGAAAGAGTATTGAACTTATCATATCATTGCAGCCACAGAAGTGACATGACACAATCACCATTACACTGTGACTGTCTCCTTCGTGGTAGCGAATAAAGACCTTCGTTATGCAATGAGTCGTCTGAAATGAAACCATTCATTGTTGTGAACCTTCGTTAGGGCCCTGTCACACCTTGATCGTATCAGCTAGCGTATGGCAAGGTATCAAAATGTATGTAAAACGCTGGCGTACGCTGAACTATTGATGTTTTTTTAAAAGTTTTGGGCGTATAATAACGTGTTGGACGTATGCATAACGTATTAGTAATGTACACAGAACGTTTCAATCACATATAGATAACTTATACCAACGAATGCTGAGCGTGTTGTCGGCGTTCACAACCTATGCCCAACGATAGTCTAACTTATGCATACGCGGCGGCAGCGTATCGCCGACGATCACGTGGCGTAGGCTATTAATAGGCTGCGGCTCGACGATTCAAATCATAACCGCACTAGACATCGAAGTGTGAAGCCGCTGCCACACCTTGACGTTTTAGCCAGCGTATGCCGACGTATGAAAAATTTCGAACCAAGCTGGCACACGTCGAATACTTATGGGTAAGTTTTGTATACATTAAGAGCACGCTGGCATACGTCGTAGTACGCTGGCAGACATCGTAGTACGCTGGCATACGTCGTCATACGCCGAGTACGTTGAGAAATTTTCAGCATGTTGAAAATTTCTCGACCTACTCGGCGTATGACACACGTTCCGCATACGCTGGCATAAGTTGTAGGCACCTACGCGATCGTTGACACACTTCGACACACGTTACTTGTACGTTACTCATAAGTCGAAACACGTCAAGGTAATGGTTAGCGTCAGTGTTCCAGACTCCCTGGTTGTTTTTTTTCTTTTTTTTTCCTTCGGTATGACGGTGATGTTAACACTTTGATTTCTAGTGCGGTTATTATTTAAATCGTTGAGCAGCAGCCTATTAATTATATTATATCATAACCACACAAGAATCGAAGTGTCTGGAACACTGACGCTAACCATTACCTTGACGTGTTTTGACTTATGAGAACGTACAAGTAACGGTTGTCGACGTGTGTCAACGATGCGTAACGTGCCTACAACATGTTACTCATAGGTTAGAAATAAAGTTTCGGGTACGCTAAACAATACCTCGGACGTGTTTCGACTTACGAGTAACTTACAAGTAACGTGTGTCAACGATCGCGTAACGTGCCTACAACTTATGGCCAAGCGTATGCGGAACGTGTGAGTCATACGCTGGCATACGTCGAAAATTTTCAAGCATGGAAAATTTGTCTAACACCTCGGCGTACTAACGACGTATGCCAGCGTACCAAAAGACGTATTGCCAGCGTACTACGAAAAAAAGCCAGCGTACTACGACGTATGCCGAGCGTGCTCTTAACTTATAAAAACTTACCCATAACGTATTCGACGTGTGCCAGCGTTTTAGCCAAATTTTGCATACTCAGGCATACGTTGGCTAAATCGTCAAGGTGTGTCAGGGCCTTTAAGCAGGGCTTATTTGCCATTGCTGTATGTGTAAATATATGTGTTCAGTTCTAATATATATATATATATATATTATATTTTTGTGGGCCGTGGGTCGGTGGCGAGAAACGACCCTAGGTGGGGAAGTTTACACCGTCTCCCACCAGACTCCCCGGAATTTATAGGCCGTCGCTCCGGATAACTCGGAAACCGGCGGGTCGATTAATCGACCATGAAACGTCAATATCTCGACCGTGTGGCGTAGGGTTAATTGTCCAGATCCAATATACCTAAGTAACCACGCAGTCTTGGCTACCGGGGATTCACGCCCTTGGAACGTCTGCCGAACCGGATCACTCCACCAGCTGCGGTAGAGTATCAACTTCTACCTACCAACTCTGGCTGGATGCAGTCGAGCAGGTCTGCCCAGGACTTCCGGCTACGATTAAGGATTATCAGGGATGAAACCCCGTCTGAACTCAGACCCGGACCATGCTGGACCAAATGAAGAAAGGACGGAAACGAGCAGGGAACATTTCTAATAATTTATTACAGTAAAATAAAGACTAAGAAGTGAGCTTAGGACTTAAAGCGAATATTCGATGCAAGTATTTACAATGGGCAAAAACATGTATGCAGTTCCACTTTCAAGACGGGCCCAACACACTGAGACACACACACAAATGAAAAGAAAACCCAAGATTATTTATTCGACCCTCCAGCTGATGAGAGAGGGAGACGAGCTGTGATCAGAGTTCGGTGGGTACCTGACCGTCGGAGGGAGGGCATGCTCCGCGATGCGGCACCTGACAAAGGTCGTTGGTCCGATCCCCAGTCACACGTGGGGGACTCGAGGCTCGTGGCGGAGTTCGGGTGGCGAATAATCGGGGTCCGCGGAGGGGGGTCAGGGTCACTCTGCCCTTCTTTGTAGAGGGCCAGCAAAAACCCCTTCGTAACAGAACAGCAGAGGACATATTGTGGAGATAAGGGGTAACTATACTGTCCATTGTGTGGTATGTACTTAGACCTCTGTGAAAACATAACCTGCGTCCACCTTCAGTGGCCGAGGTAAACATGCAAAAATGCACAATTTGAAGACACCCGACATCGTGAGTTTGGATTGCTCAGTGGAAGCATGCTTGCCATTGAGTTGCCTTGTCTGCATTTGATCCCAAATGAGAGAAACCTTAATTAAAAGCATCCTTTCTAATGCAAAGCCAGCAGCAAATTCTGGATCGCAGATAATAGAATCCTCAATATTTAAAGTTGGCTGGCCATCCTGCATTTAGGTTGTGGGCATTAAAATATTCCATGGTCTTTCAAATTATGAGATTACTTGTGTGCTGGGACCCTGACCAAATTAATTGCTTGTGGTTGGTTGAAGAATGAGACATTCCATATGCTGTGCCTAAACATCCATCCATCCATCCATCCATACTCTGTGCAGAGCGTTGGTGCTGCCAAAACAGTCTCCTTGCTATTGGACACAATCCTGGATGGGTCACCACTGCGACACAGGATACCAGCTAGCTGGCACTCATTTTGCCGACCTCAGAAGGATGACAGGCAGAGTCAACTCCAACTGGTATTACTTAAACAGCCGAGTGGGATTTCGAACTCAAGATCCGAGAATCCCAAGCCCACCACCCTAACCATTAAGCCAACACCAGGAATAAACATCCATCCACTGGTGTATAAACAAAATATTTATCTGCATTTTCTTTGTTCTTTTTTATTTTTTTATTTTTGCTGCAGTTTCTCTTCAGACCTTTTGTATATATTTTCGCATTTATTTATTTATTTATTTATTTATTTTACTGGGTCTAATTTTCTTTTCCTTTTTTTGTATACATTGTTGAGGCTCGCATAAGAGTTAACACACAAAACATATAATAAAGGGAGCAGGAGACAAGAGGGGCAGGAGGGGGGAACACAAAACAGTGGGGAACAAAGACATTAGGAAATCTGTGGAAGGGAGAGAGATGGGGCGGGGTACAAAGGGAAAACAAGATGAACACTACAGGGACTTTCAGGAAGGAAAGCAGGGAATTTGAAAGAGGTAGGTTTGGGGTGGATTAACGGGGGGCAGAAAAGATTAAGATTTTGGATGGGGGAAGATGAGAGATGGTGGTGAACAGCTGTTTTGAGGACTTGGAGGGAAGAGTGGGATTGAACAGAGTGTGGGAGTTTGTTCCAGAGGCAGGATAGAAAGAGGGAAGAATGAGTGAAGGTGAGCAGTGATTCTTGATTTTGGCAATTTCACCAGAAGGGTGTTGCTGGCAAACCTTGAGCATCATGCGGAAATATAGGGGGGATAGAGCACAGACTGAGCGGAGGGAGATAGGCCGGAGAGGAGATGGTAGAAGACAGAAAGACTGCCGACCTGCCTGCAGTGAGAGAGTGAGAGACCCAAAGACTCAGATTCATCACAGAAGATACCAATGATCCTAAAAGCCTTGATTTCCACAGTGTGAATTCGAGCTAGGTGTGAGGCGAGAGCACCATCCCAGAGTGGAGCGTAGGACTCCTTCAGGCTGTGGATGAAAGCTTTGTATATGGTTATAAACTCAGGTGTACTAAAGAAGGAATATCAACAATGTAGGATACCCAGTCAGTGACTGGCCTTGGAGGCCAGCTTGGAAATGTGGCTTTCCCAGGAAAGATCATGGCAGATAGTGAGGCCCAAAGCTTGAATGAAAGAACTTCTTCAAGAGGATTGTTGAGAAAGTAGACGGGGGAGTTTTCCAGAAGGCCCTTTCGGAGAGACATAGTGAGAGTGTGAGATTTGTCAGGATTGAAAGACATGTTCCAAGTGTTGGACCGGCTCATGATTTTTATCCATATCTGCAGAGAGTGAAGAGGCTGCTGCTTGCCAATCTGAGGGTTGAGAGATGGGACGGCAGAGAGTGGAGTCATCAGCAAAGAGATAAAGTGGATTTTCCAGAGAGTTGGAGAGATCATCGATGACAACCAGAAACAGCACAGGACACAGAACACTGCCTTGAGGAACTCCAGCCTGGACAGCAAGAGGAGATGAGAGAGAGCCTTAAAGAACCACACGTTGACTGCGACATGAAAGGAAGTCTGCGAGCCATGAGTCTGCGAGCCAGAGGTATTCCTCGGGGTGTGGTGGCGTGAGGGCAGTGCATGGTGAGTGAGGAATAGAGTTTTTGATGAAGAGAGCAACTCCGCCTCCAGGACGAGGCTCAGGTCTGTCATTCCAGAGGAGGGAGTAACCAGGGAGTGAAACTCAGGAGTCAGAGACGCCTTGAAGAAGGAAAGTTTCTGTTCAGCAGATTATGTCTGGTTTGTCAGTGGCAACCTGAATGGAAAGATCAGTCAGGTTAGAGCGAAGGCCCTGGATGTTTGAGGTCCACACTGTTAAGGAAGAGGAAGGGGAGTAGGCTTTGGGTGCAGGGGAGGAGGAGCGGTAGGTATGTGTGGGAGAAGAGGTGGAGTTAGTGAGAGAGTTGTTGACAGTCGATGGACATGATTTGTAGAAGAGCGAGCAGAGAGGGCTCGGAATGGGGAGGACAAAATGCTTTTCGCTTGGTGATGCGGATGAGGCCCAATCAGTGGGAGCTAATAAAGAGGGGCAAAGGAAGTCGAGTGAGAGTGAAGAAGTTGGAAGAGATGAGGTTGGCACAGAAGGAGGCGCCAAATGTGAGTGAGGAGGCAGCTTTGTGATGTGAGGGGAGTGAGGGGCAGATTGAGGGAGTGAAGGTGGTAAAGGGGGAGATTTGAGGGCAAAGAAGGCTGTTACGCAGTGAGGAGAGTTGAATTGAGAAGGTGTGAGGGCTTTGAGAATTGAAGGAGAAAAAGTGTTGGGGGCGAGTTTTGAGGGGAAGAGAGTGAAGTTATACTTATGCAAAGGTAGGAGGTGTGCTATTTTGAGAGGAAGGGTGAGTAAGGTTAGCTTTTGAAGGGGAAGGAGGGCAGAGATTAGAGCAGGCACAGCCATGGGGAAGAGTGAGAAGGAAAGGTGGGAGCAGAGGGAAGGATGAGACTGGGAGTGTGTATGGTAAAGTGGGAGGCAGGTTGGGGGAAGAGGAACAAGAATTTGGGAGGGGGTGGGAAAGAGGGGGAGGGTGGGAGGCGTGCATGAGAGGAAGAACGAACATGGTTTGAGATGTGAGAGTGTAACTGGATGAGAGAGTGAGGATTATTTAGGTTTGGTGAACGGAGCCCACAGATGTTTGAACACTCATACGTTTGGATAGGAGCAGCAGAAGTGTAGAAGCTGTTTTACTAATAGTTAGGAAATACAGTGGAGATATACTGAGGGAGTAGGTCGGATGATGGGCAAGATTGGAGAAATAAGGAGGCGGTATAACAGGGGAGTTCGGATGAGGCCGATTTAAGGAGGTGGGGTGAATTTACACTGAAGTTGGAAAAAACGAATTATTGATGGAACACGAACATGCATTGCAAAACGGGATTTTTTTTGTTTTTTTTTTAGGTCAGAGAAACGTTTAAATAGGTGGAGGGGTGGAATGCAGGAGATTTAAGGGAATGGAGAAAGGAAGTGCTGTAACAATGAAATTTTCAAACACAGGATGAGAGAGAAGGTCAAAGTGAACTCAGGCTTTTGAAGAAGAGAGGGCTATTAGACAAATTATTGTGGAGGCTATTACACAAATTAACACACGCCCACGCACGCACGCACACACCACACCCACACACACCACACAACACACACACACACTCTCTCTCTCTCTCTCACCGTCCCCACTTATTGTATGTTAACCCTTGGGGCTTATCCACACTCTCTCCTTAAAATGCTGAGTGTCAAGTGAGAAAGCCGCACGTGCCATTTTTAAGTCCTTGATGTGGCTCGGCCAGGGTTGGAGTCAACCTGCCTATCTGCCAGGCTCAGAGTGGATGCTCAAATCACAATGGCACTGAATCTGTCACTGAGTTTGCCACTCATTTCATATTTTTCAATTAATTATGGACAGAAATTATTCAGAGGCATACACCTCTAAGTTTTGGAGCAGGCTGGAAAGAGTTCAGGATTGAAGGATTGTAACAGTTAAGCAAAGCGTTTATGGTTGAGAGGATAATGTGGAAGATTGATCATTATGAGCAACAATTGTGCTCAGTCGTATTGTTCTTGCAAGCAAGACAAATGCATTTTAATTTCCCCAAAATGTTCCATCTCAGGCAGTCTTTGTGATCGGAATGCACGGATAATCTGCTTCTAAGTGCTTTGCAGCAATTATTTTGCACACAACAAGAATGCTGGTTTTGTTTCATATCCTTTTGTCAAATTCTTTTGAAAATGCAAATCTGACCACATTTTCAATAAATCGCTGAGACATTTTCCACGTGATTTGATTTTGAATTTTGAAAGTCTTGCCCTTGAAATAGGTCAAGCTTTGCCTTGATGCAAAATCCATACTAAAAAAATCAACAAGCTTCTGGCAAGCAGTTCAATTTGAGAAATTTCAGCCAATATAGATGCCAAAGATTATTAAAACTTCGAATTGAGAAGAGTGAGGGGAAATTGAGTAATAACGATTAAGGTTTTTAAGAGGCAGCGGGGAATGCAAAAAGGATTTTGGAAACTCAAGGGATGAAGAAGAATGTGAGGGACATAAGCACTTTGGGAGGCGAGTCAAATATCCTTAATTTTTTCATTGTGGGCTTCTGTGATTCACAACGTGCGTGTTCAATAATTTTTCAAGATATTAAGTGAATCCACAAACTCAACAAATAGGAAAAATCCGACAAGATCAAATATAATGTATATTTATTTTTATATGTATATATTTATACATATATATATGTAAATGTACATATATATATATATATATATATATATATATATAATAAAATATATATATATATATATATATATATATATATATTATATATATATATATATATATATACACACTGCACCAGTCCAGTCAAAAGTTTTAGAACACCTCCATTTTTCAGTTTTTTACTGAAATTTAAGCAGTTCAAGTCCAATGAATAACCTGAAATGGTACAAAGCTAAGCAGTAAACTGCCAGAGATTAAAAATAAGTTTAGGTTTCCAAAAACTGAAAAATAATGTAAATTTCAGAGTTATTCAAGAAGGCCCTTTTCAGGGAACAAGTAATGGGTTAGCAATTGCAGCTGTTCTGCAGCAATGGAAGTAAATTAGCCTTGAAAGTTGATGCAAACAAATTCTGAAGGTGTCCAAACTTTTGTGATTAGTTACGTCTGTATAAAAGCAGTGTTGGAATAGAATGTGTTGCTACACCCTCTGAAGCATTATTTGGATAATATTGCACTGCAGGAATTAGTATATTGCTATCATAATGGTGAGAAAAAGAC